>VZQC01011670.1:4322331-4519647 GCA_009823505.1 Rhizomys pruinosus | reverse complement strand
CCAGAGGGGAGTTGAGGTGCTGGAAAACATGCTGCTCCAACACCACTGGCAGTTGCACCGGGCCTTGTGTGGTCATGACGTACGTGGCATTGCCATTGGGGTTGAGCTCTGGTGCAGAGCTTCCCTCCACCTGCATGTGAATAGGCATCACGACTGGGCTTTCCCCAAGGCACAAGGGCTGCAGCACGTGGCTGCTACCTTCAGAGCCATGCCACTCTGGGACTCAGCTGGGGGATTCAGAATGGATGGGGCCGGCACAGTCACTAGGGCCTTCTTTACCAGGTCAGTGGAGTTGATGTTCCAGGCTTCGGTGGTGATCAGCTGGGCCATGCCATTCTCCAGTCTGTTATTGGCCACTGCAGGAGGGGAGTCAGTCATCTCCATGGAGAGGTTCTGGGACTGCAGGTCATCCATCACTTAGTTAAGATGCCACTTGGCCTGCAACACAGAACACACAATATGAATCTTTCTTAAGAGGCTGTTTATAATTGCCTTAGGAGATCTCTCCAGTCTTTAAATAGTTTCCATAACTTTGTTAACTGCACAATACAACGCAGCTCCCTATGTATGCATATGGCCATATAGATAATTTTTCTTAATATATTGAACACTACTCCTATGATCAGTTCTTGGAGCAACGAAACCAATTAAATAACAGTCGCCGATTTGACTATAAACACCAATGATAATCTCTAATACCGTGATGTAAACCACAGGTGTATTTTGGGATTTGGCATACTTAATGACCTCATACTCATTTCTAACGGTAGATCTACTGATGCAGCCAATTTTGCACCGTGTGAAGACCACCTCAAGAATAGCCATCGGCAAGGTCAAGGGTTTCGGATTCTGGCCTGTTTTGCTTGTTGTAGTTTGTCGAGATCGGTGGCGATCGCTTTAGCATGAAGCAGCATGCTTCCGCTGACTTCCGTAATCCGACTTGGTGCTGGACGGATTTCTGAACAGAGTTCCTGGGTACTGAATATATAGCCTTCCGACCGCCCCACTTCAGTCATGCGTGATTAAGTTCTGCAGTGCCTGGGTCAGTCTCTCCGCTGACACGTCCGGGTCCCAACCGCGTTCCTTGGCCAAGATCTGGCTCGCCATGCTCTTCCTTAACGAAGCGGCGAGAAGAAGATGTTTTACCATTACTTTGACGTGAAGATTCTATAAACAGAGAGTAATCTCTAATAGCAAGTGGTTACAGGGTATTTTCATTCAGCTTATATCTTTGGCTTTCAACAAAAACAAAGTTTCATTCCACATTGCTCTGTCAGACAGTCAAGCTATGCAGAGATTTGGACTTGCTCAAATTTTAAAAAGGAGTACACTAACTTTCCCTTAAGGAAAAATAAAACCTTGTCTTGTCGCATTTGAATATTCTATGAATATGGAATGGGGCATTAAAAACTCTTTGTAGCAAAGAGTTTTTTAAAAATAATATGGAATTATTTTAAAATTATGGAAAATTTCAGAAAGCATTTCAAAGATTCTGTAGCACTAATTCTCCCAAAAGACGCTTGGGGACAACCCCTTTCTCCTGATAACAGGAAACCCCATTCTTCAGCGCAAAATGAAGATGTACTGGCTTGCATGAATGCTCATTGGGACCATCAGGCTCATCTGTCCATCTGTCTGACTGGACATCTAACAGCCAAGAGAAAGGGGTGTTGATAGATCTAGGGCTGGGGAAAATGGAATACGTTTACAAAACAAAAATATGGAAAGGTAAGAGACATATTCTTGATGTGTGAAGCAATTCCTGAAGACTACTGGCCACCTCCTGGGAGGCCAAAGGAGCCCAATGTGCATGCTTCCTGGAGGAAGCAGGGCTGCAGCTGCAGTATGGCTCTCCATAGAAACAGGCCCATATTTAGCCATTGTTACCATGGAGAAGGCAGGCACCATGTCTAACTCAGGGATCTGTGCTGCCCTGGAGACTGGTTGGGCTCAATAATAATTCAATAATACTCAATTTCACTGGATAAGTCTGGGGCAAAACAGATTCTTGACCTCACCTTCCTCACCTATGTAGACTTAAGTCCTGTGATCATTTTGTACCCCTCTGCTCACTTCTAAATTCGCAACACAACCCCTCAAACAAGAATGGAGGCCCTGCATGCCAAGGGTGGCAAATAAACACAAACACGGTCCCCTCGATTTGTAAAGAAAACATTTTTAACAGATGAACAATTCTGTGATGTTTTCAGGTAATCGAAGTATGTCAAATCCACAGAACAGGGAGTTTCTCTGAGAAAGGATGAGGGTGCAGGAAGTACTAACTGATGTCTCATTCCCTGCAGTGCCTGCAAGGGAACTCTAGATCCTATGTCCCTGTATGGAGCACGGTCTCTGGAAACCACAAGTTGACCTAAGATGCTGGCAAGTAATCTCCTTAGGATAGAGTTAGGAGAGGGCCTGACATTAAAAAGGTGAAGAGACTTACCCAAGATGAATGGCCTGCCTGGTTCTTCATGAAAAGAGTGGTCCTTAATTCATCTCAGAATATGTCATACTTCCAATATACCATTCAATCACACATGCATTCATTCCCTCATTCACTCATGTAAGTCATTCACTTCATAAATGTCTACTTCATCCTGGTACTTTGCTGAGATCTAGAGTTGAAGTCATGAGTAATGGATGAGACTCCTACTTTCATGAAGATTATAATTTAGTGAAGCCATATGTCTTCGATCACAGACTTGTAGTATGAGCAGACAGAAAGACATGCCAGAAGACAGAGCAGCAACAGCAGCAGCATAAACATTGCACAGGCACACAGCTCTGCGAAGGCTCTACAGACCTAAGATTTCCTCCACAAGGGTCTAACTTGTGGCTAGAACTCTCAGGAAAGGATGAAGAAAAGAAGGGAAGCTGATAAGAACAGGGACAGCAATGGTCAGGCCACCTATCCAAGACCTGTTCTGATGACTGAAAGGCAACTGAGCAGTAGTTAAGACATGTTCGATCCCTGCTCTGGGTTTTCTGATATCTGGTTCTATCTACCCTCCTATAAAGGACAGTCTCTCTCTTTATGTGCTTCCCTTGACCTCCTTTCTTTCTGTTTTCTTCCACTCTCTCTTAAGGGAGAGAGGACAACCTTCTGCATTCCTCCTTTACCTGCTCCTTGCACAAATCTTCAGCTCAGGTGTTAGTCCTCACTGTTTCCTGGGAAACCTCCCCTGTTATCACTATCTGACCCTGATGTAGGGCTGTTATCTCCATCATAAATGTCCCTATCAGAGTGTGAGGAGGGAACATTGCCAGGGTAGGGTGCCTCCCATAGGCAGGAAGAGTTAAAACCACTGAACATTTGCTGTGTGCCACACTCTCTGCTGAGAAGTTCTTTTGCATAAGTAACTGTTCAGTCCCCAAAAAAACTCTTCAAGAGGACTAGAATTATACCCATTAAGTTGATAGGAAAATGAACTCTTGTTGATAGAGATTTTTAACTAGCTTAAGGCTACACTGAGATCAGATTGAGAGTTGCAGGCCAGTCCCAGGCATCCCTCATATATTTTGTTTTCTGGCAATATAGTCCCTATAGCTTCCCCTTCAACAGGGTGTACCTGAGGAAGCCTGAAGGAAAGACTACTTGAGCACAACATAAACTCATAGTAGAAGCCAGGCCCTCCCAATAAATCCATGTACTTGTACTTCATTCACTGGAGTTTGTGTGCTGGAGGAGGGCAGCCTGAGGTGGCTATGGTGACGTAACTAGAGAGTTTCGGATAAGGCATCTCTTAATAAGCTTCCAGATAGCCATCTGTTTCTAGGTCACAGAAGTAACAGAGCCTTTTAGGTTCCCTTCTTGGGCTTCCTTGTCTCTGGGAACAGGTATGACAGGCCAAATGGCATGTAGGCCAAGGCCAAGTGGATAGAAGCAGTCTGCAGTGTCTCAGGCGCAAAGAGAAAGGAAGCCACCAGCTAAAGCTTCCGTCCCACATCACTGGGCATAACAGCTGTCAGCCAAAGGTAGCCTGGGAGCAAATCCTGCTGCTTCTCTGGAGAGCCGCTGGCCTGCTAGGACAGGCTTTACAAAAAACAAACTCTGCTTCCACCAGGTACAATACTATTCTCAGGGGAGAACTTTCCCCGGGCAAAGAAAGTACACATGCAGTTTCTATCATACAACTTCTCAGATTCCAAGAATACTCTTTTTTCTCTTCCTCTTATATCTCTTCCTTTGTTCAATCTTCCAACCAGATGCTGTATTCCAACTCTTGGTCAGCAGTGGACAAAGACTTGTTGATCAAAGGTGATACTTCAGGCACTGTTCCTGCAGAAGCTGGTACTAGAAGCCTCAGCTATGCAGTGAGAATGAAAAAGCAGTTCATGAACTGAAGATTTAAAGGGTAAGTCACTGTCCCTGAGGATGAGCCCAGAAAGCAGATAATATACTATGATGTACACAGAAGCCCATCTTCCCCAATGGTCTTCAGCCAATGGTCTGATTAGTTTAGGCAGAAGACAAGCTAGGAGCCTCTTCAAATCAAGGAGCATCACAATAGTCACCAATTTATGCTCAAGCAGAGGGTGGAGGGTTACTTGAGAGGTGTCAGGGAACATTTTTGTCTTTGTGTTTTGCAAAACATCACCTTCAAACTAATTCCTCCGATCACAGGCCTACCATTTATAGCATCATGGGCTATCCCAATGGGCAGAGACATTAACCTGACCTATTCCATATACTTCTGACAGACGAGAAAACTGTGACTCAGAATTGCTAACACTCACCAAGACCAGTTACTGTTGAGTTCTCTGAGCTTTGGAGGAAGAGTCCAGGGTAGGAAACTCAGTGTCACAGGATAACATGATGGTGACCTCCCACTTCTACAGTGAGGGACTTTTATGAGGCAGTATATATGAAAGCATTTTGTGGACTAAGGATGTGGGTCCTCCTGTCTGCCATACCCCCGAAAACAAACTCAAAATAACTGCTTGCTTTATAAGGAGCTACATCTTGATGAAGTTGAGCTCAAACACATCTTTCAGGTGGTCAGTCAGTGACTTAAACCACATCTGCATCCCAATGAGTGTTCATACAAGCCATCCTGCCTCTCAGACTGCCTCAAGAACTTTGCTCAAGAACGTACTTCAGCTGAAAGTAGTTATTTGATAAGGAGGCTTCATCTATACCTTCATTTAAAAAGCAAAACATTTCACTACCATTCAGATAATTTAGACTTTCCTCCAGATTGTAAAGCTTGTTTATTGCCTGATTGTAGATATTTATCACTGTCTTATCACACACACACACACACACACACAACACACACACACACACACACACCAATTTCTCTGAGTCTTGCAAATATCCCACTATCTTCACCCCTAATATCCCCACTTATATCCTAAATTATCCTAGTTTGAGTTCTCCTGAAGGCCCTGCACCAGTTCAAACTGAAGGCATTTCAGCATGTGCTGAGTTCTACAGTGACAGGGACCCTGAAAGCATCTATGGCCAAGTCTGATTTCTAAGTTAGCAATTTATAGGGTATACTAGGGGCCCATTTCTGTGGCCCGAATCTTCTAGATAAGTGTTTGATTGTATTTTGTTGGATCGAAAGCATTTTCACCATAGAAACTACTATAAAGATTGTCACATTACCACTTGGTCTGAAGCACTAAGCACTGCTAAGCAAAGGCTTTAATAGTGGCTACTTTAGCTTGGAGGGCAAAAATGTAGGGATTTATTTCGTAGCAACTCAAGCCAAACTCCGTGTTGCTCTAAGGCCCCATGAGGCCTTGGAGATGACTGGACTATGGTCACTCAGAAGGTGCACTTAGCTTCCAGGGAAACATCTTTGGTGATCTGGGCTACTTCAGGGTGATTCTGGACTAAGACACCCTGGTAAATGTTCCAGAGTCTTATTTCTGGGCCTTCGCCCCAACTGAGATGTTCTAGATGAGGACCCAAAGCCTATTCTTGCTCTTGGTGATGCTCCCCTCATCTCCAACAGGCTTCAGATGTGACTTGCTGTCCTGTTCCACTGAAATAAGCCTTATATAGATTTTTCTAATAAAGACGAGATTTTTCCTCTAAAGTAATCATTCTTTAAATGCCTGTCATGTGTCACCTAATGGTAGTGATGCCGAGGACCATGATGTTGGCTAATTTTGTCACTTTCCAAACACCATAGAGTGTGATTACAAGAAATTTGGTTATGATTTACTTGGTGATAAAATTCTGTGTACTAACCATTGTGCTGCAGTCTATCATTGATCAGAGCATTGCTACATGGCACATGGCTGTATGTCCTGAATGTTTCACCAAGAAATGTATTTCTTTTTTTTTTACCAGACTGTAGCAGTTTTTAATTAATTTATTATTTTTATGTGTGAGTGCACTGTTTGTATGTAGGTTGGTGCATTTGTGTCGTGCAATGCCGCGGAGGTCAGAAGAGGGCACCTGATTCCCTTGGAACTGGAGTTAGATGGTTCTTAGCCACCATGTGGGTGCTGGGAATTGAACCCAGGTCCTCTGCAAGAGCAGTGGGCTCTCTTAACCGCTGATTCATCTCTCCAGTCCCAAGAAATGCATTTCACAGTGGTAGAATGTCAACATCTTTAGCTTTTATGGAGCAACTAACAGCTATCAATTACTTCTGGTCAGCACGATTGTCTCTGGCCTTGTTGAAAGTAAAGTCCTTGGAACATCAGCAATAGCATCATTTATAAGCTTGTTAGAAATGTGGACTCTTTGGCCATTCCCAGACCCACTCAATTAGAATTCATATGTTAACAAGATTATTGCATGATCTGTATCCATATTAAGGTCAGAAAAACACTGGTTTATTATTGGTTCTCAAATTGGGATGTGAATGATAAATGCCTAGGTTCTATTAAAACCTACATTGCCTGGATCCCATGCCCAAGACAGATTCAGCTGTTGTGGGCTTCATCTTGAGCACTGGAGTTCATAAAGTTCTCTAGGTGATTCTAAGATGCAATCAGGCTTGGACCTCTTAACCTACAGACAGAGCACAAAACAGCTAGTCACTTTCTTAGTGACTGTTATCCATTCTCACTTCACAGAAAAGACTGGAACTATTATCAACCCCAATTCCCTTAACTTCCCTCCTATACCTCGCATTGTCACTCCATGGTCCCATTCCACAAATCGATGGGAACTTTCTGCCATTTGCAAGGCTAGCGTGCTAGAAACCTCTGCTAAGAATCCTATTCCCTTCAATTCACTCCTTATTCTGAGTCTATATTTTACTTTTGGTTTTGGTTTGGGGCTTAAGCCACACCCTAAATGAATGACCTAAATCTGTATAAAAATCAGTAGCCATCCACTATGAGTCAAAAGAGAATAGCATATTTTTAAATCTTTTTTCTTCTTCATTAGCATATGCACCACATGGTTCCACAATTCAGGACCCAGAATGTACTAAATATCTAAGAAGCAGCTCCAACTGGGTAAAAAATGGGTTTTTCTCTCCCCATAGGGTGTAATAATTGTCAATTACTTGCCCCGGTGATTAAATTTTCTGAGCTTTAAACATCAGCACAGGGCCTTTTTATTTTAATCAAAACTGCGAACATAATTACCACTTGAATGTATTCCCAAACTGGTTAAAATATGAAGACTACACAAAACAGTCACTTGTTTTATGGTTGGTTGTGTTTTACATCCAGAGATCTACATGGTCCTCCAAAAGGAATGTGATGACCCAAATTAACTTTAGAAATGAATCACCCAACACTCTATGGTGGCTATGGTGGCCACACAGAATTCAGCTGATATCAGTCTTGGTTAGTTAGGATAGGCAGTAGTTATTGAAAGTTTTGTGAGAGAGGAAGGAGTAAAACTGTTAGGAAGAGGTGGGATCTAGTGTCATCAACTGGTCATTGACAAGAAGAGCTTTAAGATCATCCTGAAGAAATTTCATGCCCTGAGGCACTTCTCATCCTATGCATGCTCATTTTCTTATTTTTGTAGTCCACATTATACATGAAGTTATATGTATATAACTATATATAACTGTATATATAGTGTGTATGTGTGTGCATGTGTGTATGAATGCATGTATGTTCTGGGATGTTCTTTTTTTTCTGAATGGGGTGTAAGAATGAAATGTTACCACTTAGCAAGAGAAATGAATCTCTCAGGCAGTGTCCAGTGGGATTTTCAGAGCTCCCCTGCCTGAACAAGTTTAATCTGATGACTGTCCTAATTCACCCTTCCTGTTTTACAGAGCAGGAAGATGACAATCAGAGGTCAAATGGCTTGTTTAAGTTTGCACAGCACAGTGGACACTGGCTCTCAAACCTTTGCTTCACATTACCAAACCCACTGCTTTTGTTTCAAATGTCAAAGACACAGGACAAGGTGGAGCATTTGAGCCAAGTAGAATTGGAGGGAGGAATTCATCAGTTCATGGGCCTGATTTTCCAAGCCTTTGTTGGAAAGACTATATTAGAATTGCTCAAGAGGAATCTAAGAGACTGACTGGGAGGACATTTTGTCCCCTTTCTCTCTCCAGTAAATAATGTCATCTGTCTCTATGGTTTTTGTCTCATTTTTTTCTCTCCCAATCACTTTTAGCTAGCCTCCACAGGATCTATGGTGTCCTTGGGATTGGGCAGGTCTTAGCATAGGACAAGGGTAGAAAACCAGATCCAAATTAATTCATATATTCATTCTTTCAAAAGTGATCTGAGAACTTCTATGTGCCAGGCCTGCATTTCCTATTCTAGTTTCTCTAAAGGGACATTGCCTTCTCTATTGGCTCAGTTCTCAAGGCAATATCCAAATCCATACTCTTCTATAGTTGTTTGCTTTCCACAGGGTTCTTTTTTTATGCTTTGGACATTTGTATCCTTTTTAAAAAAAATATTGCACTTTTGTGCATTTCATACATTTCTTAAAAAAATTAAGACCCATTCCTCCTGCTATGCCCCCTCCCCGAGCTCGTGCATTCTGCCATACGTGTCTTGCATCTATCTTTTTCTCAGTCTTTTTTTTTTTAATTTTTGATGCAGAAGTTTACTGTTTAGGTCAGTTCTTAGAACAAGTCTTCTTTTGGTGGTGTTGTTGTTTCCTTTAATTTTATACTGCTCCAAAGTATGCATGTACACACTCCACACATATACCAAAATTACATCTGAAAATAAACTATGTGTTAAATCCAAAACATGTTTAAGGATTCACATTTTTTTTAATTTTATTTAATTTTATTTATGTGTATGAATGTATTGTCTGCATGCAAGTCTGTGCACCCGTGTGTGCAATGCCGCGGAGGTCAGAAGAGGCGTCGGACGTCCCCTGGAACTGGAGATTCTCCTGGAATTGGAGTTTCAGACGCTCTCGGCCGCCATTGGATGGTGCTGGGATCGAACCCGGGTCCTCTGCAAGAGCGGTCCGGTGCTCTTAACCGCTAGGCCATCGCCTCCAGCCCAAGGATTCACTTTTAACAGTAGGGTTGCCATTGCAAATAAAAAAATCACTTTACATTCCTAAATTACATAGCAAGTTGGTGCATGTTTTAATGTACTTCTTTTTAGTAGCATCAGTATTATATTTACTAAAAAATAAAAAAATACTCAGTTTGCCTTACAAATAGTATTTGGTGCTAGGATCCACAAAAGAGGGACCATAGTCATTGTTTTTCGGGGACTGTGTTACTTCACTTAGTATAATGGCTTCTAGTTCCATCCATTTACCGGCCAATCTTCTTTACTGCTGCATAAAATCCATTGTGGGGGCTGGAGAGATAGCCTAGCGTTAAGAGCACCGACGCTCTTGCAGCAGGACCCGGGTTCGATCCCCAGCACCCACATGGCGGCTAAGAACCGTCTGTAACTCCAATTCCAGGGAGAACTCCAGTTCCAGGGGAATCTGAGACCCTCTCTGACCTCCGCGGCATTTGCACGACACGGTGTCACAGACCTGCAGCAGACAGTACATTCATACACATACAAAAATAAATAAATAAATAAAAAAAAATTTAAAAAAAAAAACTCCATTGTGTAGATGTACCACATTTTATTTATCCACTCATCAGTTGAGGGACACTTGGGTTGCTTCCCTTGGGGCTCTTTTAAAGCCCATATTTTTATAGAAATTAAGGAATAAGTCTCTAAATGATCAATTTCAGTCCCTAGACAGCTGTGGTAGGTGTGATGTGAGAGCAAGGACCCCTGTAAGGTAGAGAACAGTGTTTATTTTCTATAGAGGGCTGCCCCTTACATGAAGAGGCTAGTAGAATGTGAGAGGAATACTCAGCATCACAGGGGACAATCAGGAAGAACTTCTGGGGTCGCAGGGCATGCTAACGTGGACAGTGGACTGAGTCACTAACTACTGGTCTCAGCATTCAGCTGAGGCCCTACAACTTTCCAGCAGATATCCAGCACTAATAGGTGCCTGAGTTGGAGGGGAAGTTTACACAGAAGCAAAAGCCACATTTAGGGTCTCAGGCCAAGGTCTATCATCTTGAAGAACTATGATTTTAAGAAACTTTTCTGGCAACAAAGAAACCTCTTAAATTTGGAATGAAGAGGGGGGAAAAACTTGACTCTGGAAGAAAAAAATACGTCTAATTAGATTGAGATACAAAGGTTAAATTTTTGTTCTGGGAAAAAGATTGTTTATAATCTTGTGTCATTAGCAGGACATTTTCCAGAAACTAGTATGCCAGAAATAGACCCTCTGAGGGGTCACTGGGAGGAAAGGGGTGCAGAATAGTAAAGTACAAAGGATTGTAGTTTAGTGTTTCCCCTTCTCCTAAGACTGTGAGCCCATCTTTAACCACTGGCATGGCTACCATACCAGCTCATTCTGGGTACTGGATCCTCATTAGACTGGTAAGGGGGAGATTCGAACTCAGGCCCATGTTCAGACATCAGCTTTGACTAAGATTGCCAGCTGTTTGACCTTGGGCAAGTTAATTCTAAATCTCTGTTTTGTCCCATGTATGATATATATATATATATATATATATATAGATAGATAGATAGATAGATAGATAGATAGATAGATAGATATAAAAATAAAGACCTCTCACATGGGACAGTTATAATGGTGAAACAGGCTCTTCTAAGTAAAGTGCTTGGTACAGTGACCACCACATAAAAATGCTCAGTCAAGGCCATCACTGTCTTCATTGATGAGGAAGGAGGACATCACCACTATTGTCATCATTATTTTTTAGTGTCTTTGTTCAGGTTTGTTCCTAGATATTTTATTTATTTATTTATTTATTTATTTATTTTATTTTAATATATATATATGTATAGTACAAGATTGTCAAATCTAGACCCGTGTTCCCCACCCTATGCCCCCACCCCACCAGAGCTCATGGATTCTGCCAAACATGCTTTTCAGCTTTCTCAGTCTTTCTCAATATTCTCCATGTGGAAGTTGACTGTTTTGAGCAGAAGTTCACTGTTTCAGTCAGTTCTTTGATGCAGTCCTTTCTTTTGTCATTGTTGTTTCCAATATGCATCATTCCCAACTGCTTGGACAAAAGCTCAAGGGGCCGTGCATGAAAATACTTACAACTAGGTAATCGGCACTAGCATCCACAGATGAGGGATACCATTCGTTGTTTGTTTTTCAGGGACTGTGTTACTTCACTCAGCACGATGTCTTCTAGCTCCAGCCATTTCCTGCAAAGCTCATGATGTCATCTTCTTTACTGCTGCATATAACTCCATGGTAGATGTACACATTTTCTCTATCCACTCATCAGTTGAGGGGCATTTGGGTTGGTTCCAGCTCCTTGCTATTGAGAAGAAAGCTGACTGCAACATGGCCGTGCATGTATCTCTGCGGTGGGGTGAGTCTTGGGGGTACATGCCTAGGAGTGGTATGGCTGGGTTGGGTATTGTCATCATTATTATTATCATCATCATCATCATCATCGCTATCATCACAGTTACCATCTTCTTCATATTTATTCTCATTGATACTGTTGCCACCAATGGCATTGGCATAACCATTGTTGTCACCTTGTCATAGACATCATTGCCTTTCTTACTCATCACATCCACTGGCCATGTTTTCTTTAAGCACCTTGAGCTACTGGTATTACTAAGGCTTCATTGCCATCTGAACAGGATTGCTCATCTATAACACTATTTGTTCAAAGGGTCACTTAAAATTAGCTGCTAGGAACTGGGAAGGTTCTTATCACAAAATGAGTATTTGATAATGAAATTTCCAGGCAAACCTACCCCAAACCCAGTTAACACCAACATCAATGGGATGTCTTACATTTCCAATGAAAAGAGAAGATAGTTTTATCACAGTATTTAAAACTCGAGATGATACAAAAATAATGAAATAAGTAAAATTCTTTTTCTCATTCAGACTGGAAGACTAGAGGAGATAGTCATGAAAGGAAACAGCCAGAATTGACCAGAGTCCAAGTCATAACAGCTCCAGAGAGAGTGGACTTGTTTTACTTCTCATCCACCTGTGCCCCTTTTCTAAAGCCTAAGGAACAACCCTGACGGAAGAGGGGGCATTGGTAGTAGAATGGTAAATGGCTCCCATTGGTGTGAATGGTGAAAACTACGACAGATAGTGGTCTGGACACTCATTTGATCAACTTGATTGAACAAACAACCATGTCACCCCCCACTGATGGTGGGGTTGTGGGGTTTGGAACAACAGCCTGTGATTGGTTTTCCACGAAGGATGCTTGTACTCATGGGATTCATCACTTATAGCTAAAAAAGGAAAAAAAAAAAAAGAGAAGATGCAAGACAGTTCAGGCAGAATACATGATCTGGGATGGGGGTGGGGGGGGAGGGAAAGGGAAAAATGCCCGATCTGAATTGGAAAATTGGATGTTACGAAATGCACAAAAGCATCAATAAAAAAAAAAAATTAAAAAAAAAATCTGGTAAAAAAAAAAAAAAAAACCAGAACTTTACAAATCTGGCATATATATTCATACACACATTCAAGGGTCCTGAAATTACAGCTCTTGTGGCTATCCATAATTTCTCTTAGGATCTTTTAGTTTTGTTTCTTTGCACAAGGGCCTATGTAGCTCTCTCTCCTCACTATTGGTAACAGGGTCATCTTATGACTCACAAAGGTTGTCTGGAGCATAGGAAATAAAAGCCAAGGATAAGAAAGAAAGAGAAAGCTGAGACAGTCTGTGCTAACCAGGCCAAAGTAGAGGGAAAGAACATTCAAAACTATGTATAAGTCCAAATGAGAAAGAGATTGCTCAGCCAGAAGTGTTGCAACATTGAAACAGAGGGAAGTGGTGAAATAAACATGGAATTAGAGATTTTCAGAGGGTGGTGTCAAGCTACAAGGGCTGCAGTAGCTTGTGTTGCAAGGTATGGTGGAAGGAGAGGTGGGAGTAGAGCTTTTGGTATATTGTGGACATGTCAAAGAACAGGGCGCAGCTCACAAGTATAAGTGCCATAGGTGCATAAGGAAGTTGGCTCTAATTTTGGCAGAACTTATCTCTACTTTTAAAATCACTAAGTACATTCACTTGGGACTCACTGAGCTCTTACTCCTAAGAAAAGCTACATAAATGAACTTTCTTTTGTGTCTGATCTTTATTTATATCAGTCCATACCTCCTGTACTTCCTGTTCCTCCTTGGGCAGTCAGAATTAAATTTCTCTTTCCAAAACTGGATAGTCTATAAAGATGATAAACTTATCCTCAATGTGTGTTTTATTGTCTCAATGAGATGTATGACTGATAAGCCTTTATATTAATCCTTACCTTCTGTACTTCCTGTTCCTCCTTGGGCAGTCATAATTAAATTTCTCCTTCCAAAACTGGATAGTCTATAAAGAAGATGATAAACTTATCCTCAATGTGTGTTTTATTGTCTCAATGAGATGTATGACTGATAAGCCTCAAGTATTATATGCCTGTTACTGGTATAATAAATGTAATCCAGGAATCATAAAATTGTAGACAAAGGAGTAGAACTGCAATTGAGGAACACAAGCAGAAGGCAGAACCTTCCATCTGTCTTGAGAGCTCTCTATAGAGACAAGTTCTTACAACTAATGACCAAGTTAGCTGGCTGTATTAAAATCTATCTGATTGCAACATGGCCTCAACATTTAGGTACCCAGAGCTAGGAAAAGGAATGAAAGTTAATCAGATATTCATTTATTTATAGACTTAATCAGGAAACACTTATTTTCCATCCAAAAGGAAATTCCTGATTATGTGTAAAGATTTTGGAAGTATCCAGACTTCTCTTTACCTCATGGAACAGAGCCCTGTTACTGAACTGGCTGCTTCCTGCAACTGTGGTTTCTTCCACAGTATGTTTCCGTGTCGAAATACAGGACTGTTCCCCACATACAACATGCAAGGCTACAGCCTCAATGAAATCTCAGTGGTCATTGCCGATGGTGAGTCACATGGTGAGGAACATGAAGGAAGGGATTCGTTGGTTTTGAGTGAACTCAAATGGCTAGCTATCTTGGATTCTCCCACAGAAAGACTATAAGTCAAAGACTGGACTGAACATAACATATTTGGGGGAAGATCCCAGAAAAGAGTAGAAGAATTTTAAAAAAGCAGTGAGATTAGAAAGGAAATAAAGCAATTTATTAAAAAGTTACCACTGTGGATAACTGGAGCTCAGTTCCACGGAGAATGCTAAGAGACAGTGAAGACCACACTCCCCAGAGCTATGTCAATGAAGAGGCTTGGGAAGTTAGTATTCAGTCACTAATTCCAACTGCCATTGGTCAAGGGCTGGTCCTGGAAAATGTGTTCTTTCTGTGGCACTTGCAGCTAGCTCAGCACACAGGCCAGGTTCCGAGTACTCCAGAGTCCAATCCTAAAAAGTAAATCTTCAGAGAGAGAGAGAGAGAGAGAGAAAGAGAGTCACAGATACTTTCACGGTCTTTGGTATATAAAGATGAACATGAGGGGACATGGCAGGATACCAACAGTATTGTCTGCTATGCTAACTATGCCCTAAAATGTTCTACTGCTTATTATGTCATTACCAGAATGTTACTAATTTAGGCCACTATGGCCAGGTGTTTCTCCAGTGGGTGGCACCTTCTATGGCCCATGTGAGGAAGACACCAGGCTAGAGTAACAATGCACATGACACAGAGGAATCAGCTCATAAGGACTATGATTGAAGATCTCATAAAGAGCAAGGCTCACAAGGAAGCCAGAGATGACTATCTTTCGAAAGCAAAATGTTTAAGAGATACTCAGCTTGGCTGATGTTCTCCTTTGCTAAAATGTATCTGGGGCCCTACTGAAAGTTCTTTTAATATTATTTGTGCTGGCTGGAATGCCAGATGTTCCCGGGATGAATCACAGATTGAGTTTCTCCTTTAGTGATCTTCTGTTCCAACTCAGGGCCCTCCAAAACAATAAATAAACATTATTTCACTTCATCAGCTACATACTGAATAAATAATAATAATAATAATAATAATAATAATAATAACCTTGTCCTGAGAAGTACACAGAGCAGGGAGGGGTAGGGCTTGCTCATCTTTTTAAATAGAAGACTTCTTTCTGGAATTATGTTTTCTCAAAACCACCCTTCAGGCTGGGGGTGGCTGTCTTAAGAGCAGAACAATACACTTGGCAGAATCTTAGAGATGGTGAGTTTTTTGAAGTCCTTAAAACTTCACAGTATTTAGCTTAAAGCAAGAATTGTGGTTGGAGCTAATGTAATGTAAACAATACAAAGTTGGGGTGGGGAAGGGAAAGATCAGCTGTTTAACATCTGGATAGTTGGCAATGAAGATTATAGGTGTTATTTCCTATTTTCTTTAGGGGGAAGAATTCCTTTGGAATGCATATGCTTAGACACACACACACACACACACACACACACACACACACACACACACACCTTCATCAGATCAAGTAGGAATGAAGCAAAGGTGATACTCAAATCAAGATTCATGTCAATTTCTCTACTTCCTCATTTGCTTCATCCATAGTATGTTTCCCTCTGAATTCTAATCATCAATCCTTTATGCTACAAGTAGTATGGAATGAACTTTGCCACTTTGGTAGGATTTCAGCAGAAGAGATGGTGAAATAAAAGAAGGTTTTCCAAAAGTACAGGACGGGATAAAAGACACAAGATGACAAGTGTGTCCAGATTGGTCCATCTCATTAGGCAGCTGGAACCAGAGCTGGTAAGAGCCTGGGGAAGAGAAAAGGAAACTTGGGACATTACAAGGGTGCCTAGCTCTTCCAAAGTTCAGAGTCACCTCTAAGCAATTAAACTCATGCCCTAAAGGATCATTATCTAAACCAACACAACTTTTGATGTCTTCCTGGGTCCCAATGAGTCAGGAAGCCGCAATTCAATAGTGAAACCATTGGGTGAGGAGAAAAGGAAGAAGTAATTTATTTCCCAAGACTTTGTCAGCTCCCGAATCCCTGCTTCTTTACTGTCTCTTTTTCATACACTCAGAGGATGATAACGATAAACCATTTACTAGGCGCAGACTTATAATGTACCAGGCACCCTGCAAGGTACTCTACATTCATTTTCATCTGTTTCTCAGCAACCCCAGTAGATTGGTACCACCTTGGTGTGATTTGATTTGTTGAATTGCTGTTTCCCATCTCCTTTCACCCCCAGGAACCAAGCTATGAATCCTCAGGAAATGGTTGTTTTGATGGTAGGGAGGGGCAGAGCTTTTCAGAACATGAACAATAATCACTGCAGGGAAGGCAGGTCTGGGGGAGGTGTAGAAAAGGGAAATCAAAGATTCTTGGTTGCATGTGTGGGGGCAGGTAGAGTAAGGAAGGGCAGAATGTAGATTATGTCTCCTATTTTTGACTAGAACTTGGAATTGTTTGGTCTTCATCTCTACCTTGGACAGACCTGTCTAGCTTTTGTTTTCTGCCCCAATTCCACCTGTTTTTCCTTCTTTCCCATTATTACTGTAACTCTTGTTTACTAGGCCCAGAAGAACATGGCCTGAATCAGTTGTTCTGTCCTTTGTTAGAGTTCAGCTCTTGCTTCCTATGTGCCATGGTTTGGATAACTATACCCCAGAAGTCCATGTGTTAAAGGCTTAGTCTTCTGTTTAATGGAAACATTAAGAAGTAGGGCCTAATGAAAGGTATTCTGGTCACAGAGATATGCTCTTGTAGAGAATGATGGGACCCAGACTCCCCACCTTCCTTTCTTTTTCAGTTTCTAGTTATGAGGTGGTTTCACTTCTACATGCACTCAGTACTCCAATGCGCTATGTTGCCACAGATAAAGTCACAAGAGGAAGCAACCACGGACTGAAACTCTAAAGCTGAATGCAAAAATAAACTCAACTTCTTTATACAATGATTTTTCAGATATTTGTGACAGTAATCAAAAACTGATTATGCCTCAGGACTAGACTTTATCCTGGGAAGGGTTTCATTCTTATCCTCCTCAAAAATACTTCATCTGTGGTTGGCAGACTGGCTGTTCATCAAATTTATCTCCCCTTCTTTTTGGGCTGCAGTTAGGTGGGGTCATATGCCTGAGGGCTAGCCAATTGACTGGGAGTGAAAGTGATTTGGACCACTTCTAGGCCTGGCTCCTGAAAAGTCTTCCTTACATATGTGATGCATCCTTCCTTTCTTCCTTTCTTTCTTTTTTTTTTTTTTTTTGCTTTAGCTTGATACACACACACAACCCTTTGAGAAGCCAGCAGATGAAGACATTAGAACACAAAATATGAAGGACCAACCTGAATGTTGTATTGGAGATGAGCTATCCTTCATAACGAACATCCATTTAGGGCTTTATATGAAGGAGAAATAAACTTCCATTATGTTTGAGCCCAATTCATTGTAACAACAGCTGGCAGTTCCATATCTGGCATACTACTTCCTGGGACTCACCATCAGGCGCTAACAAAACTAAGTAGGGGCAGGCGAACTGTCCTTGCCAACTGGTAGAACCTAGTGGGTTACTTCCTCTATGCTCAGTCTCTCAGGCCCATTGGCTGAAACAGAGAAGTACAGAACTGTTCAAGTGCCCAAACCCAGATTCTCAAGCTTTCATCGTTCTGTCAAATTACCAAGCACCCTTGGCTTTTCTTTCTGATTTGATTCAATGTATTAATGTGGGTTCTGGGCTATTCTCTGCTTGGTTTCTAAATAAATAATCCACGGAAGGAGTATATTTCTTCAGGATTTACGTAGGCAAGGGAGCTGCCTCCATGGAGCAGGGGGAGTCAGGGTTGTCAGTAATCTCATTCCCTGAGTCCTCCAGCTCCTCATGTAGCCAGATCCATGCCAGTCAGCAGGTATGGTGGAAGAGAAAGTGCAGGACTTTGTCCTCACACAGGCAAACAGACCTGGGAAATGGGCATATTTAGCTTCTCATTAGTGGAATCTGTTAAAATACCCCCTTTTCTCCTTGGACTTTTTGCTGGTCTTCTAGCCTATAGCACAGGGGATTCTGGAACTTCTGTCTTTTCCTTACATCAGATCATTTATACTCAATCCCGGGGGGTTATCCTTTGAGGGAATTTACCATATATAGCTCTGCGTCTAATAAATATGAAATAAAAGTTAAATAATTTTTATCAGCAAGTGCTCTTAACTTCTTAGCTATCACTCCAACTCCTGATATATGCTTTAAAGAAGGAGGAAATGGCTGTGTTGAGCATTGGTATTCTAAGACAAGGTCTACACAGGAGAATTTAGATTTTCCTATTTAGGCCTTATAACATTTATTTTCTAGGCAAAGATTTCCATTCAAGAATCTTCTGGGGAAGTGTCATTATTAACAAATCTTTGCCTTTAAAAAACACATTGTTGCATGCTTTCTGGGTTCCTCTCCAAAAATACTGGTTCATCTAAGGACACCGGGAGTCCTTGCCACATTCAAATGACCAAACTGATCAGAACACTTGCTCCCACAAGTGGGGATTTCATGTACAAAGGGCACATGCAAATATCCTCCATAACTTTCAACATCATGTCAAGAAATACACAGGGGTCATCCTTACTTTATAAGTGAGGGACCCTGGGCTGGAGAGATGGACTAGCGGTTAAGAGCACCGACTGTTCTTACAGAGGACCCGGGTTCGATCCCCAGCACCCACATGGCGGCCGAGAGCCGTCTGAAACTCCAATTCCAGGAGAACTCCAGCTCCAGGGGAATCCGAGACCCTCTTCTGACCTCCGCGGCATTGCACGACACGGGTGCACAAACTTGCATGCAGGCAGTACATTCATACACATACAGAAATAAATAAAATTAATAAAAAAAATTAAAAAAAATAAGTGAGGGACCCTAGACTTGTGGCAGTAAATGTCAGAACAAACTTGAACTGGCCCCTCCCTGTCTCCCTGTCCCTAATCCTGGTCCGATACAATTCTCAGTAGGTCTCAATAGGTCTAAGCTTCTTGGTTCTCCAGGCACCTGACTAGTAGCTGTGGTGTAGGTCCCCCCAGAAGGACACTTCCTCTCTTGACTCAGTTGAAGACTTAACCTGGTCAGCCACAGTTCTAATCAGATATGAAAAACCCACATCCAGGGCACAGAAATCGATATCCTGAGGTTGCTTTATCTCCATCAGTACTTGAGTCTTGTAGGCTGGGGATGTAATCAGTTGATAGAGTGTTTGCCTAGGAGGCAGAAAGCCCTTGGTTCAATCCCCAGCACTGTATAAACTAAGTAGGGTGGTATAATCTATTAATCCCACCACTCAGAAAATGGAGACAGGAGGGTCAAGAGTTAAAGATCATCTGGTACACAGCAAGAATGAGGCTAGTCTAGGCTATATGAGAACTTGTTTCAAAATCAGTAGCAATAATGACACCAAGCTGGTTCTTTCTGAACAGCCTCATAAAGTGGGCTGTGTCTGCTGGCTACTTAATTTGTTATATTCTTAGTATCTCTGTGTGTGATGACATTTGCCCTTGAGGCTTGTCTTGGGGCCCCTATGGTATGAGTCTGTGCTCACTGTGAGGGGCCTTCTCTTTTCTGGTTTTTCTCTGTTTCTTTCGCTTACCCTGTGGCAGCCCACAAGTAGCCCTCAGGGCTGGAAAGATTGCTTTAGGGGTAAGATCATAAATGAAAACTTCCTGTCCATAAAAATTTAACACCCAGTTTCCCTCCCACAGGACCTTCTCAGTGTCTGAGCTGGTAATGATGGACAGGTTTGAAAATTCTTAAAACTGCCCTTAAAAATCCAAGTAGGCTGGGGACGTGGCTAAATGGACAAAAACACTTGTTATACAAACTGGAGGACCCGAGTTTGGATCCCCCAAACCAATGTAAAAGCCAAACACACTAGTAGTTCAAGCATCTGCTCCCCTGTAGGCACCTATGGAAAAGTGGGAGGCAGATACAGGAGAACCTTCAGGAGCTGGTTGATCAGCTAGCTTGGCTTACACAGCTGTGAAGGGGCCTCACATCAAAACAAGTCAGAAAGGCAACGAACAACAGCAGAAAGTTGTCCTCCAACCTCTACATATGTGCCATGGCACAGGCACACCTGTATCCATACACAAGAATAAGTACACATGCATACATCGCTTCGCTCTTGCTCTCTCTCAGAACAAGTGATCACATCACCAAAGATATGGAGAAAATAAAACCTTTGTACACTACTGGTAAAATGGTACTATTTTGGAGAATGGGCTGGCCGTTTCCAATAAAGTTCAATTAGAGTCTTTTCTGTGCTTGATTATTCCACTCCTGCATATCCTTTTCCCCAAAATTCAAATATATAATCACAAAAGTACTTGTAACAGACATTCATAGTAATTCTAGTCTTAAGAGCCACACACTGGGAACAAATCACATATTTGTCAACAGATGAATGTACGGCTAGGCTATGCTATATACTCCTACAATGGAATACAGCTCACAAATTTAAAGCAATGATACAGACACGGTTCAAAAGACTGGTGAGCCAGGCGTGGTGGCGCACGTCTTTCATCCTAGCACTTAGGAGGCAGAGGCAGGCGGATCTCTGTGAGTTCAAGGCCAGCCTGGTCTACAGAGTGAGTTCCAGGACAGCTGGGGCTACAGGGAGACCCTGTNAAAAAAAAAAAAAAAAAAGACTGGTGAGTAAAAAGAAGCCAAATTAAAAAAAAAAAAAAGAACATGTATAGGACTTCATTGATACCAAGGGGAAGAATAAGGCAAAATATTTATATAGTGATAGTAGAAATCAGGAACTGGTCACTTTAGGCAGGCGAAAGGGAAATTGGTTGGAAATGGGCCTGAAAAGCCTTCATATGGGGTGGGGTAGATGTGTTTTCTGGCCTTTTTCAGGTGGTAGTTACACAGGTATATTTGTCAGTTGTCAAAACAGATCCGTCTAATCACTTACAAATCATTTTGTTTTATGTTACACATCCATTGCTTAAGAAGAAAAGCATTTAAGGTAACATGGAAGAGGTGCAGACAGGGGACAAAGCCCTTAGTGGTCCTCTATACATGTATTGTCAATTTTGCTCACTGCTGAGCCACATATGAAGAGGGCATATGGAGCAGAGGCTGCTGGTAGCAGGGGGAGAGGACATCTTCCAAAGCACTTTTTACCTCAGGCAGAAAGGAAGTAGTAACCTCAGTGCCCAAACACAAACATTCAATGCAATAAAGTGACTGAGGCCCCAAGCAAGCTGGTCTCAGAGTGTGGGATAGATACCAGGCTCTGAGCCAAAATTGCTTTCCAGGAAATGCCAATATTGTATTTGGGAAAGGAGAGAGAGTATGAAGGCAGAGAGCCAAAATATTCTGTCCCTTGGACAAGTGCTGCTCCACTGAGGGGTCCTATGCCATGGACTTCAAAGTGCTATTCCTGAGACACACAGGGGTCTCTAGATGTGCAGGAGAGGGGTCGACAGGCGATGCTCCTTAAAGGCAATAATCTCCTCTTCTAATTTACATGGAAGAGAGGAATATTCTATGATCCTAGTTAAAGGGTTAGGCACAGTCACATGCATTCAACATGTTCAGCCCTCAAATAGCAAACCAAAAAGAAGTTTTTTTTTTGTTTTGTTTTGTTTTTTTATGATCTATTGGTATAGGTGTGAGGTTGTAAGCTGAACCTGTATGAAAACCCTGGTTCTGCCTAATGAAAACTGTGTTGCTTTAGGAAAGTGATTTTGCCTCACTGAGCTACAGTTTTTATTGCTTGTGAAATGGGGGAAATGATACCTTCTAACAAAGCAGAAATTGTCTAATGCCAAGTGAATGCTCCACACAGTCCTGTGTTCTAAGGAAGTTTCTAGATTGTCTTTGCCAACGTGTCAGCAGTAGTGCCATTCAGCCAAATTAGGATTTGTTTTTATTTTTGAGCCTCCTGTGCAGAGCCTCACGTGCACAGAATTTACATAATTTCAATCCATGGTTCATGAAACTGTTCCATGTATGGCTTTTACTCTTATAAAATGTAAAATGATCAAATGAACATCAGAGGAACCACCCACCAACTGAACAATATGTGAGTCTATCTCTGGACTTTCTGTTTTATACCATCAGCCCCTTCATTTTTCTCTTATATTTTGTAATGATGCTAAGTACTAAGAAGAAAGTAAACAAGAGAAAGTGGATTGAGAGTGGTAGGAAGCTGGGGATAGGGAACAGAGTACTTCAGGGAAGGTGGTTGCAAAAGGCCTCTGAGCAAAGATTTAAGAGAAGAAAAGAAATACCATGGTATTACAGGCTCCAAGAAGAGAGAGAGAGAGAGAGAGAGAGAGAGAGAGAGAGAGAGAGAGAGAGAGAGAGAGAATATATTAATGTGGATGCAAGCATGTGGGATGATCCAGTTTGAAGTAGAGGATAGTTCTCAGCTAGCATCCTTCAGGGCACAATGTGGAAGTCATGGTGTTCCTCTGACCCAGCCCCAAGAGGGAGCAACTTGTGGCCTAGGCCTAGGCACATGATGCTAGGTGGGGCAGCAGCATACAGGGGCACAAGACTGGGGTCTGCAATTGATTCTGAGAAATAATGTCATTTTGCTTATAAAAGTGACTCACAGCATGCAATAAATTGAATTATCCATTACCATCATCATAGAATACCCAGATCCATTATTTCATACATATACAGGCCAAAGCAGGCCTGAATTTCGAGTGTGTGGCTAGTTGGTTAGATGGGGATCAATCAGATCGCTAACCTGGTAAGCTAGTGCGGGGTTGGATGGAGACTAATCAGGTCACCAACCTGTGGAGTGGATTGTGAGTGGGTGTTCTAGTTTGTCTTCCATTGCTGTGACAAAACACTCTGACTGACACCAACTTGGGGAGGAAAGGGTTTATTCAGCTTACATTTCCTGGGTCACAGTTCATCACTTAGGGAGCCCAAGGCTGGAACTCAGGGCAGGAACTCAGGCCAGGAACCTGGAGGCAGGAGTTGAAGCACAGGCCATGGAGGAATGCTGTTTACTGGCTTGCTCACCTGGCCCATGCCCAGCCTCTTATATGCTACACAACAACCTGCCCAGGGTGGCATCACCCATAGTGGGCTGGGTCCTCCCACGTTGCTCGACAATCAAGACAATACTCCCCAGATGTGGCCACAGGCCAATCCAATGGAGCCAGTTCCCCAACTGAGGCTCCCTCAACCCAGGCATGTCCAGTTGACACTAAAGCTATCCAGCACAATTGACCCCTTGTCAACTTGACACACAAAACACATCACTATTAAACCACCACCTTTCCAATTCTTATCCCCAAAATATGATGCTAACATTAATCACAACCTAAGACAGTACAACCTTAAAAGCCTCACAGTCCTTAAAATGTCCAAACACTTGAAAGTTCACAGTCTATTAAAAGTCTCTTAACTATGGGCTGTTGTAAAATACAAAACAAGTACTGTCTTATTTCAAAGGGAGAATCAGGCACACTCAAACAAAACCTAAGTCCAGCAAAGTAGCTCAAGGCTGGACACCTGGGATTCACTCACGATCTTCTGGGCTCCAAAGGGTCTTGGCAGCTCCCCTTCTCTGACTCTGCCGTCTGTGGCACACACAGTTCATCTTGCAGGCCCAGGAAGACTCCATTCTACACCTGCCACTGCTCTTGGTGGTCATCCCATGGTCCCGGCATCTCCAAAAAGCTGGGGCCACCACTGAAACTGAGGCAGCACCTTCACCAATGGCCTCTTCTGACCTCTCCTGGTGCAAAGCCTCAGCTTCTCTCCATGACCCCTGCAATCCGGGGGTCTTCACTGCAACTGAGGTGCACTTCCACCAATGGTCTTTCCTGACCTTTCACAATGCCAAGCCTCGGCTGCTCTCTGTTACCCCCTCAAATTTCAACTCCAGAACCATATAGGAGACTCTTACACACTAACAAGTCCTGCTTCTGGCTTGACATGGAGGCTCAGGCTCCTTTTGGATCACAGCTTCTGTGTGCTGACCCTGAAGAAATTCCTTCCAGAAGATTTCACCACAGTGATGCTGGTCTCTTGTTACTTACAGCTGATTTTTTAGCCCCAGCTAACCAGCATCAATTGTCCCAGTATAACAAAGGATTCACTTCAGGTTCTGGTCTTTTGTTAATTAGAGCTGATTCTTCAGCCCCAGCTGACCAGAGCCCATAGATTAAACAGTCTGATGATCTCTGCTTCCCTTTGAAACTTCACAAGCCAGGCCTCCATCATCTACAACTCTTTCAGCAAAACTGCTCAAAGCTCTGCAGCAACGATCTTTAGGCATTCAATGATCTTCCCAGCCCCAAGTTCCAAACACCTCCACAATCCTTCCCCAAAACACCAAGGTCAGTTCTGTCACAGCAATACCCCACTCTCTGGTACCAATTTCTGTTGTAGTTTGTCTTCCATTGCTGTGACAACGCACTCTGACTGACACCAACTTGGGGAGGAAAGGGTTTATTCAGCTTACATCTCCTGGGCCACAGTTCATCACTTAGGGAACCCAAGACTGGAACTCAGGGCAGGAACTCAGGGTGGGAACCTGGAAGCAGGAGCTGAAGCACAGGCCATGGAGGAATGCTGTTTACTGGCATGCTCCCCTGGCCCATGCCCAGGTTGCCCTCTTATACCGTACACAACAACCTGCCCAAGGTGGCACCACCCACAGTGGGCTCGGCCCTCCCACACTGCTCGACAATCAAGACAATACTCCACAGATGTGCCCACCGGCCAATCCAATGGAGCCAATTCCTCCAATTGAGGCTCCCTCAACCCAGGTATGTCAAGTTGACACTAAAGCTATCCAGCACAGTGGGTGTAGGCTGAAGATCGGCTATCATCCATCAGTCTGAAATTCCTGTCCAGAGGCCAACAGTCTTTGGGCAAGTGAGTGGACACGACCAAATGGGAAGTATTCCACTTCCTAGGCTAAGGACCTGGGTTGGAAGTACCCCTCAGGTTGGGTTACAAAAGTGACCAACTGACCTCTGCATTGAGGGATCAGTTCCCCACAGTGACCACAGGTGGCCACTGCTCCCCTTCCCTTAGCAGGACTGTGCTGTACCTGCTCATAGCAAGAGAAGTGTGTGTGTGTGTGTGTGTGTGTGTGTGTGTGTGTGTGTTGGAAGGAAGCAAGCAAATTACAGAGTAGGAAAGAAAGGTAGAGGCTATCATATATGATTTTCTGATTTTTAACTTATGAGGACTATCTAGTACAATCCATTTTACAGATGAGGAAACAAAGGCTCAGGAGAGGTGACCTGCTTTAAGCCATGTATCTAGTTAATGACAGGTTAGGGTTATAAGTAAAAGCTCTGTACAGCCTTTGTAATGCCATACAGCTCCTTTGTACCTTCAAATGATTTGAATTCCATAAAATGCCTCCAAGCAGCATTCACGTAATGAGGTGACAAATAGTACATTGAAATGGTGCTCTTCCAAGCAGACATGCTTTACCGTAAAAAAGATTATTTGAAGGCTAATTAGGATCTTGACATTCTTTAATGACTAATTCCTTAAGGCTATGTCAAAATCCATGTGAGTATTTCCAATTTATTTTCTTATCATAGGTGATATTTATTCTCAGGAGAAAAATCAAAGATATGCTAGTGACACTCTTTGAAATTTGAGATGAATATTATGGTCACAAAAGCAGAAGCAAGACTCTGTCTTAATAACCTGAAAATAATAGAAATATAAAATAGAATAATGACACCCCTTCAGGTTAGTAAATGGTAAGAATTCTTATTTCTAATGATGTGGATGGAAATATTAAGGGCATGGATATGAAGGATTACCTTTGCCCTCTCTTTTGAAATTCTGTGCTGGGTGCAAGATTAAAACAGGAAAGAGACCCGTGACTAAAGACATTTGCATAAATCTTATCTGCATTCCCTACTGAACTTTCAGGGTAAATGGATTTTTCAAATCTGTTTTCTTTTCTGACTGGCTAATCCCTCGCTTCCAAGAGGTGGTTTCAGCCCCCACCCACTGACTTGTCTATGGCAACAGATTCATGTGCTCTTTCCATCTTGGATCCCCACACTGGGCTCTGCAGAAATTATGACTCAAGACATCATAATTACTGACTTCCGAGAGCCTCTGATTTCCCTCAGGAGAATAAGCAGATGAGAAGGCCCAACTATTTTCAAAGACAGATGATTTCAAGCTGTTTTTGAATCACCTCCAGGCTATTCTTTGCCTTTCATTTTCTCTGAGGACTATTTTAAAAGTATATAGATATGACAGTGCTAATGGTAGAAGGGCCTAACATCCCTTGGCACAGAAAACAACTACCTACTTTTAGTTTTTTAAGCCCTGTCTCCACGAGACCAAGACAACCCAGTCCAGTCTATACAATGAAAGTGACTCAAATGACTGGCTGATAACCAGTTCAAAGATTCTCTTCCCAAACTCTCTGTCATGGTGATAGCTTAGGGAGGTGACCAGAGTTCACAGGTGTGTGCTCATTCTAATAAGTGACACAAGTCTAAGAGAAAACCTTCCAATTTGTAGAATCGAGACACTACTTCATTAGATGAGATAGAGGAATCTAGCCCAGTCATTGACTGGTACGTGAGAGTGAGCAAGTCTCCTAACCTCTGTATGCCTCAGTTTTTTCACTGATACAAGAATAATAACATTATGCGGATGTGACAGGATTGTTAATGGGACTGAAGCAACAGAAGCAAACCACTTAGAAATGTATCTGGTACATGGAAGCATACAATAGAGTTAGGCCTTGTTATTATAATAAAAGATGGTCCAAGGATCCTCACTCTCCAATACTAAATAGAGAATTATATTTGAAAATAGAAATAAGTAATAAATATGATAAAGGGAAGGCAAATTTTCTTCTCAGTAGTTTTCTATGATAATGGTTAATCTATTCAAATATAACCCTGGCATAAGCTGGTCTTTCACGGTCCATCATGAGCAAGAAGTGTGTGGGAACAACATTTAACATCAAGTCTAAAGTGAAAACTGTAAGGCCAAGTGCAGAGGATGGAGGAAGTTCACTAAGTCACATATCCCTAGAAAAAGAGTGTAATTCTTGGTCCACAGCTGAAAACTATCTCCTTTAGAGGCTCCCCGCCTCATAATCCCCACCACAACAGTAGGGAATTTATCCTGGCTGGCCAGTCCTCAGGTAGCTGAGACACAGTCTCAAATCTTTTCAGAGAGAGGAAAAGAAACCCCACTAAGCCCTATCCAAGGTAGAAAGTGATTAACAAACATGTTTATGGGTCCTCAGTACCTGGTATGCAGCCTTGGTGGTAAATCAATAGGTGAGTGAATACATAAATTAGTAAATGAATGAAAAATACACTGTAACAAATGTCTGTTGATAAGGAAGTACAAGGTTGAAAATTTTGGAAGGCAATTTGAAAGCTTTTATACCTACTGACCCAGAAAACCTACTTGTTGGAATCACCCCAAGGAAATGGAATACCTGGCTGCCTTTCCTTCTAAATACCTTAAGTTCTAGTTAAAGAGAGCCCCACAGGCTCTTCTAGAAGGTGAAAGGGAGCACACCAGCCTGACTCGGAGCTTACAATCTCACTTCCAAGAAGGAAAAAAGAGAAGAGCACCTTAGGCAAGGCCAGTATTTTTTCCCCTCAGGGCATTAGGGTTTAGGATTCTTAGACCTTCAGATAAGAACTCAATATATGGAAAGGAGGAGGAGGACCGTTAGGAAGAAAGGGTCCAGAGGGAGGTAATGGTAGAATATGATCAAAATTCATTATAGACAAGTATGAATTTGTCAAAGAATAACTTTTTAAAAGAATTTAGACCACATGTTCAATGAACCCAAGAAAGAGACTCTTCTAGGTAGAAGAATACTTACAGGAAGGCCGTGCAAGCCAGCCACTTAGACATTAAACAACACAGACAGGGTTTGATGTCTGATTTTCAACAGAACACTCAGTCTGTCAGTGCAAGTTAACCACAAAAAGAAGGTGCTCCCATGAGTTTAATAATGAGACTCAGTCTTGCCAGCTGAGAGGAAATTTTGAAAAAAAAATTGTCAACATTTTGAAGCCATAATAAACATGTTGAAAATGGGTATTTAACTTAAGGGAGTGGAAAAGCTTTGCTTTCTGAAATGGGATGTATTCATCTTTGAGTAGATCTTGAAGATATAATGCATTTTCATGAATCCAGCAGAATCAGATCTCTATCATGCAAGTGATAAGGGACCTTCATCACTGTGTATGCAACAATGGGATTTTTAAATTATGTGCCAGAATCAAGAGCAAGAAAATTTGCAGCTGGTTCAGAGACTCCACCCTTCTGTACAGAGAAACAATCAGTGAAGTGAAGAGAAAACCCACAGAGTGGGAGGGAACCTTCACCAGTGATACATCTGACAGAGCATTGACTTCTAGAATATATAAACTACTCAAAAAACAAAGAAGAAAACAAATGAATCACTCAAAAGATGAGGCAAAGAGCTGAACAAAGACTTCACAAATGAGGAAATAAAGATGGCTGCTGAGAAACATCTTAAAAAATGTTCAACATCTTGGGGCTGGAGAGATATCCTAGCGGTTAAGAGTGACTCCAGTTCCAGGGGAATCCAAGACCCTCTTCTGACCTCCACGGCATTGCACAACACGGGTGCACAAACCTGCATGCAGACAGTACATTCATACACATAAAAAATTAAATAAAATTTTAAAAATGTTCAACATCTCTAATTAAGGAAATGAAAGTTGAACCAACTTTAAGATATCATCTCACTCAGATAAGACTGGCTAGGATCTAGCTGGGCATGGTAGCGTGCGCCTTTAATCCCAGCACTCGGGAGGTAGAGGTAGGCAGATCTCTGTGAGTTCAAGGCCAGCCTGGTCTACAGAGCAAGCTCCAGGACAGGTGGTACTAAAAGGGAGACCAGGCCAGCCTGGTCTACAGAATGAGCTCCAGAACAGCTAGTACTAAAAGGGAGACCCTGCCTCAAACAAACAAACAAACAAACAAACACACAAACAAAAAGCCACCAAAAAGACTGGCTAGGATCAAGAAAACAAATGATATCAAATGCTGGAGAGGTTGTGGGGAAAGGGGAACACTCATCCACTGCTGGTGGGAATGTAAACTTGTACAACCACTAAGGAAAGCAGTATGGAGAACTCTGAAGAGACTCAAGGTGACCTTAGCACCTGACCCAGCCATACCACTCCCGGGTGTATACCCACAAGACTCATTCTACCATCCTACCACAAAGATACATGCATAGCCATGTTCACTGCAGCTCTCTTCACAATAATGAAGAGCTGGAACCAACCCAAATGCCCCTCAACCAATGACTGGATAGAGAAAATGTGGTATATCTACACAATGGAATTCTATGCAATGGTAAAGAAAGATGACATCATGAACTTTGCAGGTTAATGGATGAAACTAGGAGATATTATGCTAAATGAAGTAACACAGTCCCAGAAAAGCAAACGATGAATGGTGTCCCTCATTTATGGATGCTAGCACCTAGCACCGAATTGTAAGGCAAACTGAGCAACATCAATGTTATATACCGCTTTCCTTGAAAGCAACTGTGCTCTGATAATGTAAATTCCTTAATGAGCTCTAGAATTAGCTCACCACTTAATTTTAGACTTGGTAATCTTGGTATATGAGTGGAGGATAAGTAGGCACATTTTAGAGTAATATAAATTTAAAAAGGAGAAATGTGAATCCTGAAATATGATATGGAAATGACAGTTTGTGTACAGATGATATAATTTTAGTATAGATGTGACATATATATATATATATATATATGTGCACATATATATACACACACATATATATATATGTTGAAGTGGTATAGATTGGAGGGAACAACAGCAGAGGAACAGGGACAGGGAACTGACTGAAAGAATAAAGTTTCCCAAAGGACAATAATTGTCTGCTTTGAAAAAACTTTGAAAAGAATTATAAAAAGATACAGGGCAGGGAGGGCAGGGTGCTTGAACTCAGGTGGGGGTGGAGGGCATGGAAGACAAGATGAGTCTAGATTGGTCTGAGAAACTGAGAAATGATGTGTGAAACACACATAACTTCAATAAAAATGTTAAAAAATAAAAAATAAAAAAAGAAATAAAGAAAATAAACAAGAAAAGAAGAAAATTTATAGCTGTGCCTGTAAGAAAGTCAGCTATAGTCATCCCATCTATAATTATTAGATGTTTTCTATGTGTACGTACATCTTGGTACTTATGAGAGAACAGAATCATCTTCGAACTTAAAAACATTCCCTGGGTAAGGCCACTTATAGGAAGTTTAGTCCAGAAAAAATATTATTCTTGTGTTACAAAATCAAAGCAATGGAAGAAAAAAATCAAAGGGAACGATCAGTCAGGAAAAATGTCCGGGTTCCAGAATGCTGTGGGAGACCGCATAAAAAGCAGGGCAATATTTCAGCCTGTGCTAAACATATTTTTTTCTACAGTCACTTTTCACCAAGAATGAGTTTATATATGCTTTGTCAAATGCCTCTTTAAGGGTTTATAATGAGGGATTTCCTACCATTCTTGGGCTTTAAGGTTCAAGGAAGGTTATAAGGCTCGGTGGACTTTGGAAGTAAAAAGCCATACAAAGGACAGCCACCACAGAATAGTTCCAAGGAGAGTGAGGTTACTGCTCTGTGTCTCATATAGCTCATTTATAAAGGACCTGAATAGTTATGCTAAATTACAGGCAGCTCTCAAAACTGGGCAACCATTCTGCAATGAATATGGGTCATGACAGATATGGAGGACCACTGTGTGTGTGCGTGTGTGTGTGTGTGTGTGTGTGTGTGTGTGTGTGTGTGTGTGCAACTGAGCTGGTGCTGACACACTGGGAAGCTACCAGAGGGGTAGATGGTAGGCAAGTAGTGACATAATCTTGAATACAAAGGATGGCATTACCACTCTCACTGTGACAACTACAATTAATCTTCCTGGAGGCCATAAAATAAAGTCATTCCTTAAAAAGTCACCCAAATGTTATTAAGAAATGTTATTGACTGGGGCATGGTGGGACATGCCTTTAATCCCAGCACTTGGGAGGGAGGCAGAGGTAGGTACATCATGGTAGGCCACCCTGTCTACATATCTATTTCTAGGCCAGCTTGAGCTACATGGAAACTTTGTCTCAAAAAATAAAATTAAAAAGAAAAACAAAGAAATGATATTGACTTATTGATCCTATCAAATGCAAATGCCTGCTTCTTGATGGTACTGTTTGTTCTGAAACCAAAAGGCAGGGAGAGCAGCTGGTCTCCACTTCTACATTGCAATTGCTTTTGCTAAGGTCAAGTTGACCTCCACAAGACCAGTCCCACTGACAGAATCTCTTGGCCCTAATATTAGTTCATCAGTGTTCACCACTCTGACCCATTCCCTCCTTTTAAAACACAAATCAGGAACTGAGGATATGGCTGAGAGTTTAAGGGCACTTGCAGCTCTTCCAGAGGACTTGAATTTGATTCCCAGCACTCATGTCAGAGAGATTGCACCTGCCTGTAACTCTAGCTGCAGGAGATCTTTCTCTCTCTTCTGGCTTCCTGGTGCATCCCTCCACACAAGGCATGCACTCACACAGGTGCACAAATACACAAAGAAGTACAAATAAATCTTTAAAAAAGTTTTATTTTATTTAATGTGTATGTGTGCTTTGTCTACATTTGTGTAAGTGAACCCTGTCATATAATGTACACAGAAGTTAGAAGAAGGTGTCGGATTCTTTGGAAAACTGGAGTGATGGAGAGTTGTTAGCCACCATGTAGCTGCTGGGATTCAAACTTAGGTCCTCTGCAAGAGCAGTCAGTACTCTTTAACTGATGAGCCAGCACTCCAGGCCAAAATCTTTTTAAATGTGTTAAAAACATAAATAAGATTATTGGCTTTGAACAAAAACATAAATAAGATTGTTTTACTCCTCTGCATAAAACTGTCCAATGGCATCTCATTGTACTTTATAATAAAAACCAAGCCCTACAAAGCCCTATTGGATCTGGTCTTGCTTTAACTCTTTCCAGTATCATTTCTTATTACTTTGCTCCTTGATCAGAATACTTTTCCTTAAAGATAACCAAGCTTTTTCCAAACTCTGGGTCTTCTACAAACTGTGTCTTCAGCTTGCAATGCCCACTGCTGGTTCCTTCTGAGCCTTTACGTCAGAGATCAAAACAGTCCCTTTTTGAGAGGGTTCAATACTCACCGGTAACAGCTCCCATGTCCATCCCATTTGTTCTGTATCATGTCAGGCTCTGTATGTCTTTCCTCCTGAGCCTATCACATTGATAAACTACCTCGTTTTGCTTTTGTTTTTGGTTTATAATCTGTCTTTAGAACCTTATCTGGAATTGGAGCTCCCTGAGGGCAAAGGCTTCATGTTCCTTGCTGTATCCCCAGCAAATAGAACAGCACTGTTTCATAGATGTCTCAGTTAATATTTATTTGGAGAAACGAAGGCACAGGGAAGAGAGAGAGAGAGAGAGAGAGAGAGAGAGAGAGAGAGAGAACCATATTTCCAAGTAATATACTCAAAATATGCCTCAAATTTCTCACAAGGGTAGCATAAAATGATGAATAATGGACTCAATCTACTTTGGCTATAACTGAAGATATAAGGAGTTGAGTCATTGTCATATGGGATTTCAAACTGATGTGAAGTAAATTAGTATTCACCTTTTGATGAGTAAGAAACACTGCATGTGGCCCTAAGGCCATGTGACATCTCCACTGGGATACAGAGTACTTGATGTTGACACTATAATGAGAGAGCTTAGCCCTGCAGTGGTCTCAGCTCCCACAGCATCCCCCTAGTACTGAGAGGGAGAAAGTAAACTTTGTGATCATGTTGTAGGACATAGCAATGGCTCAGAGCCCCACTTAAGTTACTGTGGGATTATGGCCAAACTTTGAGAAACTACAAGGTAGGGGTGGGGACTTGTTCAGCATCCAATAAACATTTGTTGAATGGCTGTATTTACCAGAGTTTTCTGTCAAGATTCTTTATGCTTTATTTACTAAACACTTAAACAAAATGCTTTTTATGTGCCAAGTATTCTACTAAATGCTTATAGTCAATCCACACAAAAAATAACCCTCCAAGGGAGATACTATTGTTACTAGAATTTTAGGGATTATGACACTGAGTCATTGAGGAACTTGCTGTTCATTGGTAGAGCTTAAAGGTATTGCAACCTTAGCTCCAAAGTCTATTACCTTAACCACTGCTCTAGGCTACTTAGGGTATTTAGAGCCACAGCATTATTTCCCAAGGATAAGTGGGAAAGAAGAGAGCATGGAAGAGGGTAAATAGAAACTCAGTACTATGCTGGGTAGTGACGTTCCATACACTTTTATACATGACTTTCTGGTGGTACCTCCATTGGTTAAGAGAAGAGAGAGCTTTGAGGGGGTGGGGGTCCTGCCAGCATTTCCAATCTACTGTCCTTGCTCCCACAACAAGTTGCTCCCTCCCTTCTGATTTCTACTATAGTTCTAAGCTAGCGATATTCAGTCTTGGTGTCCTTGCCACCAAAGGGATATTTTCATTGTCACAGCTGGGGGAAAGAGAGTTCTCTACTGGTGTCTGGTGGGTAGAGAAGACCAGAGATGTTAAGTCTCTTGCCTACAGCAAAAGCTTACTCGATCCCAAAATGACAGAACTCACCCTGGTCTTGATGCAGAGACTACCTTTAAGAAAAGTAATGAAAATGGCAGTGAGGTCATCCATGAGCTACTTGAGAAATGCCAGTCTGGATCTTACTGCTCCTCTATAAAATCTGTGGAGAAGAGGCCTGTTGCCTGCATCCCTCTCTCCTGACTCCTGGATCCATAGTCAGTCACTCCCACTCAGAGGCTGACAGGAGGCCAGGCCCACATGGCACATAGCAGAGGTCCCTAATACCCACTTCTTTTGGCAGCTTCTTAATGCTCTTGCCATTTGGGATTGCTCAAGCCCTTTTCTCAATTCCATTCTAGAGATGAAAGAAACTTATGTATAATTCAAAACCACATGCTTCTATCTTTGATTATTTTCAAGCATGACAAACTACACCTACAGTTCCTTCAAATAGATTACAGAGGTCACTGGAAAAAGGAATGGACCTGGATGATCCCAGCCGGAGCCAAAGCAGTTCTCTAAGCTAGACACTATAGCAAGATTCAAGAAGATTTAGAATGGTTTCTATTGGGGGGGGGCAGGAGAAAGGGAGGGGGTAATAAAGAAGAAGATGGTGACTTCTCAGTGTCAGACCACAGGTGGAAGAGAGTAGAACTAAGTGATGTGGTAAACCATAAAGGCCTAGATTGACTGCTGGCTCTATCTCTGAGCTATGACAAGGGCGATCACTTTACATTCTCATCAGTGAAATGGGATTCCAGACACCTACATAAGGATGCCGTGAAGGTCAGTTGGAGGCTAGAAAAGATCCTCACACCACACATAGATTAGAGCAGAGCCTTATCTAATTTTGTTTGCTCACCCATTAATGCTCAACTTTTTATTCACTTACAATCTTTTCAACCATCCTGACACCCAAAGGATCCAAAAGCTATTGATGGCTCTGGCTCACCAACTCAGGAGGAATTGGATGACCTGAGAACTCAGTAGAATAATAATGAGCCCAAATAAACCTTGAGAAGCTCTGTGTAACTTTATTTGCAGTCATTTGAAGAAATCCTGTAGCTTACTGGGATTTAAAATGGGTCTTGAGTTAATGGATAAATGTTCAATCCAGAGGCAACAGGATGTGCTAAGATACCATCTTATGACCCTCTGTCTAGCAAACAAAATGATGTAGGAAGATGTAGATAGGATCTTGCTCAGAAAAAATGGACCAGGGCAGCAGTTTTCAAACTCAACTTCCCCTGTGAAGCTTTATGTATACACAGATTCTCCATCTGACACCCAAAAGTCTGACCCAATAGATCTGAGGGTGATGTGGTTTGAATCGGAAACATCTCCCACAGGCCTGTGTTTTGAATGATTGTTCTTCAGCTGATGGAAGAATTTCAGGAGGCTGTGGGTTCTTTAGGATTAGCTGGCAGAAGTAGGGTACTTGGGTTGGCCTTTGAAAGTAATAGCCTGGATCTTGGTGGTTCCAGTGCTCCTCTGCTTCCTTGTCTACTGTGATGTGAGGAGCATCCACTACATGCTCCCATTGCCATGAGCTCCACCAGGTCTTCTCCTCCAGGATAGACTAAATTTAGGAGCCCAAATAAATATTTTCCCCTTTAAATTGTTTCTGTCAGGCACTATGGTCTCAGCAATGCAAAAAGAACTAATACAGATGGGGTCTAGGAATATACAGGCCCCCAAATTTCTTGAATGCTATTCTAATGTCAGATGGATTTTTTTTTTGGTCTTTTTGAGACAGGGTCTCCCTTCAGTCCCAGCTGGCCTAGAGCTCGTTATGTAGACCAGGCTGGATTTGAAATCACAGAGATCCACCTGCCTCTGCCTCCCGAGTGCTGGGATTAAAGGCCACCACACCCAGCCCAATGTTAGATGGATTTAAGAAATTCTTGAAGTTTCCAAATTGTTTGGAGCAGCTTAACAGGTGCCAGCCACTAACCCATGATCCTTCAATTTTTTCCAAAGTCCTTAACCAAGATGTTTTGCAAGCATTGTCTGAAGCACCATTTGCTTTTACAGCCAAGAGAACATTTTTAGATATGAAATTTGTTTTCCTTCCAGCAAGATGCTCTACATCATTACTACCAATTAGGCAAGTTCATTTAAAAGCTTTGAATCCATACTTGTAAATTTCCCTTTTGCTCATCCAACTTTATGTCTAAACAGTGCAGCTGATGGCTGTACAGTTCCACTTATGAATTCCGCTCTTGTAAATGTATTTCCAAAATTGTTGCAGAATTTCTTTGTCCAGGAAATCCAGAACTGCTGGTTTTAATAAGAACATAGTTTAAACATTGTTATCCAGATCACTGATATTTCATGGCTTCCCGGAACACAGGTGATACCCACCACTCAAAGAATACCTTCTTTCAAACAACTCCACCCTTTCTTCCTCCACAAGGATTCCCATGCCTTCTCACCTTATTTTGCCTTTAGAAAGAGTGACATGGCTTCATGGGATGAAAACCAATGCCATACCAAGTGAAAAGAAAATCTTGGCTCTGGCTAAAACTCACTATCACAATCTTTTCACAATGGTGTCTATCAGCAAGCCTTGCTGCACCAGTGGGTGGCCAACCACTAACTGAATGAAGCCACTTATTGACAAAACTCCCATATCTCCCTTGAAGAAAACCCAGGCAAGAACTCCCTAAACAACTGCTACATTCCACTGGTTCATATCTGAAACTGTGTTCTATTGCATGATTGACAAAGTAAAAGGGGCTTTATTTTTAGCTACTGGACTTCACAGGAATGGTCAGAGTCCTGTTTAGACTTCTCTTTCATCCCTAACTTTCAGACGATACTCTTATGATTTGCTTTTCTAATTTGTACTTTAAAAAAAGGCTTAGTCAAAGATGGCCTCGAGCAGATTTTAAACAATACAAAATAACAAGAGAAATAAACCAGATGGCAAAAAAATCATAAATCAGGCCAAGCCTGCTGAACAAGCTACAAAGAAAGGCATCATGAAACTGTAAAGGGAAGAGGCACTTCGTTTCTCATGGATAAACCTCCGTTATTGCTTCCTTGCCGAGAAAAGCTCAGAGGTCATCCAGGGGAGGCTGGTGTGCTTCCACCTCCACCTATCACAACTATACTGCAAAGAGGTGCATGATAGTTGTAAACCTGTAAGAGGTTAGCAAACTATTGGGACTCTGCCTTCAGAGCAAAAAAGTTTTGCTCTCATTGCATGGTGATGAAGGTAGGCAAAGAAGAAAAGGAAGTTGACCCAATAAATCTCCACTCTTTCTAACACTTCATGAAAACAACAGAAATTCTTATGTGAAAAAAAAAAAAAAACTCTGTGGCTTCGACAGACAGATAGGACACACCCTTACAGGGAAACATCATGAGCACCCTCTTGGCTGAAGAAGAAAAGAAAGACCCTAACATTCAAGACTTGTTCTGCTTGGCTATGTCTCTGAAACTGGACTAAATGCCTGAGCCTTCCCATGGAGATAAGGGGTTTAGTTAGGGAAATTTGTTTTGGTCTGTAATTGCTGAGTAGAAAGTAAACTATTCAGAAGTAGCCTCTTATTCTCTCTCTCTCTCTCTCTCTCTCTCTCTCTCTCTCTCTCTCTCCTCTCCCCCCCCACCCTGCCCCAGTGTGTATGCATGCACATATGGGCCAACTTGCATTGGGCTGGCCTTTCAGCTCTTACAGCAGCTGCCATATATTTCATGTACATTACAAAGTTTTTTTTAATTAACAATAACTGATCCTCTTAGAAAAGAGTCCATCTCCATTAGTTTTAGATATTTAGAGGTACATGCTGTTCTCTTGTAACACAACATACAAAAACAATTTGGCACGAGCTTTTCAACCCTGGAGCCCTGGTTATAAACATACTGAATTATTAGCCCCAGTACATCGTCCTTGCCCTTCTTTCCTTTATCTATATGACCTAAAAATATGTGAAAGGTTTGCCAGGGCATGCTTGTCAATCTGAATTTATGGGCGTAGACAATGCCAAGGACCCCTGTTCACTGTAAACTGACTGCTTTGCACTGCCCAGCAGGGACTCTCCAAGTGGGAAAAGAAATACAGCTATGTGTCCCAACACCTAAGCAGCACAAAGGGATTACATCCATAGGTTTAAATCGGCCTACTTTCTTATCAGTTCACTCTCTTTGTTCCTTCACTGTGAATGATCAAGTTTGCTGTGAGTTGCTTTTCCTCAGAGCTCTAAAATTCTATGGATAGGCTAAGGAAATAAAGAACTGGGAGTGGCTTACCTTTCCTACTGACTTCAAGAGCCTCATGTATTTTTCCCAATTAAAATCTTCATTGGCTTATTATCCCTGTTAAGGCAAGCATTGTGTGAGCTGTAATAACTTTTTAAAATCCCATGATTTTTTCCTCTCCAGAGTAAATATTCCAGAAGGAAGGCAGGGCTCACTATGGTCTTGTCAGGTACCACTCTGTCACCCCAAACCATGCAAAGTACATGGTCTGTAATCAAAGCACAGTAGTATTTGTCAACTGAATATACAAAGAGGTGCATGAAAACTGTTTCCTCTTCTAAGGTGACTAGCCATCTTGGTTTGGCTATGGACTGAGGGATTTCCCAGGAAAGTTCCTGAAGCTTTCAGTGCTTGGACTAGGAAAATTCCAGGAAAAGTGGTGAAGTTAAACACCTTGCCTTCTCCTTACGGAACCATACTACCAAATCCAGCCTGCACACCTGCCCCAGCAGGTTTCCTATCTGACATACTTGTACTCTGTTGCCCTCTTCACCTGTAAGCTGGAGGGAGTAGGTATTCTGCCTCATTCTGCCAGAAAAATGACTAATCTAGCCATACTACCTGGTCAGTTGCTGTTGCTTTTGCTGTGTGAGAGATGTAGGAAGAGTTTATTTCTAGGAATTTAGAAAATGGGAAGTGCCAGAATAAGCAGCAAAGACAGGCAACATGAAGCTGCGTCCTTGGGTCTGGCCAAAGGCAGGCATGGTGCCAGGTACTGGGGCACTCCAGACGAGAAACTGTTCCTCTGTTCCCAGAGGCCTGCAGACCCTCCCCAGGTCTCATCCACCATCTGTTCTCTAAGCTCACCTGTTTGTCCTTATGTCGCAGTTAAAGGAAATGAAGCACTAAGGGGCATAATCCCTCAACACACTTGTCAGGGATGAAACAAGATGACCTGAAGCTGTCTGGAGTCAGCCCTGCCCCTCAAGGATCAGAGTGCTTGTTTATGTAGTAGTGACTGGATTTTGCCACCAGTTTGGAGCAAGTTTACACATAGGCATATCATCCTTGCTGATTTCTGGGATGTCCTTCTCTAGACTATCTAGAAAATAAGGAGAGGGTGGAGGGACAAGTGTGACTGTGACCAGAGTATATTACATAGGTATATGAAATTGTCAAATACTATGGCATTAGGTCTCCAAAACTAAGTTAAATGAATCTTTTTTTCTTGTCAAAAAAAAGGATAAAAACTGAAGGTAAGAGACAACCCAGAAATAATCCAATTGTCCACTGGTTAACTACTACATTATATAAAAGAATATTACCAAGTGGTAACTGAGACTGTATTAGTGATACATGTAATAATGTTGACAAATCTAAAGTGTATTTCCATGTGTGGAAGGAATCGATACTGTTCAGTGCACTTTATACTAAGTCCAAACCCAGGTGAAATTGATCCTATCTATTAGAAGTCAGGGTATTAGTTGGAGATGGGACGATGGAAATATATTGCTTAAGAAGTGAAGTTTTTTGCATTCTCAAGGATAGGAACACTATATATTTTTATTTTAATAGTGTTTTTACAAATATATAAATGCATAAGCAAAAAAGTTATTAACATGTACACTTACTATTGCCTAACACATGGAAACAACAGAGGAGATATTTGCTTTAATTCTCCTGATCCAGCAAGCTATGTCACTTAACCCCAGGGAAAGTATTCTTACGTACTCTGGAAGTACATTTTTATTTCTACCTTCTTTGGCTGTCAAATTAAATGAGATGAAACTGAGTGGGGTGGTTGTTCAATCTCATTTGTTAAATATATTCTGGACAAAGGTATCACTGTCAATCCCAATGAAATTAGGGTTTGTCAAATGAAGAAAATGGTGTGTGTGTGTGTGTGTGTGTGTGTGTGTGTGTGTGTGTGTTTATAAAGGACAGATAAAAAATAAAAGACAGATTTCTATATTGCATCTCTAAGCCTATCAGTCAAGGGCAGGCACTGTGCCAGCTGTTCACTGGATTCAACTTCCCTATACACGCTCATTTCAAAAATCATGTATATGTTCATTTACTACCTGGCTGTTATTTAAGAGGATTTTGTTACATCATTTTAGGTTGATTTATTATTTCTTCTCCCTTAGGAAATTCTGGATTCTAGTGCAACCAGTGGCAGAAGAGCTGAGTGAATAGGAGACTTCATAGGGATCGCTGTTGTCAGTTTTCAAACTAAACATGAACACACATAAGTACTAGGTTTGGATCAGATATGATTATGATCACCATTATCTGGAGCTAAAAGGAACATGCGGTTTAAGGCAAAAAAAATTGTTTTTAAAAAGAAAAGGAGACAGCCAGCAACAGAAATACCTCTAGCTTGCCCCCATCTAAATACTTACTTGCATGAGCAATGTCCATCCATATAGTGAATATGACCATGTATGGTCATTATCATTTGCCTCAGTTTCCTTTCTGAAACCAAAAGATTCAACTAGTTCCTTATAAACCAATATGTTTTCATTTTCTGTGCAGCGTGTGAGACCAACAGTATCCTCAAAGCAGAATAATATAAAAAGAGAAGAGGACACCAAAAGGAGCAAAGAGGAGGTTTAGGAGAAGTCCAGGCAAGAGAAGCACAATGCAATATGGTGATTCCCAATTGTAAGGCAGCTTGGAGGTGGTAGGATGGGATGGGGGTGTGAAATGAGATCCTATGTGTCCTGCCAATTCATTGGACAGTAGTTCTGGAAAAGACTTCTGTAGTACAAGCCCAGAGAAGAGAGAAGTGATTAGAAATTCTAGTGGTAAAGTGATACACAGCCACAGAAGAGTGGGCTGAAGAGATAAGAACCCGGGAAAAGCACTTATTTGCTTTTGGACGAACACCCAAATACCTCATTCATTTCTCCCCAGCACCTGTAATCTGTGAGTCCTCCCCCACACGTGTTAATGTTGGAGAAAAGAATGACTCAAGCACAAAATTGTCAGTGAGTAATCTCTATTGTTCTTCTGCTCAAATATCACATGCAGGCTCCCCTGTACTGCCATTCAGAAATCTACTAGCAACATAGCAGAGTCAGGAACTCCTATGACCTACTTTTACCAGACAGTAGATGCTTCTAATTCTGCAATCATTGAAACAGCAAAAACGATTAGAAAATGTGTGTGGTGTTGTACTGGATCAGACCAGCAAATACAGCTGCTGGGGGAAAGGTTAAACAGAATGTAACTTAAACAGCTTCTGTGCTTCCAAATTTGCCCCAGGTGGTGAGGGGCACCAGTCAAATGGGAGTCCTTCAAAAACTCCTGAAGCACACTCTCTCCACCGACCTTGACCATTTCACTGCCCAAGTTTATCTGTGCTTTCAAATCCATCCCATTGCCCTCCTGCTCCCTGAGCACGTAGAAACCAAACTCTGTATTTGCAGTTTGACATCTTGCCCTCTCTGAATGCTGTAGGCCTCTATCACCCCAGTCCCACTGAGATAGGTTCGTGTGTTTATCCTTGCAGAACCGCAAACTCAAACTCCTGTCATTGAAATGTTATAGCTAATTATATCCTTTTGCCCTGAGCCCCACCTTCCTCCTCTGCTCCTTTTCTTAACTTATGTGGAAAAAAACCCCTCTAAGGAAATATTTAAAAGGAGCCAGGCAGATTGCTTTGTGCATTATGACTTTTCTCCTCAAAATGTTCACATCTATATTACAACTGCATTTTGGAAAATCAAACGAGGGGGAAAAAAAAAACCTCATTCTCAAGACTTTTACCCTCTGGATAAGTATGAGGATACATGGCTTTAATCTAATCCTAGCACTTGGGAGGTGGGGATTTGAAGATCAGGAGTTTGAAGGTGGCCTTGGCTATATAACACAAAATGAGTTAGAGGCCATGGGTTACAGGAGACCCGGTTTAAAAAAAAATGCAAGGAAAAGACAGGCAAGAAAGAAAGAAGGAAGGAAAAAAGAAGAGAAAAATGGAAAGACAAAGGGAAGGGAGAAAAAAAAGAAAGGGAAACACTTCTGCCCTCAATAAATTAAAACTTTTTAATTTTATTTGTTCTACTTTTATGGACATGCCTATCACGTAAACATATAATTTCTGTCCTTTCTTTTTCAATCTGTGTGTTATAAGGCAATTTTCTCAGGTTTAAAATCCTATTAAGTAACAAGCCCCACCCCAACTTCCACTCCCGCAAACCTTTCTACCCCTCCCCAGGTCTTAAATGATTCCATTTCCCTGCAGCTTTCTGTAATCACACATTGCACACAGTATTGGGAGTGACAATGACAGGAAGTAATGGAGCTAAAGTTGTTTGTCTTCATTGCAGTTTGAAAATTAAATACTATTAATTATCTACCCCCCACCAAGCCACTAATCACAAACTTATCCACAGCAAAGATACATAGAGGTGACTTAACTGAACCCCAGAGTAGGTGATGGGAAAAGTACCACGGAATTTGCAAAATTCCAACACCAAATTCATGTGAGTGCCATGCCAGCCAATATTTCTCCTGGGAGAAGGAACATAGTTGTATTGGGGATCTCTATAAATAAATGCTGAGACTAACATTCAAGTGCATTTAGTGTACATGAGAATCTCAAGCAGTGCCTGTGGGAATATGTCCCAAGCCAGTAAGGGAAGGTAGCCTAACCACGTTGTGCTAATAGGTAGCTAAGTACTATACACAATGAGGCTCCATGACCTAGGGTATTATTAACACCAGGCTTCTCTCCACTGAAGGGAAGGAAGGTGAGGCATCTGCTACAGTCCCCCTGTAACACTGGCTGCAGGCTGTTTCTTGGGAACATAAGCAAGCTACCAGGCATCTTGCTTGTCCCGTGCTTGGGCCAACTGCCTCCAAGACCAGTCCTGAAGTCTTGGAACAGAGCTACAAGAATACCTGTACATAGGCACTTTGGCAGGCAGAGGTGAGTACCCCAGACATAGGACTAGCTTCTGCTACCAAAAGAGGTAGGCAAGGGTCCCCAGAAGTCTGGACAGCACCACTACAGATGTACAGGTCTATTGCGTCCTTGTTTTTCGCTCTCAGGAATCCTCCTGGTGTCCTGTGAATTAGTGACAGGTGACAAGGTAGATCTCAAGACTCTAGCTCTCACAAAATAAATTGGATAGTTTGGGAATTATTCTGTACCCAATAAATAAATCTTCGCATCAGAGCCCAAATCATAACCCACGGAGGTGGAAGAAACCAAAGACCTCAATGTACACTCAAGAAGTAATTTAATCACTGTATATTGTGGCTCCATAAATACTGAAATCCTCAGATATGATGTTTGTTTTGCAGAAGAATTCAGTGGCCCACAGAGGTTGCTACCTTTCCCAGTGCAATGCTCTTATCTCTCAAGGGAGAGAAATAGTTATATTCAAGACAAGCCGCAAGCAACTGACTGCTTCATTCTCCCTGGGAAGCCTTCTGGGGGTATTCAGGGGTTTTGTTGTTGTTGCTGTTTGATTTTTGGCAAAGGGTTATTTTTTTTTTTTTTGCAAGCTCGATCTTTGTCAAATGCTATCACAAGCAACACTAAGACAGCTCTACATATGGCCACCAAAAGACATGTTCAAGAATATTCATAGCAGCTTTATTTCTCTATTGCCCCAAACTGGAAACAACCCAGATGTCCGTCAGCAGGAGAATAGATAAACAAACTGTGATACATCCATACAATACGACACTATGCAGCAATAAAGAAGAAACTATGGATACAAGCAACAACAAGGATGCATCTCATATGCATTAGCAAAGTGAAAACAGCCAGCCACAAAAGGCTGCATACATTTTGATTCCATTTATATGAAAATCTAGAGAGACAAAACTAATCCAAGGAGACAGAAGTCAGAATAGTGTTTGCTTTCACAGGATTTTGGCTACAGAAGGGCTCAGGGGAGCTTTGGGGAGGGGTGCCAGAACTGTATAATGTTTTGATCTGGTAGTGGTTAAATGGGTGAACATACATGCACTCACAAGCCATCAGTTCTTACAAATTTTTATACTCAAGAGCTCGGAGAATACTTGTTTAAGCATGTGCAAGGGCCTAGGTTCCACTACCACCCAAACTCACCTTTTTTGAGACAGGATTTCATTATGCAGTCCTGCTTGGCTTAGAAATCATTATGTAGACCAGGCTGGCATCAAATCTCACAGAGATCCACCTGACTTTGCCTCCAGATTGCTGACATTAAAGGCATGTGCCACCATGCCCAGTAACCCACCTTATAATATGTATCAAATATCTCTCAATAAGAAACTAAAATAGAACAATAGAATAATAAATGAGAGGAATTATAAGATAAAATCAGAATACTCAGGAGGCTACTCTATCTCTTTCTAACTGTGACCAATTGAAACTTAAGGCCTTCACCAAAGTTTGGCCTTCTGAGGCAGACGCTAGCTGATAGGGTTCTCTGGGGTGAAGCTAGCATTCTTTATTGCCACGGGCAGCAGAGAGGGCAGAAGAAAGAAATCTTCAACCTGAATACATGACTTGAATGGGCACTACAAGTGATTTAAGGGATTGAATCAGCTCCCACTTAAAAGCACACACACATATACTCACACATCTCATTTCATGCACACATACCCTATCCCTTGCTCCACACTAGCTTGCAGTGTTACACACATGCACACTCCATGTTGTTGATACAGCACACCCTATATAGGCACATATAACACTACACATATCACATATACACAGCACAGATGTACAGCCCTGCTGCACTACACGAGAGAGAGAGACAGAGAGAGAGAGAGAGAGAGAGAGAGAGAGAGAGAGAGAGAGAGAAAGGGGGGAGTGGAAGGGAAAAAGCCCTGCTCATCCTCCCCGGTTAGCTCTGGGCTGTCACTATACAGTCTGAGTAATCATCTCCTTCAGCTCCTTGCAACCATGGGCACTGTCATCATCATTATTATCACTGTCATCTGAATTCCTGGAACCTCCCTCATGGAAAGGGACGACTCAGAGCACACACAGCTGGACCCACAAAGACATCTGCCCGAAGCCACCTGCATACCCTGAAAGCTGTCCAGACACATCAGGTTTATGCTTCCTTCTTCAGAGTGAGTGTCCTGCAACTGTCAGCTTCAGCCTCAACAGAAACCTTGCAGTGACAGCTAGTCTAGACACCCTCCTCCTCCCTCTCTCTCCATCCTACAAGCTTTGACCACTAGAAGCCTTGTTTCATATTCGTGGACCCAGATCCACCCCACCCTTCCAGACAATGGTACCTCATTGTCAGGAGGATGCAGAGAAACCAGCCAGTATCTAGAATGTACTATGCTTTCCTTTTAGTATTTCAGTGCCCCTCACTGCCATCCTATTCCATGGGATTGGAGTATAGTCCTCAGAAATTCTGGACACATTTTCCCATTGTTCTTAGTTACTGTAACTTAAAGAATTAAATTCATTGAGTCGATTTCCATATCAGTTGACCACCTGGTTCTTCTACAGAAACAAGTCTCCATATATGGAAGACAGTGAAGCATCCCTATAAGAGTACCCACAGTTTCAGTCTTAGGGATATACCTTAAAGATACAAATACAGGTAGTTTTGTCATAGCTCTTTCAGGTTAGAAAGACTGGAAGACAGATTAATGTTCGGAATATTGCCCAGTCATAGCAAAGATGACACAGATCAGTTAGTCTTAATAGAAAAATGTCCAAGGATATTATTCAAAGAAAATGTTATTTCCTCCAATCAGAAATATGTCCATAATCCCAGCATTCAGAGGGGTAAGGCAGGTGGATCATTAAGGTCTTGGCCAGCCTGGGAAACTTGGTGAGACTCACAAAACAATGAAAGGAGAGAGCTGGGAATAGTAGTGTACACTTGTAATACCAGCACTTTGGAGGTAGAGGCACAAGGATCAGGAGTTTAAAGCCAGCCTTGGCTACATTAGAGTGTTTGAAGCCATGCTGGGCTACATGATACCTTATCTCAAGGAAAAAAAAAAAGAAAAGAAAGGAGGAAAGGAGGAAAAGAGAGGGAGGGACAGAGAAAGAGAGAAAAGAAGGAAGGATGGCATGGAAAAGAGACAAAAGCATTTATCCTACGTGTCCTTTACTGGCTCCCAACCCATTCTTTATGTCTTTGGTTATTGATACTCAGAGGCAGATGCACTTTTAAGCCAGTCAGAAGATTCAACAGTGGGTCTCAGCATTTTTTTAGCGGTGGGCCCTGCAAATGTGACAAAGCCCTTTTTCTTGTTGAACCTTCCCTTCCTCCCTTGTTATCAAGCTTCATCAAGAGCCTTTTCAATTCCACTCCCTGTTCCAACTCCAGAGTAACAATGTTGGACAATACTCAGTGCCTTCCAATTTGGAGTTGTATCTACAACTGTAAAATGAAGGAGAGTACCTTTGTAGAGCTCATAAAAGGATTATTATTACTATTCCAATTCCTGATACATAAAAGCCCTTTGAAAACTGGCAGCCACTCGAAAACAAAATTCAAGAGGACTTAGTTATGGTAGGGTGATCCACCTCACAAATAGCTCCAAACTTATAATAGTTCAGTAATGGGAGTATATTTCATGTTCAGTTATGGTCCAGGGTGAGTACTCCAAATCAGGTAGTTCTATTCCGTGTAATGACCCTCCGTGGGCAGAGGAGGGTCTGCTGTACTTGAAAGTGGCTTCCAAGATGACCATGAGGCTTTGCTTCATCTCAGACAGCCAGTATATAGGGAAAGAGCTGAGAAGAAAACCTAGAAATATTTTATGGCTGGACCAAGTACACCTGTCACTTCCATTCCCATTCCATTGGTAGAATTCCAGCATGTGACTAAACATTCAACTGCTTGGGAGATTGGGAAATGTAGTCTCCATACCAAGAAAGCTATAAAAAAGCATGTTTTGGCACTTAACAATGGCTGCCACTATGAGAGAAGGGAATCTATCTCAGTGATTATATGTTTATGTGTGTTTATTTGTGGCCAGTATGTGAAAACTTAATGCTTTGGTCTGGGAAGCTCAGCTCTGTCTTTTCTTTACTGATATTTTAGAGATTCTTTTTTTTTTTTTTGTAAAAATAACTTTAAGAAGACATGCTTTAAAGACTTTCTTTACTATCAAGGTTGTCCTGCCACCATAATAATGGCATCCCCTAGCTCTGACTTGCACAAGATTTGAGATGCTGTCAAAAATAAATGCCAGCTCATCAGATTTTGTGTGAAAGAGATGCCAGCACACATATAACTCAAACTAAAAGCTGCAGACAAGAACTTTTACTGCACACACATTGACACCGCCCCCCCAATCCCTTATATGCTAGCTAGTGAGCCCGTGAAGTTAATCATCACAACTAAAATGAAGTGACATTTTCCCCTTAAGCTGGCACTTGGCAGAACAAATACTTCTGTGTCTACTTATCAGAGAATTGCACTATGGATTTAAGGGCTCAAGATTTAATTTTACACTTTGGTTGGCTTTTTTATTTAGGAAATTGCATGAAGTCCGTATGGGCAGTTGAGATTGGAGTAAGGTATATACAGTGTGACACAATTAATTCATTCATCTAGTATTGAATCAATATATACTGAATGTTCAAAATATTCCTCAGTTAAAAACGCTGGATTCTAGACCGAGGCCACTGCAATGGAAAGTACATTCTCCTACTTGTTTCAGGCCACTGCAATGGAAGGTACATTCTCCTCCCTGTGGAATAATTAGCTCTAGGAACATACAGCTGCAACCCAGCAGGTGTCTTGCTGTGGAAGAAGCATATTCAGTCACAGCAGAAACAAAAAAAAATGGATTATTAAAAAGGCCCTTCAGTTCTTTGTGATTTCTCTGATTTACTTAGCACAGGGGTACAAAGTCAGCCATCAGAAATCACCCTATGCTTATTAGATGAAGTGACTGGACATGTGAAGAAATAGGTGATGTTCCAGGGCCTCCAGTGTTCTTTATTTATGCTGTCACTAGAAAAAGAGTAAGCAAAACCCGAGTTGCTCCAGACATTGGTTCCCTCTGTTATCTAGCCATTGTGCATACTTGTCAGGTATCCTGCTGGGAGGGTCTCAACACTGCCCATTGTATAGAGGCATTGCATTGACACTTGTTCCCTCAGGCCTGGGATTTGCTTCTTGATGTGGAAAATAAAGAGGAGTAAGTCCAGTCTGTCAAGAGGTACTTACGGCTCAATCTGAAAGCTGAAGAAAAGCAGCAAAGAATGGTGGAAAGATGTTAGCCTCGGGAGCCAATGTGTATCTCCTGAGAGTAATATAAAGATAAACTGTCATTATTCACTTATTAATTCAACAGTATTTACTGAGCAGCTGCTAGGTACCAGATTCTGTTCTAGGTGCTACAGGGAGGTGACAGTAAATGAGACTGAGGAACTGGCTATGGAAGAAGGGGAATACACATGTTAACTTTTTTGGTCACACAGTAGATGCAATAAACTGGAAAACTTTTTTCTTTCATTCTTCACGTTGATAATTAGCTAAGTTTTGAAGTAAATCAATTTAAGCCTGAGAAGACTCTGAACTGTGAGATAGTCTTCTCAAGCTTCTGTAGAAGACACAGGATGGATGTATATGGAGAAAATACCCCAAGGACGTGAACCAAAAATCCTGATCAAGATGATAGATGATTCTTCTTTTCATCTTTCCATATTAGAATTGTTTGCAAAATGTGTGCCTTAATTTTCTGATTGAGATGCTATGCAAAAATTCAATACAAATCTTTAAAAAAAAAAGACAAAATATATGTCTTAAATTTATGATCATAAAAATATTTACTGAGAAGGCAAAGAAAATGAAACTTCAAAGAACTGGTGAAGGAAGCGTCCTTGTGTTTCACCCTTTCCTTTCTTGGCATTTAGGCAGCCATTGGCAAGTCAGACAGAGTGATGCCTTGCTTCTGGAGTAATACTGAATGATATCTTATTTCAACACACTGCCTGATTATTTCAGAATTCACTCACAGGGGTAACCACAGGAGGAAATACACACTCATCACTGAGATATTAGGAACAGAATCCTGAGCTTGATTTTTCATTAGGGCATTCTGCCATTTTTCAATTAAGACAGGTTCACCTCTTACCGCACCCCACCCCCCCCCCGTTTGAAAGTGCTGATGTGTAAAACCTCATTTTCCTTCCTTAGCACGCTCGCCTGTAGATTTTATTTTAATTTACTTCCACAAGCTCCATGGAGTGGCAGAGAAACTGAGCTGGTGAGCTGCATTGCCACAGTGCTCCTGGTGCTGGAAAGGAAGCTGCAGCTCTGTGAGAACAATGCTGTGGAAAAATCTGTGAACCCAGTTGCACACACCAAGAGTTTGGATGAAAAGGCAGGCATTACTCATGGGAGCTTTGACAGCGAGAGAGAGGAGACAGAAAAGCCACACAGCCCTTCAGCAATGGATGTGCTTAGATGAATTGGCCAGGTCTAATCTAGAAGCCAAGGGGAGAACAACTGCCTAACATCTCCGTAGAGTGCATTCTTTGCATTTGCTTTTTATAAAAGTATTTTATAAAAATATTCTTGTAAAAAGGGAGACTCCCCACCCCACTCCCTCAAACATTAAACCTAGAAATGAAAATATCCTCACTCAAACCAACAGTGTCTGTGAGGGGGTCTAGGTTCTCAGCATAAGATTCTGTTTCCTGCTGGAAATATTGTTTCAGACAAAAAAATAGAAGCCATGATAGAAGGACCACAGGAAACATCTGTGTATACAAACAGGCCAGCTCACTAGGAATAAAAATGCATTATGCATCACAAAAGTCTAAATATTTTTATTAACATAGTTTGTTAACCAAGAACTGAAAACTAAGGTCCTCTAACAGTTCCCCGACCCCCATCAAATGCTTGCTTCAATATTTCATTTTATTCTTAGGAGAGAAATAACTCTGAAATCTTATCTTAGATTTTAGCAATGAGTTTTCTATTAAAAGTTATTTCTTTTCCATCTCAGACTGAGCAAAGCTCTGGGCCAAGGGGGTTAGGGAATTTGTTTATAAAACTGACAGCTTGGCGAGCATTCAATCACTCGGCACTCCAAAGCCCAGGAGAACAAATAAGTCCTTTTCTGATGCCGCTCCAGACACATTACGATGTATGTTCCATTGCTTTATTCCTGCCTCCATTCTATTTGCCTCCTGCAGCAAAAAGAACAGGGAGCAGAAAGCACATCGAGAAATATGACGAGACTTGGGAGGATGAGAAATTAATCAATCATAATCTCATTTGGAAGTTGAGAAAAATGGCCACATCGGGTATGCCATTTCAGTGACTGAACCTGGCCCTGCTTTTGAAAAGGCCGATACATTTAGGGCACCAGCGGCCATTTTGTTGTCTTGTTCTCAGGGCTTCTGGCCATGTGTCTTTGAAAGATCTGACAGAGCCTCTGATAAGGCAGAGAAGCCAAGCTTTGTGGCTCCAAGAGCAGGTGATTGGCTTGAAGCCTGGGCATCATCCCAGGCATCAGAGGCCAGTTATCCCCAAACCCTATACCAGCAAGAGGCTTATCTGGAAACTTTTAGCATAATAGCCTTAATCCAGAGCAGCCCCCAAAAGAAATAATTGCAAAATTTCTTCCCTCTCCACCTCTTTTAAGAAATTATAAGGACTTTGCTTTCCTTTAGTATTAATGCCCAACAATACAATTTGAAAATTCTCTGATAAGGTTAGCAGCTCCCGCCTGTCATTCGAGCACTGAAGTTGCTGAGGTGGAGGATTGCCATGAGTTTGAATCTAGCCTGGGCTACCTAGAGACTTCTAGCTCTGTTGGGGTTATGGGAAGACAGTCTCAACAAACAAACGAAAATTTGGTTTGACCTATTTAAGGTAGATGTGATATAGAAAACCTTTGCAAAATGCCGGTGCTATTATTTAAGGTTTCCCTTGGTCATCATGTCCTTTATGCTTGGGGAAGAACACACTGTAGACAATTTTGCAATCACTCATGTCTCTTTCTCACACAGTCACACAGAAGGAAGGGCAAAGATAAATGAGGAAGTTTTCTGTTAGTCACAGACTCAATTTTAGGACAGGGTAGTGCCCTAAAGGATTGTGCCTTTCCAAAGACTCAAATCTCACTGGGAGCCTTTGTCACTCCTTTACTATCTGGTTAAAGGAATCTCATTCTTCCTTTGTCCATACCTTTTCCTATTTTCTCCTTTCTCTTATTTCTCTGAACTGAAATGCTCTAGACTGCCTGGCCCATTTATTCCTACTGTGGAGGGTTCAGATGGCACCACAAGAAGGAATTGCTGCTCTAAGATGAGTGTGTCGCTTCCCTCTGATGTATTTTTTTTTCACTTTTTCTGGTGTTTAACTTATACACCCACAAAAATGTAGTATATAGTTACATAGGCGTTGAGACTAGATGCTCCAATAGATGTGTACATTATTTAACATTCAAATTTGGCCAAACATATCTATCTCTTGAAACAATTATTTCTTTATTGTGGAAAATGTTTGAGTCCTTTTTTCTGGTATCTTTTCTCCTAAATTCTGAATGTAGCTGAAGACTTGTAGCAGGCCTCAAAAGGAAGAATTCTTTTATTAGCTTCCTATTTCAAGTGTTTCTCTCTCCCTACCATCACAACATATTGTCTATTTATTTACTGAGGTTCATTTTGCAAGAGAAACAGTTGTGATGGGGGTGGAGAAGGGAAGCTTTGAAAGACTTAAAAATTGTTTCAAAAGAGTTATGAATAATTCAGGGCCAGAGTCTCTTTGGAAATAAATATCTAAATGGTCCGTTGCTACCAATGATTCTGTGTTTTGATACCCCTACAGAAAGAAGTCTTTTCTAAGTGCAACCGCAAAGATGTAGAAACACACTATATAAAGATACTCCTTTTCTCATTTAAAATATCCCCAAGTCATGCCGGGTGTGGTGGCGCACGCCTTTAATCCTAGCACTTGGGAGGCAGAGGCAGGCGGATCTTTGTGAGTTCAAGGCCAGCCTGGTCTACAGAGTGAGTTCCAGGACAGCTGGGGCTACAGGGAGACCCTGTCTCAAAAAGACAAAAAAAAAAAAAAAATATCCCCAAGTCCGTTAAGGATTTGCAAGTCCCAGATTCAAGCAGGGCCCAAAGAATGTGTTCACTCACCTGAAATTCACCTTAATTGTCCCAACAAAACCTCAGAAGGGTGGGATAAGAAGAAGTCTAGTTTCCGGGAGGGCCAAATGGAGTTCTCTGGCTCCTTTTTCAAGTGCAAATTTCATTTGGAGCCAGAGAAGCTATGTGAAAGGGCTTGGGATATGTTCCTGCCTTTTCTATTCCCAAGCTCCCTTTTTGCTTTGTGGTGACATCCCCAAGCCAAATCCCCAGGCTGAACTGTCTCCATTCCTTGGGCCCCACCCAGTTCAGCTGTCCATGTTGCAATGCTTCCCTTGGAAGGGGGAGGTGGGAGGGGTAAGCAACTTATCCTGGTTTGCCAGGGACTGTTTGGATTTTGAAACTGAAAGTCTCAGATCCTAGGAATCTTTCTCAATCCCAGGCAAAATAGGACAGATGGCCAGTCATACTAGTGGCAGGCTACCAGCCAAGTCCCTCCTCCTGGCTGGGCCTGGTCAAAGCTGGAACCAGCAGGATCACCCACATCTCCACACTGTAGGTAGTCTGACCTACTGAAAGGGTATTTGTCAGGTCTATTTAAAGCTGCTGAGGGAGGGTGCTCTTGTTTAGGACTGTGTCTGTACACTTGGCCCCCGCCCACCAGAGTGATTTGTAAAGGTTGTTCTGATCCATTCATCTGTTTGTATCCTATTTTCTTCAGGGGACTCAAAGGATAACCCTGGTCATCCCCAAATTTTCTGCCCACTGACTTAGAACTGGGACCACCTCTGACTGCAAAGGGAATGTGGGCCACAGGTATGTACTCTCTTGATTTTGAGGAGTTCCCTAGTCCACCAAGAGGCTTACAGGCGATACACCAGGATACTGAGACAGTTTACTCTAGCTCGCAGCCACCCCCACACTGTAAAGACAGCATCCTAAATTCTTCCAGGGTTCAGCTCTTCACCCCACCTTCTTCTTGGGCTATTATTTTGCTTACATTCTTGTCTCCTTTCCTGGATCACTACAACAGAGATGTTTGTTCCCTCATCTCCACTTTCCACAGCCTCCATTCCAGTTCATTCCTCACTGCAGGAAAGGTCAAACACCTAAATTAGATGATGTCACTGGCCTGTGTGAAACTGCTCAGGATGAAGTCCAAGTCCTCAGTCAATACTGACAAGACCCACTGTGATCTGGACCTGCCCACCCTTTCTGTGCACAGCACAAAAGATACCTTTTTTGTGTACAAATGAAAATAGCTGTTTTTAATAAGTACTGTATAGTTTAAGTGGAAAAACGTTGCCTTATTAGATTCCTACTCAGGTGCTTCAGCTCCACCTTGGATTTTGAGGAGCTGGAGATCTTCACCTTCAACTGCCAAAGTGGTGCAAAGGGAAGGAGAGGGGAGAACAGGAAGAAAGGCATAAGTGATAGATCAGAAGCAAGGACAGTAGCATCCTATGTGGATGAAACATGAAGAGATTCATGCTCCAAATTGCACGAGGGAGGTGAGAGCAGATGGAGTTCACTAGGAGAAGGTGGGCTCAGCCTCTGTGAGGGACAGGGTCAAAGGTGAGAGAGGAACAGGCTCTGGGATTCATAGGAGTGTGGGCAATGGCTGAGCTCATTCATGGGTACGTAGCACATAGTTAAGTGGCAAGAAGATGAAAGTACTCAAAAGCACAGGAATTTCACATTTTGCCACCAATTAATAGGGACAGACATATAATGGAAAAGAGGACTTGAGTTCGGGCCTTTAAGGGCATGCCTTTGAAAACAGATGCAGATAGCATGTTGAATAGACAGTATTTCTAAGTGCTCTGGATGCACTGTCAGGAGCCAAGGAGGGCAGGATTCTCAGAGATTGTGATTAAAATGAACTTCAGTGGTGCTTGGTTCAAGAGAATGAATGTTGGTATGAGAACAAGCCACAGACATGACACATAATTTCTGCTCTCAAAACACATAACTTGATGCATGAATATAAGGAAACAGAGGCTTTCAGACCACTGGTACTTCACTCATATGAACTTGCAACAATGGTGACAGCATGCACAAGACCCTTGCAGACTCAGTCAGACAAAACCCTAGCATAGAACTGTGGTAATGGGAAGCAGATCCCAATCATAGCTGAGGAACTATTGGGGACTGATTACTGCTAGGTGAGGAAGAGTAGATCTTCTTTAAGAGAATTATTCTAGATAGGCTGACTAGACTCCAGTGGGTGAACCTGCACCAAGGGATTAAAGAATGCACTAAATCCAGTGGGGAGGGTGTGGGGAGGGTGCACAGATTAGAGAAGGAGTCTAAATTGGAGTAAGATCTATTATATCAAATGCACAAAAATTCAATAAAATATTTTTAAAACACAAAACTAAATTTAAAAAAATAAAGAAGGAAAAAAGAGGCAAAACAGAGTGAAAAGAGACAAAACAGATTCTCCAGGAGAAAACAGATTTCTTCATACTTAGAAAACAAGTGATTCTACAATCCTGCCTTGTTTACACACAAAAGAAGACAGCTTAGTATTTACTTTTGTGAGAAGCCATCGGTATTTCTTTCTACCTGTACGTTTTAGACAAGAAGAGCTTTAATATTATTCAAGCTAATATTGTTGAAACTATTGTCGATCAAGAATCAATACAGGCCACATCCACTTTTCAGCCCCGTAGCTGTTAAACTTTTTGCAGTCCAAAATGGACAGACTGTAATTAAGGAGAAGAAAAAAAGGGAGAAGGGAGGAGGACCCAGTTTCATTATCTGTCTTGCTGGCTCCACTTGTATTCTTTCCTAGTTAACTGTTCTGTTCCCATTTGATCACAGACAGCAGCAGATGGGACAACAAATGGGCCACTCTGGCAGGCCTCGCCTGACTCGCCAGGGTGCTCTGGAAATTCCTAGAGACCATGTCTCTTCCTCCACCTTATAGTCTCCTGAGTTCCCCACAATAAAGTCAATACTTTCTAGAACAGTTGTCAAAGGGGAGTCATCAAATCCGACTGCCACCCAAACAAAGGTGGAACTGGGAGAGGGTGGGCTACTGTCTGGAAGGCAGCTTCTGTCAGCTGCTCTGAGCCAAGGACTACTGCCCTCTTCAGCATGTTGTAAGTGAGTAAATTGAATGCACACAAGAGCTTTAGGACCACTGTGATCCCAGGAAAGGATCATGAGGTAGGAAGATAGATTTGACATAGTTCATAAAGCAGAGAGGCAGAATGGGGCCATGGAACAAGTGCCATGGAGTCTTTTATTGTTCAGCACAGTTGCTACTAGTCCCACAAAGTGTGTTACGTTTAAAATTAGCAGACTTAAAACTTCAGACCTCATAGTTAACTGCTACCAGAACAACAGTATAGGATCTTTCCATCCATCACTGAAAAAAGTTCTATTGAGGTTCTTTATAAAATCTCAGTTCTAAAAAAATAAAAATAAATAAATAAATAAATAAAATCTCAGTTCTACCATTTGTCTATGAGTGTTAAGATCTTGTTTGAATTATTAACCCTTGTTGAATTCTGAATCTTCCTTGGTGAAATAAACCTTACTATATCTACCTATCAGAAATGAAATAACATGGAAATCACTTGGTACAACTGCCTAATTCATAGTAGGAGCTTGATAAATGATAGGGAATATTACTTCTCTTGTGATTTTTAGTGTAATAATTGCAGATGTTTCCTAAGGAAATGGAAAGTCTACACTGGTGAGGGATGGACTCTGGCCTTGGTGTTTCTATTGAGAATTTCAGAACTTGTATAAGTGGTTGTTTTGTCATTACAAGGCAACAGTGCCATTCTGAAGAACTATCTACTTCTTGCTGCCAGGCCCAAAACATATTATCATGATGTAGAGGAGGGAGAGCTTTGCATTGAGGCTATAATTCTTGAAGCCAGAAAGCCTCATTTTTGTGAGGGGGTTAAGGGGCTTTTATCACTTTCTTTCTTTCTTTCTTTCTTTCTTTCTTTCTTTCTTTCTTTCTTTCTTTTTCTTTCTTTCTTTCTTTTCTTTCTTTTCTTTCTTTCCTTTCTTTCTTTCTTTCTTTCTTTCTTTCTTTCTTTCTTTCTTTCTTTCTTTCTTTCTTTCTTTCTTTCTTTCTGTCTTTCCTTATTTCTTTCTTGTCACTAACCCCAAAATGCCTGGGACAGCCAATGTAATCACAATAGACTTAAGGTTCCAGTTTGCTTTTTTTTCACCTAGAAAGATACCAGAGAATCCTTGGCACCTTATTGTTAACACTCCTTATTCTGACATTCATATATGCAAAACATATTCTAACCCAGAACAGCTGTATGACCTGGAGATAACCTCTCATGATACCACTGACGACCAGTCTGGTCTCTATGAAGAGAATCGTTTAGGAAAATGAAGAAGGAGCTCCATGTGTGGGGGGTTTAATCTTAACTCAGCAGGAAACAGGGAGTCACTGAATGTATTTCAGGTAGGAGAATGTGACTAAAGAAGTACATTAGCAAGAGGAAGCTGCCACAGGCTTTTGTAACAACAGTTAAGAAAGCAACAGCACAAATCAAGAAGAGCAGGGAAGAGTCTCTGGTCATGCCAAGGGGGCATGATTTTGAGGTTTGGGTTCATGAATAGGTAGGGATAAAGAAAGAGTGAGGGATAGTCAATCCCATGGGTACTGGCAACAGTGATAACAGAAGCCAGAGATAAAGGCCAAAACTGCATGCTCAGATGTCAGAGTGTGTTGGGCCATTTTTGCTTTCTAACTCCTCTGAAGAAGGAACTCTATCCTCCACATGGGTTTGGGGCAGAACCAACTCTCTATGGGTCAGGAATCAGAAGAGTTGGCTAAGGGACTCAGCAGCAGCCCCAGGACCCATGCTCAAGTTTTGTTTTATTCTAGTTTAGGAATCTTAACAAAGGTTACCCTTTGTGGTTTACTCAAAAGTCCTGTGAATTATCCGAGATTTCTTTTTTTAATATTTTTTCTTAAATTTTATTTACTTTTGTATGTTTATGAATGTACTGTCTACATGTAGATTTGTGCATCCATGTTGTGCAATGCTGCGGAGGTCAGAAGAGGGTCTCAGATTCCCCTGGAAATGGAGTTCTCCTGGAATTGGAGTTACAGACGGTTCTTAGCCACCATGTGGGTGCTGGGGATCGAACCCGGTTCCTCTGCAAGAGCAGTCAGTGCTCTTAACTGCTAGGCTATCTCTCCAGCCCCTATCTGAGACTTCTTAATGTCATGGATAAGCAAGATATTTTAAAATGGATGATAGAAGCTAAAGAGATGGCTCAGCAGTTAAGAGCATACACATGGTATTCTTGCAGGTCGGGACCTGGGGCCAGTTCCTAGCACATACATTGGGGAGATCAAAACTGTAACTCCAATTTCAGGGGCTCTAACACCCAGGGTCTCTATGGGTACTCACATGCACATACGCACATACTTGCACATAGTTAAAAAATAAAATAAATCCCTACAGTCTGGTGAGATAGCTTAGTCAGTAAAGTGCCTAAGCATCAGGGCTTCAGTTTGATCCCCGGAACTCAGATTTGTAAGAAAGCAGGTCATAATAGAACACACTTATAATCCCAATGCTGGGAGGTAGACACAGGTGGATATCTGGGGATCCCTGCCCAGCTAGCCTAGCCTACTTTTCTAGCTCTAAGCCAATGAGAGGCACTGTCTCAAAGAAAGTTAGATGGCACCTGAGGAACAACAGCTAAAGTGGTTTTCTTGCCTTTATATGTGCACACACAAATAAATATTTACACACAGAGGCACACACACACATATATATCAACATGATATAAGAGTTGGACAAATTTGACTTTGTTAAAGAAGTTAAAATGCCATCAAATATCTCAGTCCACTATAAAGAGATTTTAATACCAATAAAGTGGATAGCACAATTTTAGAATAAAGGGAAGTCCCACAAAATGAAAAGATCTTAGCTTTTGAAAAAAAGTAAACCCACTGCGTTTTCATTTTTCTTCTATTTTACTATGAGTGTTCATAAATTTTGTTTCATGGAGACAGTGGTCTGCAAGCCCAGCCTACAGGGTCTACAGGTGTCTGTGACATTCTAAAGCGGTTTCCTGGGTAGTTCAGACTGTAAGCTTCGGCTTTCCTGGTGTCAAGTCTGACTGTCCAGCTCCTAAGAGCATACAGGAAGCTTGAGGTTCCTGGTGTGGATGTGTCCCATCTGGAAAGGTAGGAAATAATCCTCTTTTTCTAACCTAGTTAAAAAAAAAACACTCAAGTGATAGGCCACATAAGATCTTAGGACAAATGGCCCCATGTTGATATTTTCACATTCAATAATGCTATATTCAGTATGGATGGGTTGGTATTTTTTTTTTCATGAAAGGAAATTGTAGCTAGAGGTAATTGCTCAATCTGAAATGTATCTGGACATTGTTTAGGTGTTGGAAAGGAAACAGTAAGGTTGCTGAATTTTAGCTAAGAGGAGATTATTATTTTAGAAAAAATATAAATGTAAAGGAAAATAACCTTTTATACTCCTCAAAGTTCTGCTATTAATACGCAAAAGAGCACCCACACTTTGTGCTTCTTTTGGTATTTGTCTCATTTATAAAATGCAAAAAGGAAATTCATCAGTGCAGGCTCAACCCATTCACATCCATTGATTTTTTAGCCAATCAATGACTCTTGTGATCTGTAGGAAATAAAAAAGGAAAAAAAAAGGAAAAAATAATCCACCAGTTTCTGTGACCCTTCTAAGTGAGGCTGTTCAGCTAAGCTTAATAAAGAGAAAAACAGCAAGGACCATCTGGAAAACACTCTTCCGGAGTCGCAAAAGATAGTGGCAGCCTTTGCCCAACCTGCTATAAATAAGTGTCTCAGAAAAAGAAGAAAAAAAAAAGAAAACACCCGATTTTCAAATCTGTTTCTACTTAATACAGCTGCAATAGAGTTTATTTAGCTTTTCCCTATAGTGGGAACACTGTTTGCATTTTTATGACAAGGGTCTAAATGTTTTTCACAGCCATTTCCATTACCATTATTTTGAGGAACAACATACCCCTCAGACCTGTCTGCTTGTTTCTGTAGTGTATACCAGTGGCCCAAGTGGCTCTGCACCATGCCCTAACCTCCAAAACCCAGGTTTATGATTCCGCTTCCTGTACAGCCTTCACCCAAATCCTGGCCTGAAAGGGCCTGGCAACTCAGAATGACCAAGTGTCACATGGTGCAAATCAATTATTATCTGCCTGGGTCTGGCACACTGTGGATCTCTGCCAGCTCATTGCTTCTCCCGTTCTAATGATAGAAAGGACTCAAGACACTCTTCAAGTGAGGCCAGAACTCACTGAGGAAGGTGGGCTGCTGCCCTGGCAAGTCCAAGTCCTTAAATGCTGATCTTTCCATCTTCCCTCACTGGCTAAGCCTGCCAGATGGTCCCTCTGTATGTGACACTCTGAACACCACAGACACACATTGGATAAGATCTCCCTGACTCCAGGGGTTGCAAAATGGCCTAGCCTCCATTAATTTATGCACTGAATCCCCGCCCCTCCCCAACCATCCCTGGATACTCATCCCATTCTGAGAGAAGCAGAGGTAAGCTGGGGACATTCCCTCTGTTTATGGAAGGAGTCACACCTCTGTCTTCTCCCTTCTATGTGTAGACAAGACATGGTTTATTTACCCTCATAATACTTTCCTGGGATATGTGTGACACTCATTTCTAGTCTTTCAAGAGACTACCAGAAAGTATGTGGCCCAGGGATTCTCCTGGTGGTAATAAGTCATGTCTTCTTGCTGCCCAAAAGACATGTGCTGGTATTTTTTTCCAAGAAGAGTTTCCCAAACAGAGGTGCTGGTACCACAGAAATAATCCTGTGAGGGTAACCCGAACCAGGAAGGGGAGCAGGGAACCCTCAATCTAAAGGCCCAATAATTGTTTAAAAATGTACTACCTACTAATCCTTGCCTTTTGTTCACAAGAGTCCTGGAAAACATGGAACATAGTGGTGAGAAAAAGGGTTGTCATAGTCTGAATGAGTCCGTTAGGAACAGAGTGCTCACAAGTACACTAAAGGGTTAAATTAATTGGCTTGGACTTAGGACGATACAGTAAAATGACAGTGGAGGGAGTGGAGATGTCTAGTGGCTTTGATGTCATGCCTGGAATCAGGTTCAGATGAAAAGGAAATTAGGGAGGAATAAACCTGTTCTCTTGATGAAAAAAACAGAGAAGCTGCTAGTTATTACATTGTGTACTCCAATTACCTAAGCTTTATTCAATTGCCTAGCCTTAAAACACACACACACACACACACACACACACACACACATACACACACACACACACGACGCTTTCTGTGCTTATAAATCTTACAGATCCATCCACCAACCTTAGAATTAAAATCAAGTCCATGACCTACTTCCAACTGTTAATTAATCACTCCCATGAATTGTATATATAAAATTCAGAGAAGGTTACTGTGTGTTTTATTATTTCAAATTAAATTTTCTGAAAACCACAAATTACTTATTAAATTTTAGTCTAGACCGGTGGTTCTGAACTGTGACAATATTGTCACAAATGGGCCATTTGGCAGGGTTCATGATAGTGGAAGAGGTGATGCTACTGGCCTCTGGTGAGGACATGTCAGGAAGATTGCTGACACAACAAAGACTGGCCTGATCCCAAATGTCAATAGGCCCATGATAGAGAAACTCTGCTCTAGATAAAGCGAAATATACTTAACTTTTAACACACATTAATCTTGGCAGTCAACAAAAGGGAAAAATTATTTTCTTTAGAAATCCTAAGATGTGCTGACTAAGGACATACGTACTACTTCTCCACGTAAATGAAATGGGTTTTCAGTCAGTATCTTGGAACATTAAAAAAAAAAATACCATGATGATGGCAGGGCATTCTAAATGCACATTTCTCCAGTGTAAATGGATGGAAATTTATATCTCATAAAATACAAATATTATCTAGTTATATTCCATACAAACCAAAATCAATACATTGTATCATAACCTGTAATTGGAGTTTTATTTTTAATGTATTTTTTTTTAAAGCAAAACCAAGGAAATGCTGTTCCTTCCCATTTCTTGCTAGCCTGGCACACCCTTTGGAGAACATAAACATAAAAATCAAACAAAACAAAACAAAACAAAAAAATAGATAAGAAACTTTTAAAAGCAGATTTTTCCAGAGCATAAAAAGCTTCCTGAATCATTCTATTTTGTTTATGTAGGTTCAATCATTCTTTAGTGAGCAAAACATGCAGCCTATTCTCTTGGTTATGCTTGCCTGCCTTTCCAAATGCCCTCAGAACTGGGATGATGAATCACATACTTTGGCCCCACTGTGCCAATTAATAGCAAGCAAAGGAATTCCACACAACCAAGATAGGACATTCTGCTTGATGTTTGTGGTGGTGGGAACATAAAGGAGGACCTTTTGCCAATTGCTTTCAAAGGATTTTAAGAGCAGGTGCTGTGATTCCCTGGAACTCCTTTAGCTCTGGAATATTCTGTATGGATCTGCACTATCCCCAGTTTGAAAGGTAGCGAATGATCAGGAAAAAAAAAAGCCTAGGAGCTTCAAGTTAGCTTAGATTTCTAGGAATAAATCAGTAAGGAAAGGCTGGCTGACAGCTACACCATTTGACTCTTCCATGGCTCTGTTCCTTTCTCTCGATTATATGGCAAAATCAGCCATACATACAAAAGCAAAAATAACAACAACAAAAATGCCCTAACATACCCAGTCTTGGCTGCCGGCAACAGAGGTTGCTGAAAAAGAACAGTTGCTTTAGTGCAGCTGGAGGAGCCTTTCCAGGGAACTGGTAATACCCTGGCTGTTAATGAATTATTTTTCGCCAGAATGTCGGATTCTTCCTGTGTTCCAGTAAACAATCTGCTTCTGCCATGGGAAACAAAACCAGCTCCTTCCGAGGAGCCTGAGGAGGTCAGCCAAGGGTTCCCTGTGGGGGCAGCGCCCTCAGGAGCCAGAGCCACAGGCGCCTGACCTATAAATCACCACAGCCCCAAGTTCATTATTCCATCGCTCTCCCATCTATTCATGCCTTGCCTAGCACCCAGGGAAGGGCCCAGGAATGCACGGCCATGGCTGCGATGATCCTGCAGTGGCAGCTGAGATCCTCCCACCCCTGTGCTTTCCTTTCCTCAGGTAGCTTCATCTGTGGCACTACTGAGCTTCCTTGTAAGCAGTCTGTGTTCCTTAGAGAAATTGTATTTATGTCTTTGTTGTTGCTCTTATGAAGCTGCCAGAAAATGACTGTATCTTCTTTCCTTGTTTCTCTTCTTTAAGTGTGGCTCTAGTTCCAAATAACCCACTCTCAACATGGCAGTATCTACTCTGGACGTTATTCTCCAAGTACAAATCCCTAGGAAGGATATTACTTTTAAGTAGCTACTAGGGCAGGTGTCAAATCAGAGGTTGCAGGCAATAACTCCTAAGAATAAGAGTGCAGGCTGGTGTTCTGGAGAACTGAGGGGGATAAAAGGGAAAGGTTCACTTTAACCTCAGCCTGCCTTGCTCTCCAAATTAGGTCTTTGAAACCTACACTCCTCAAAGCATGATCACAGGCAGGCCTGATGGGAAACTCCCCAAATGGTATCTTAGCTACAGAGAACTAAAATCATCCTATGCCAGCCATTGTGGCTACTGAGTCAGCACCAGGCCTCCCATCTGCCAGGGAGTCAGAGTATTTAGCCACCCCTCATTTCTATCTCCCCCCAAACATTTGCAGGTGCTATGACATCACAAGTTCGGTGGCTAGTATGTTCCAGGATATTGCCGTCTAATAGAAATAGATAAGCAATCCAGACTGTATTAGTGGCCACATCAAATTTTTAAAATAAGCAGGCAATATTAATTTTAATTCTATCTCATTTAACCAATGTATTCAAAATGTCACTTAAACATGATATCACAGTATAATTTCAAATTATGAATGAGCTGTTTTGCATTATTTTTCCTACTAAGTCTTAGGAATCAAGCATATATGCTGTACCTACAGCATACCATATTTGGGACATGCTGCCTTTCAAATAGTTACTCTATAGTCAAATGTAGCTAAAGGCTTTTGTACGGGATAGTAGTACCCATCTATACTATGTCTATCACCACAAGAATTTCTATTAGAAAATGCTGAACTGAAAGGCTGCAGGAAGGGGAGTAACAGGTATGAACAGGGTGTTCTCCAAAAGTCCCGCTAAGTATAGAGTTGTTAAAGCTACTGATGACGGTAGAAAGTAAAACTATCAAGATTGGGATGTTCTAGGATCCCTGATCTATTCTTGAGTGGAGATCAAAAGAAGCTTTTCAGAAAAGCCTCTGTACCATGAAGGATCTGAATGTTTGTATCCCCCTAGAAATTCATATGTTAAAATACTAATCCAAGCGATGGGATTAATGGGGTGGGGTCTCTGAGAGATGATTAAATCATGAGAGCAGAACCCTCACCCAGGGGATTAGTGCCTTTATAAAAGATCTCAAAGGGCAAGAGATGTAGCTCAGTGGTAAAGCACTTGGCTAGTAAGTACAAAGCCCTGGTTCTATCCTCAGCACCCCAGAGGAGAGAGGGAAAGGGAAGGAGGGAGAAAGGGACAGAGAGAGGGAGAGGGGGGAGAGGGAGGGAGGGAGGGATGGGAGAAGGGAGGAACACGGAGAGAAAAACATTCAGAGAGCTCACTTAATGCCTTTTGCCAATGGGAAGGCACAATGCGAAGTCACTATCTATGAATCAGAAAGCAGGCTCTGACCAGATAGTGAATTTACTAGCATATTGATCCTGGGATATTGTCTGTGAACCTATGAGAAATAAATTTCCATTGCTTATAGGCCACCTAATTCAAGTTGTTTGGTTTTAATAGCCCAAACAGACTAAGAAAGATCATGCATACATTGCAGGGGCTGTTGCAGAGCTGAGAGGAAACCAACAAATATCCCCACCTTTGCTTTAGGTACCTGCTGGTTGAGCTGCCTCCATCTTAGCTGCTCTGGCTTGTTCAACACACGACTAGGATGGAAAATCACCAAAGTCACATACTTCTTTCTATTACGATTGTGGGCTAGCAATCTAATTTGGTGAAGCAGATACAGAAGCATGATCAAATTACATGCGCCTGTGTCTATGCCTGTGCATGCATGTGCACTTTTGCATGTTCTTGGCAAGAAAGGGCAGTGGAAGAAGGGTCATATATGAAATCCAGAAGTAATAATGTAGCTGCCAAAACGCCTTCCTCACCAGCTGCCTTCAGAGGACAGATGAGCAGTAGACTCAAGAGGCTCATCAAAAACTGTGAGTCACAAAGGAGAGGCCATGAGTGCGGAAAGAATGAGATGATGGGCACCCAGGCAGATGATCAGGTGGGAGGGAGAAGTGGCAATCAGAGGCATTCTCCAAAGACAAAGAACTCCCAACTCTACAGCAAGGATGTCACCCTGATCCCCAAATCAAGCTTAATTCAGAATCCCACACAGGCTTTTGTGCCTGGGAAAAGTGCAATTAGCCATCTTTTCCCTTCCTAGAGAGCCTCATTCGCTGAGGTCCCCCTCATATTCTGATCAGAGAGGCAGCAGTCACAAACCATTCATTTATGGATTCAAATTCTTTAGAGGTTCGGGAATTGCTAGGGGACTAAAATCTGATTGAAAGGAAATTCAGGGCATTGAATAGCAAATCCCCTTCTCATATATATTTATTTTAATGTTTGAAAGATAATAAGGACTCAAACTCTCTCACCTACCTTTTGGTTCCATTATGGACCTTGGGCTCATCACTTTATCTTTCTGATGTTTATTTCTCAGTTTCCTCATCTGAATGACGCAATTAATATTTCTGGTTTCACAGTCTCACACCAAGCTTCCTCACCAAATGTACAACCCTCTGGATTTCTACCCAACCCTTCTCCCTTGACAATGATTTATGGCTCCCTCTCTGCCACTGCTCACTTCATCAGCTCCATCATTTGGTCACTCAACTTTCATTTATCTAATAATAGTAGATGTTGAGGGATCCTAAATGAAAGGGCTCCATCTGAAGTAGTTAGGAACTGGTTTGGATCTATCTACTTGGCACATATGTGTGCAGCATAGGTGAATGGGCTGCCTCCACTGATAGGGATGGACACACACACACACACACACACACACACAAATTAGGTGCCATATTTTATGAAGGAAGCAAGGGTCAAGGACTGTGACCTTTGGGAGAAATAAATAAGAAACTTAGAACAGGGGCAGGGGGACATATTGCTCCTTTAAATCATAACCACCAAAGTCTGGGATCAGATTCAGGACTGGCAATCTCTCTGAGTATTATCTGTTAAATAATGTTCCACTGAGGTCACAGGGCCACTGAAAAGGTTTGTCAAATATTCAGTACTTAGCAGACAGAGGACAAGAACAAATGTTAGATCCCTTCCCAGGCTACTTCTCTGTCTTTCCCTCCTCTCCACTAATCTAAAGTTATGGGAGGAGCCCGAGAACAGACACTTGCTATTTTCTTCCTGGGCCTCACAGCACACTATGTGCGTCTGTCTGCACATAGAAAATAGCTGCATTCTGGGTCAAGGGATTTGGGAGACCAGTAGACTCCCCTGTGCCTGTGTCACTGGAGCTAGAGGTTTCTGCCATACCTGGTCACACACCTCCCAAGCCTGTGCTTTTCCTTTCTTACTGCTCAGATAACCCTGTCTGGTTGCCTCTGTTTTCTAGGTACAAGATTTTGCCATTGATTTTACACTTCTTGCCTAAATGCCCACCAAGCAGTTCTCAAGCTTGCAATTGGCATGACCTAGAAAAACAAAACAAAAATAAACGTTTTCTTATTTGTTTCAGGGATGACCAGCTTTTCTTCCACTAAACCTCACAGCAGGTGGTCTTGGATTCTTTGAATAATAAAGGAACACCCCCTTGGGTGGCTGAATGATCTCTGGGTTTGCTGCCAAAACAGCCAGCCTCTCTCAGTCCCACCAGTTCCAATTTGACTTGGTTAGCTGCGCAGGGCCACCTAGGGTGTGCACCTAGTGGGCATCTGTCAGGTTGAGAAAAGGGAATGCCCATTTGCAGAATACTGTGTGTTTGCGGGGGAGGGGATGGGGTTGCCTGGGGTTGGGGAGTGGCTTCCCTGGGGTACTAAGAGGCAGAGAAACTGGAATGCCACCAACCTTATGGCTTATGATTCTGTGCCTTCCAAGCCTATCCTGTCTTCTACAAGCGGCACAGATCATTACACTGCCCTTCTGGGGAAAAATGTGAAGGAAAAGCAGGGAGTGGGCGCACTGTGGCACCTTGGAGAGAGGCTCTCTGCCCACTAGCCTCCCTACTGTCACCCTCCAATTCCACTGTAACAAAGGCTCTGCCACAGCACGCATCAAAGTTAACTGAAGTCTCTTGGCCTACCAATAAATAGTTCTGATGAGTCAAAAGGAGGAAAGACATGTAGAAAACGGTGGGAAAGAGTCCCTGGGAAACGCAAAAACAACCTTGTGTGATGTAGGCGAGGCAAAGAGCTGTTTCCTCATTGCTGGCTGTTTTCTCTGAGTTCTAAAGAAAAGCTTCCAAGAATCGGCTAAATACAGGGATCACACTAGAGGATGCGAGATAATGCTAAACCAACAAAAACAAAGACCAAATGAAACAGAGCGAGCCATGAGAATATGCGGTTATCAAAACTTTGTTTGGCCGTATCTATTTATCATCGCTGCACACCCGGGCTCTGCGGAATATCATTCTGTTGATGTCACTTATCCTCAGCAAAATATTTACACATCCTTAAAAACGCCAGATGAGGGGGGTTGGCCCTCTCGCTGCCGAAAGCCTCCTCCCAAGCCCCATTGCCAGGTCTGGGCAGCCCAGAAGGTGGGGGTATGAGGCTGGGTGGTACCACAGGGCGCAGGTAAGAGCAACCAACAGTTGCAGGAACGCGGCCACCCAGACGCTGCGCCCTGCCCTGCCCACCTCTCCTCTACCTTGCTGGGCTAGAAGCAACCACATCCCCGATATGGTGTCCACGCCTCCTCCTCCTCCCCTCCCTTTCTCATTGATTAAGTTCCGAAACCATTGTTAAAGCCGTGTTGCTGTTCCTTGAAAAACGGGCTAAATTCATTAGGCTTCTCTCTGCCACAAAAGGAATATTTATAAAAGTTTGGCAGGCAGAAAGGGAGGCTGACTGCGTGCCATGGTGACAATCCGCTCCTCCCAAAGCCACCTTCTTCCTTCATGCCCCATCTATCCATCCATCGTGCCCCAAACCTACTCCAGGGACTTCTGATAGGGAAACACAAAGCAGCAGCTGTTTGGCAACATTTCGACCCCTTGCCAGCAACTGTGGTAGGATGCCATTTCCCCACCCAGGCGGAGCTTATCCTGAACAATAGTCGGGCTTTAAATGGCAAACTAGCAAACACATAGAGCACAACCCCAACCCCCGGTGGGATGGGGGGGGGGAGCAAAAAGCGCCAGTGAAAAGCACGCAAGGGGGAAAAAAAAATCTCAGTGAGAACGCTGCTCCATGCCTAACATGGCAGAAAGCCCCAGCTGGTGCGGCCACCCTGGGTCTGGGCATTGGTGGACACCCCAGCTCCCAGGGCGCCGACGTGCACTCACCCGGCTCCAGCGGGATTCGGGGCTGGCTGGGCGGCACAAAGAGGAACCCAGCACGGTCTGGCAAAACCCAACTTTCCACCCGGCTCCTCAGGGCCGCCAGATACGTCAACAGAATCCATCTTTCGAAGGGCCTGGAAGGCGCCGGGTTTTCTGAGCCGGGGCAGAACTGCAGATTCAGGAGACAAGCCCAGTGCAATGCCCAGGCAGGGAACGCACCCTGCACCGCCCTCTGTGCCTGGTGCCAGCGCGGGTGGCAGCCCAAGACCCACTTCTGGGGCCCCCGCCCTGCCCTACCGGCCAGCGCCGCCTCCCCGGACGTCCCTAGTCCGACCAGCCAGTGTGCGGCGCAGGCCAGGACGAGCGGGCCCGGGTGCTGAGCCTCAGTGGCGGCCTTGGCCTGTCCCGCCCCCGCCCGGCCCTCCCCGCTGGCCCGGGCCTCGGGCGCCGTCCGCCCCCAGAGCAGGCCCCTCCCTGGGCGCCCGGCCCTGCTAGGCGCGCCCAGCCCTGCGCGACCCTGCGTGCTGGTGGCAGGTCAGCCTAGGGAGGGCCGGGTGACCTCGACCCGCACGGGGGCGCCGCGGCAACTACCTCGCGATCGGGGCCACCGCCTCCAGGAAGGTCACGGGTGTGGGAACTCTCCTGGTCTGGCCTCGCCGTCCGCCGCCTGAAGGGGGTGCACCGCGGTGGAAGCCTAGGTTGCCGCTGTCACTGAGCTGCTGCTGTCGCTGTCGCTGCTGCCGCTGCCGCTCCTGCGTGAGCGTGTGTGCGCCTGTGTCCGGGCGAATGTGTGTCTGCGTGCGGCGCCTGGCCTTTACTATATACACCAAGGGGTGGGAGGAGGCGGGGAAGGGGAGGGCTTGGAGGAGGTGGCGGAGGAAGGGGAACAGGAGGGGGGCGAAAGGGTACCCGAGGAGGCGGAGGTGGAGGAGGGACAGGTGATCTCGCCCACGGGGAGGGCGTGGTTGTAGGAGGTGCGGGGTGACAGGAGGAAGGAGAGCTGGAGGCTAGGGATGTATTGGGTGGGGGGAGCCGGTGAGGAGGACAGAGGAGCGAGGAGCGGGGACCCTGCTGCCTGCCTCCCAGAGAGCTGGGATCATTCATTAGGATGAAAAGCAGGGAACAGAGCCCAGGAGAGTGAAAGTGGTTCGGGAACGGAAACAAGGGAGGTGGGATGGACCAGCGATCACCCTAAAATGCCAATCGCGAGATCAGTACAGGTCTGCAGTGCTTCTCAAGGCAAGAGATTAGAAAAGACAAAAGTAGTGGACAAACAGAATCTCAACTCTATCCAAGGCATCATTCGTGTATTATTGGAACATTTATTATACACCTAGTGTTTGCCAGGTACTGGGTTATGAAGGAACTAACGTTACAGAGATATGAATATGTGGTTGATGACTCATAAATAATAGTACAAATCAAGAGTATGATTGGTTATTAAAATTCTTTTAAGCACAAATCCTTAAAATGTTTTAAGAAGGCAAAAGACGCAACTATATTGGTTTAATGAATCCCTAAAGATGTAGGGTTTTTTTCTTATTAATTAAAACAGGATGAAGATATTTGAGAGAGAACGTCAGAGCAGGAATTACTTTAATCAGATCACAGACAGTATGCATCTTAACAGTCCTTTGTATGCTCCAAGCCACTCAAGCCTTGACGTTGTGGGTATTAATGATGGTTTCACTCTAGTAGAATTTGGAGTGGCCGCAACAACACAAAATACCTAGATAGCTGCAACCTGGCCAGTTCATAACTAATACAGAAACCTGCATTTGTTTCTGGAAAGCTTGCGTCTAACTGTGATGTGATGCAAGCCTAGCGTGGTAGTATCCAGGGCCAAATTTGGGCTTTTGTGGGTACTTTGTGGACTCCCTCCATAAAAGTTACACTGTACCATCACATTTGTGCAAAGATAAGTAACTAGACATTCAGTTTCTTCCATCAAAAGATCTCTTTTTAAAGCCTAGTTTTAAATATTTATTATGTTTCTCTTATGCTACTAAAAATACCAGGGAGCCTAGCACTGTGTCTATGGTGCCTACTAAAAGTCACCCTGGTGGTATCAGTCCTGCATACTGAATTTCCCCTTTTTGAGAAAGAAGGGTTCATTTTAGAAAAAGCCAACTGACAAAGACATAGAAAGATATGCAACATAAGTTTGAGAGTTGATAAGAAGGATTCTTAGCAGTGTGTGCCACTTTATGCTTGTTTCAGTCAGGATTGGGGAATTTAAATCAGCCTGGAACAAGTAATGATACCTGTGAAAATTCTGGCTTATGAATGTGTCTTTAATCATTTCAGTAGCTGAAGATTTTTCTCTGTAGACCTCTCAAACATTCAGAGTTCTTGAATCTGATGTGCACAAGGTATCAGTGCCTGGAACCTGGCTTGAACAGAACTAAAGACACAACCCAGCAATTATAATTGGATACGTTCATGAAGTTTTTGTGTGTGTTGTGGAGGTACGTGTGTATAAGGTAGAGACTAATTCCTGCAAGGTAATTACTAGCCTATTTCTTTTGTTGGGTTCCTCACAATGCTGGGTTAATATTTGATCCATGCTGGCAGTTGCGATTCATATTTGCTGCCCTTTGAGGTGCTTATATTTTCAAGAAAGATTATATTGATTCAGATTAATGCATAGTAAAAAGGCATCATGACACCCATTCCCAAAGAAATGTACATTGGTACCCTTCTGCAGTTCTGCTGAAGCTGCCCTTGCAGAGAGAGAAGGAAAAAGAAGAGGAATACATATAGGGGACAGATCTGGTTTGGGAAGTAGAAGGTAATTTGGGGGAGAAATGGGCCATTGATGTAGAAGAAGGTGTGCCTAAGAAAGTAGAAAAACAAAGGTCATGCTAAAACAGCAGGAAACAATCACAATAATCTTCCAGGGTAGGCCAAGGGTGATTTTTGACATCTGTAATTTTAATATTTGGTGACTCTAAATAAGGACCCAAGAATTTTCTCATCTCTGATCTAATTCTATATGCATCCTGCCTCTCCACCATAATCCAGATTCCATATACTTTCCATTCATTCATATATTTACTTTAGTGTCTGCTAAGCATCTTACCCATTACTCAGTCACTAAGTTAAAGACTTCAGTTAGGTAGATGCCCAGTACACACAGGATTGCTGACCTCAGTTTGCTCACAGATGAGTGAAGTTTAATAATATACCATGATATATGTGGTACACAATGAATTATGAAATGGGCTAGGTGAATACCCAGACCAAAGCCTATCACTGTACTGAGAAGGGGAGTGATATGGAGCAGAGGAGTCAGGAAAGGCTTCAAACACATGGTGACGGTGCTATATGTTGAGAGATGAAGAGTATTCCAGTGTAATGGGGAGGCAGTAAAATTGGAAGGAAGAGCAAGTACTAAAACTTGATTATAAGCATGTCCTAGAGGCTGTAAATATTTTGTAAATCTGAAAGAGTGGCTATGTGTGACAAAAGGGGGAGCTAGTTGTCACCTGAGGTCCCTGGTCTGCCCTGTAATGGAGATGATGATAATGATGATGATGATGATGATGATGATGATGATGATGATGATTATCAATCAGAACCATTAAAGGGTTTTAAGCAATGAAATGATAAATGAAGATATAGATTAAGGAATGAACTGGCTGTTGTTTGATATGAATGGATGACCGGGGTTGAGTGAGATGGGGAGCTGATAGTCCAAACAAGACAGGCTATCTTTGCAACGGTGAGGACCTGAGTCAAGGTAGTGCAGGTAGCCATGAATAGTAGGAACTTGAACCTAGTGGTACTCAGGATGTAGAATTGACTGGGCTTGATGATGGGGGAAGGAAGGTAAGGTGACCAATTGAGGTGTTGGGGTGGGTGTACTTACTGAGATAGAACTCCTTGAGAAAAAACAGGACTGGAGATAATGTATGGAGTTGGTTCCCCCTAAGTAAAACCAGAGACAAAGATTGGCATGTGAAAAGTTGATTTGGAAGTGAACAGAACACTAATGGGGAGTGAAGAAGGAAAACTGAAATAACAGGGCAGAGGGAATTATTAGAGTCATTTACTTCTGTGGGAGACTAGAGCTTAATCCAATGGTCAATCTCTTGTACTCATCCAACAGGTGAGGAAGATAGTTGAGGACTGTCAAGAGCTGGATGATTTTCTGGCAGCTTGAGACCTTCCTTCTCAAATATAGAGAGAAGATCCTGGCATTTGCATGTCTGAGGAGCACATATAAATGGTAATATCCAAGGACTATGGGTGGAATGTGAAACAATGTCTCCAGGGAGTTTTGGCTCACCCTTCTTGAATTGGAGGAGTCTTTTGGATAGCCACATAGAAATATTCAGTAAACATTTGAAAGAACAGTTCTGGAGGTCAAAATAAGCAGAAGACCTAGTTGTTAGGCCCTGGGTGTATGTTGAGCCAGTAGGAATTGATGGTCTCTGTAGAAGATATATGGGAATTGGGTTGATGACTGAGCCTTTTACTCATATATTTTACTAAAGTCAAATAATGTGCCTAAAGTTGAAATTTTATTTTCAGATGTTTCAGTGGTGAATTATATTTACTCGTTGCATAATCACAATGTAAAGTAGTAAATGATGTAGAAATGCAAAAGGCAACTGAAACACAGAATATTGAAATCAAACCCAAGCTTAGGGAAAAAGGATGGAAAACATCCAGAGAAACAATCCAGTGCAAATGACAGTTTTACATAGGGAACGGGAAGGTTTTGCCATTTGATAGACGACACTGGTGACAAAATGGTGATGCTTAATGTGGTCTGCATGGGGTAGAGGTGAGGGATTTGGAATTTGTCATCTGAGGCTTTCATATGAACTGTATTATCCCCTTTAGATAAAATTATCAAAGACTGGATCAAAGGGTTTGTGAGTTGTTCCTTTAGATGATCAATAAGCATACGCATAATAGCTATGACTTTACAATACTAAGCTGTATGATAGAACTCAATAAGTAATAATGGACCACTCCTGTCCTGCTTTGAATTCTTTCTGGGTTCGGGTGAAGCTCTATCTGGTCTCCTAATCAGCATAACATTTCATTTACAAAGATTGTGCAGGAAGTATCATGATTAAGAAGCAGAGCTTTGCTCGTGGAAGCTCCGTTCTGCTTTCCCCATTTCTCTGGCCTGGCAAAACATTAATGTTCAGATGCCCATCTACTGTGAAGCTTATGTACTTTAGAATTTGATTCTAGCTTTAGCATGGATCTGTTTGATCTAAGAAAAGCTGTACGCCTCCTGCTATGGTATGGACCAAATAGATAAGAAGAGAGATTTACTGGGCACTCATGGTAAGTTCATCCTCTCTAGGAGGCTATCCTTTCCTCTCCCAATGGATGTGAGGATGATGTAACCCTGTTTGCAACTGACAGTAGAAACAGGAGGTAAGTTACCATGTAATTCTGCATCTAGGCCTATAGTACTGAGGGTGACAGGAACTACTATTAATAATCAGCCAGGGCCAAAGGCATAGCTTGATACTTCCCAGCAAACCAGAATAGATGGTCACTGCAATGCTGGGAACTAGGTCTAGGAGGAAGTGATGCTGAAGGCAATATACCCAAGAAAGAGAAAGAATTTAAGAACCATAACTATTATTGAACTAGAATTGCCAACTCTACAGCCACCCAGTCCTGTGCATCCTTTTATATAAATGACTATGTGTCTTTTTTACATTGTTTCCTTGGGTCAGATGTCTATTGCTGATAGATGGAAAACATCCTAAGAGATACATACCTTAATGGGATTGTCTTTGTTTTGTTTTAGTCCTGTTCTAAGAATACGGGCTACTCTTGAGTCAGGAGTTAAAACAAACGAACAAACAAGCAAACTGTAGAGAAGAAATAGATTAGTACTGATTATCCTACGCTGATCTTCATACATACAGTCATGTGATTGAAATCCATAGCTATGCTGAATTTGGAAGGCCAGCTGGACACCTGGTGGTGTTCACTCTATCAGCACCTTCATGGCATGCTCCTCCCTCTGACAAAGCAGGGAGACTCCTGTGCCAAGGGTTAGGAGAATTTGTTTCTGTCTGCTGCTGTCACTACTCTGTGAGTCTTTGAACAGCTGTCTTCTCTCTTGAGGTTGTTAAATTCCTTATGCCCATAATAGCCGTCTTTCCCTTATGTCTTATCTTTCTCACTTGATTTTAAACATCAAGGGGGGGCTCAGACCCTATGTCTTCCACAGACTCCATTTTAGCCCTCTCATGTGTGTGATTGTTAAATTCATTTATCTTCCTTCACATTTTTGTTTGGTCTCCTGTTCCTAAGGAGTTCTGATATCTACCCCCCCCCCCGGCAAACTCCCCACAAGCAGTATAACCAAATGCACCTGCCTTTCCCAAGTAAAGAGGTGGTGTGAGCAGAAGAGTGCAGGGGGTCGAGTTATATGGCTACCAGGGTTCGCCAAACCAGCAGAGCCCTGAGTAAGCCAAATAGGAAGGCAGATCGTGTGAGACAAAGTGGAGTCCATATAAAATCACCAACAAAAGGCCCAGAACAAATTATATCTAGAATAGAGATTTAGAGTTAGAGACATGAAATAATAAGACAGTGAATTTTAGTTCAGGAGAAAATGGACCCATGTTTATTTGGGAGCAAGTTGCTTCCTTGTCTGGAATACCAGTTCTAACTATGACAAAGTGTGGTACACAAATGAACAGGGACTAGACAGATCAGAAAAGACCCCACAGATCCCAGACTCCTGATGGAGAAACGAGGCTCAGAGAACTGCATACACTTGCCCACACAAGTACTCATGCATATCTGCTCTCATATAGACTGTTATATATGCCAATAATTACTCTTTTCCAGATGTTCACCTTACCCTTCCTTTCTTAAAAATTTTTACACAAAAGAGCCAGACTGATCTCTGACTAAGAAAGAAATAATAAGTAAAATACCCTTAGTACTGAGTATTACTAATTAGTATACCCGAAACTCACCATAAAAATTATTGAGAGTCTCTAATGCAAGAGTGTTATTGTTAAAGTAGGTAACAGTTGTGACCCATAAAGAACCTCTCTCACCCTCAAACCATAGTCCCCTAGTGCCTGGCAATATCGATGATACAATATTCTACTTCTGTAACTGTCTAGTGAAAGAAGGGGAATTGAAGACATCTCAACCACTATCTCAACTGGCTGTTGGAAATGTTTAGTTCTCATACACAGATACTGCTTGTTTGATTTTGGTAGCATGCATTGCATTATATATTTCACAAAGGGAACCTGCCAGTCATTTTCCCAGATGGTCCCTGCAACCACATGCATAGCATGCTGTCATCTTCTTTAGTGTGTCCATGACTGGTTGGGGTTGTCATTATTTATTGAAATTCTCTCCAATGTAACCAGTGAAGTTTCTGTGGCTACAACTCTAAGAGATGAAAGAATTGCAAAGTAATTCATGTTTGAGCAAGAAACCAATGTCTAATACAAAAGAGATTTAATTATTTCAATTTTTACCCTATAGAACTCAAATTATATAATCTTATATATAGAAAAAATTGGAGGAATGGAGCTGGGACTTGAGGCAAGGCCTGAGGCATTTTAAGCATAAGCTCTACTGTTGAGCTATATACCCCAGCTCTTATGAATGGGATAATTTGAAAGGAAGAAAACAAGTAAAAAACATGCCTCATCTAGCCTGGTTGGCATTATAAATATCTCTACCTCATATTTGTGGCATTTGTGATAGACTAACATCTAATTTCTCTCAAAGATTGCTCACCACAAACTCTGGTTCAAAACTTTAGCCCCTCTTGCCGGGCGTGGTGGCGCACGCCTTTAATCCTAGCACTTGGGAGGCAGAGGCAGGTGGATCTTTGTGAGTTCAAGGCCAGCCTGGTCTACACAGTGAATTCCAGGACAGCTGGGGCTACGGAGAGACCCTGTCTCCAAAAGACCAAAAAACAAACAAAACTTTAGCCCCTCTTAAGCAAAGTCTATGATGCTCTTCCCCATTAAGATTGTCCTCATTTGATTTCTGAGCCCTATCACCAGTGATGTGCATCTGATATGAGGCCCGCTTCTCTTATCTATGATTCTTGTGTTCACTGGGCATGACTCAGTCTCAAAACTACAGCCCTTCAACAGTCATCCCCTCTCTGAACTCTTTCCACATTGACTCAAGTCATAGACTCCTGGGGCTGAGTGTCTGAAGAGCTCTCAGGCTTTCTTTCCATTGCCCATGTAGTTCCACCATGCAGCTCAGCCCCCTGAAGTGTCCCCACCAGTATCTGATGTCCACATGGCTATTCATATAGGATATAGTTGGTTCTCATTCACCAACATCCTGCCTTAAATGAACAGTGTCCAAACATAGTGGACATGTTGCATAAACTGTAGACTCCAAGCATCCCAGTTCTTTCTTTTATGTCCTCTATTAGATGGATCCTTATTTTTATTTATTTATTTATTTATTTATTTATTTATTTATTTATTTATATATTTATTTATTTATTTTTATTTAAAATTTTTAAATTTATTCTTGTATGTGTATGTATGTACTGTCTGCATGTAGGTTTGTGCACCCGTGTCATGCAATGCCGCGGAGGTCAGAAGAGGGCGTCGGATTCCCCTGGAATTGGAGTTAAAGACGGTTTTCAGCCGCCATGTGGGTGCTGGGGATCAAACCCGGGTCCTCTGCAAGAGCAGCTGGTGTTCTTAACCGCTAGGCCATCTCTCCAGCCCCAGGATCCTTATTTTTATAAAGAGGAAATATTTTAAATGAAGTAGAGATGACCTTTGGAAAAATATATTACTGGTTTAGAAAAAATTCAAAATTAATGTAGAAGTACTGGAGAATATATATATATATATATAGATATAATAAATTCTCAGATTTTCTATCGTACAAATAGATTGCTTATTATAATGTTCATTTAAAAAATTCCATGCAAGTATGAAAGGCTATTCCTGTGCTTCATCGTATAAACATCAATCATACCCAAACTTAAGATCTATGCAATTTTGTACAAGTGTTTTTCTTTATGTAGTTACTCATTGAAATACATAGTAGGGCTGGACCTCATGGGGGTACTCTTAAAATATATATACAATAGATCGTTTTCCCACAAACGGGGATTTAATAATGTTAGCTAATCTAAAAACATTTTCAATGGTCGTATACATTTTTGTTAAGTAGATTCTTCCACACATACTTATTTTTCCCCTACTAATGGAAGTGGTTGAGTGTTGAAGCATGGGGGGTGCAGGTTTTAGTCTGGCACACTCAAGAGTCAAAGGTAAGCAGTTCTCTGTAAGATCAAGTCCAGCCTGGTCTATATATAGAGTTCCAGACCATCGGGGGCTACAGGGAGACCCTGCTTCAAAAAGACAAATAAATTTGCAGTTTTTATCTTTGTGTGTATAAATGTTCCTCATTAATAAGTATTTCTCAAAAAAAGTATGCAGCCATAATATTTTGGGGACAGAAACACAACAATCAAGGTACTTAACATTTCTATGACCAGGAAGAATTTTTTTTCTTTTTCTTTTTCTTTTTATTGATGCTTTGTTTTTATGATGTTTTACTTTTTTCAGTTCATTAGCCATATATCCCCTTCCCTTCCCCCCACCCCCCCCTACCGATCCAGACATGCATTCTGCCGTAACTTTTTCTGCATCTTTCTCGTGTTTTTTTGTGTGTTTGTGTTTATCATTTCTTTAACAATAAGTGATAATTGTGAGTACAGCATCCTTCAGTAAAACCAATTTTGCCAGTCTATGGCCCAAACCCACAAGCTCATGGTCCACCATCACAGCGTGGGGGGGGGGGGGCTGGGGGCGGGGGCTGTATGATGTAATCAAGTTGATCAAATGAGATACCAGTCTATATTGTTGTGAGCTTTCAACATTCACCCAATACGCAACCCTACATCTACAGTGCCCCTCTTCCGCCAGAGGGTTCCCTAGGCTTAGAAAAGGGGCACAGGTGATTGAAGAAGCAAAACAGTCTACTTTCTCTGGAGTTGTTGTCTTGGTCTCTAGTCAATTCTCTGGCTGTTTTCTTTCAAGGGCGCCAGCTTGTCCAGGCATACATAACCTTTCGATCCTACTAATAGCACAGTCATAGATAGGGCCCCCTCTGGATCCAACTAGTAACAACATTTTTTAATGAATCCAACAAAAGCTCCTTCTAGGTGCGCAAAGGTTTTATACGAGAGACTTTCTAACTACTCCCCCCCCCATAGAAAAGGAGAATATGAGATGATGAGGTCTTTCTCCAGCTTCTAGATTGGAGCCAGCTGTTATAGAGGTATCTCCTTGTAAAATCGGTGAAAACGGCCTTCTTAATTGACTAGGAACATAGAAACTGGTGAAACAGGTATAGTCTCTATTCAAACAAATATAATGCAGAAAGTCTCCTTAAGCTAATGCACCTAAGCAAATATATTAATACAGGAGCATCTGTACATCACAGATGGATTATTCACCAAGGAGATTTTGGCCAGGGGATCCAAGCCCGCAAAAAGGTAAAGGCTCCTGCCTCCAAACTGGGATATCTGCAGGAGAGAGGGGATAAGGCCCTGCTGTTGAAGGGACCTTACAAACATTGGAAAGATGTAGGAGACTGGCACTTGCAATATACAAGATGGTCTCTAGAATGCCAGAGAATGTTACCCAAAGGCCACTCAACCAATAAAGCAAATATAGGTCTCCTTGAGTCACGCAAGACTCCTCCGTCAGCACCAGCTACACCTCATCTGCCTGGAAATACTGTGCAGCAGTGGCAGCCATATGTCTGTATATCCCAAATCTAATTGGCTATTAGCTCTCTCCTTGGAGGAATAACCCACGGCTGATGCCACAAGCTTACATCCTCTAATGGTTAGGAGATATTATAAGCTACACGAAGACCCTGTCATACTTAACAGAAGAAAATGTAATTCATGGATTAACATACCATCCAAACATCTGTGTCTATACCAAAGTAAACTACCATAAAATTAGTACTGTTTAAATACCTATATATCTAATTGCGTGTGCTTCATTAGTAGGATCGAAAGGCTATATATTATACTGTTTAAATACCTATATGTCTAATTGCATGTGCTTCATTAGTAGGAAGATTCTTTCTACTCCCGTTCCATAACTACACTTAACTCTCTTCCACCCTGTCCCTACCCACTGGCTACCACAACTATTCTCTCTCCCTAGAATGTTGCCAGACTGATTTTAAGAAGAATATTCTTATCTCTCCATATATGAGGTGTAAGAGCACATTCCTCATGGGTACTATTTATGTTATTGCTTTAAAATATCTTTTCCTAATTACTAAAGAGATAGCCTTTTTTTTCAGTTTTGCAGTTGCTACTTATTTATTTAAGGGAATTTTCAGTCTATTGTTCTCATCCTGTTTGTAATTAAATCATGTTTACATCTTATTAGTATGTCTATATCCTTTAACACAAATGCCATTGTATAAGAAACAAATATCCTGTTTTATTTTTGTTTCATGAGTTTTTGCTCTTATCTTAAATAGATACATTTTAATTTTTGTAAAGTTAGGTCTACCCATCTTACATGTTGTAATGCCTTCTGTTATTTGGGTAAATACTGATATGTCCTGAATAATTCCATTTATTGTCATTTGGAAGATTTTAGTGCTTTTTTGTAAGGTGAGGCTTTAATTGCATGATTTTTTTCCCAAGGAGTTGTCCAAATGTCTCTACATTTTAACATGAACTCCCTTCTTCACTGATTTGTCCAAATACTAATGTGATACTTAATAATTCTACTTTCGTACAATCAGCTTTTTTGTGGCTTTATTTCACTTTAATGCAACATTTTATTTGGGGATATTTATTGATGTACATGCAGCTGTAAGAAATAATGCAGAGAGATCCCTTAGACCTATTACCCAGTTTCCTTCAGTGGTTTCATCTTACAAAATTATAGTGTGGTATCACAAGGATAGTGGGATACAATTTACTAGTGTTATTCATATTCCTTTAGTTTTCCCCCCCCCCCCCCAGTGCATGTGCGCTTTGGTCTACAGAGTTCTATTATTTGAGTAGGTGTGTTTATTTGTGTATCCACAGAACAATCAAGGTATTTAACATTTCTGTGACCCCAAGAATCCCTCCTCCTGCCCTTTCATAAGTACCACCACCTTTCTTGCACTCTGTCCCTACCACTGGCAACCTCCACCATTCATTCTCTATCTCTGAGATGTTGTCTCACATGTTATATAGATGGGATCATAAGGTATATAAGTCGGGGGGGGGGTTGTGTTTCTTTACCAGCATGATTCACTGGAAATTCCTCCATGTTGCTGTGTTTATCAATAATTCATTTTTTGGGGGTAGCATTCCATGGGATGTAGACATGTAGTGGTTTATTTTACTATTCATCTCTTGGCGTGCATCTGGACTGTATTTCTCTAGGATAAATTCTCAAAAGTTCAATTGCTGAGTCATAAGGTAATTGGGTGCTTTTTTTTTAAGAAACCACCAAACTGTTTTATAGACTATTAGACTAGTCATAACATTTCATATTACAACTAGAAATATATGAATGATCCATTTTCTCCACTCACCAATATTAGTATCAAACATTTTAATTTTAGCCATTCTAATAGGTGTATAGTAATAGCCAGGCATGATTTTAATTTGTATTTCCCTAAAAACTGACAATGTCGAATGTGTTTTCATGTGCTTATTTGACATGTCTCTCCTATGTGTGCATGTGTGTGTGTGTGTGTGTGTGTGTGTGTATTCATATCTTCCATTTTACACTTGGGTTGTTTAAGTGTTTTAACTATTGAATTCTGAAAATTCTTTATACATTCCAGTTATTAATCCTTTGTTAAGTATGTAGCCTGCAAATATTTTCTCTGTGTCTTGTCTTTTCACTTGCTCCATATGGTCTTTTACAGAGTAGACAATTTTATTTTGATTCATTTTATTTTTGCCTGTGGAATTCCAATTGCTTGAGCCTTATTTATTAGACAGGATACTTTTCCTGTTTTCAGTTGCTTTTGCACCTTTGTCAAAATCAGTTGGCCATATGTGTGTAGAACTACTTTTGGATTGTTTATTGTTATGTTGATATATGTGTCTATGCTTCTTCCCAGAGACAGTTATAATTACTGTAACTATATATAAAACATTAGTATTAGGTAAAGTGATTCCTCCCACTTCTTTTCGTAGATAGTTCTTCCTATTCTAGTTATTTCCTTTGCTTTTACACATAACATTTTAGAATAACATTTTCTGTATCTACAAAAAATTCTGCTGGGATTTTGATAGGACTTCTTTTAAGTTTACAGATCAATTTGGGGAGAACTAAAACTTTATGTTGAGTCTTCCAATTCATGAAAGAGAATGGAACACATTTATTGAGACCTTATATTTCTTTCATTAACACGTGGCAATTTTCTTTTTGTTTTCTTTATTTCCTGTTTGGAAATGAAATGTTACACTTCTTTTTTTTTCTCAATGTATATTTTAATGAATTTTGTGCATTTAATATAATACATATTGATCATATTTAGACCCTCTCCTCTATCTGCACTTTCAGCCCCCACATACCAGATTTCATGCATTCTATCATATATGTTAAGGTCTATGATAAAGATGTCCACAGTGCACAATCCCTTATTTTCTCCATATTGACAAGTGGTGGATCTCTGTGTTAATTACCATCTTCTGTAAAATGGGCATTCTCTGATGAAAGGTGTGAAATATATTAATCTGTGGATATAAAAATAATTCACTGGGAGTTGGATTAATATTATGTCCATTTAGCAGAGTAATATTAGTAGGTTCTCCCTTAGGGTCTATGACCTATCATGCCACAGGTTCTCGGCTCCAATAATGGTGATAGATATGTGTCCATCTTGTGCAGTAGGGCTTAAGTCCAATCAGAAAGTAGTTGATTACTCCCATAATATTCAGGTCACTATTGCACCAGTGAGCCTATTTCATAGGCACTATGATAGCTGGCTTCAAGGTCAGTACTAGTTTGAATTCTATATGTTCTGTGACTCAGGTATGTAGTATCTTCAGCAATAGGGTCTTACCATCAAGTTCTAGTTCTAGGGGGTAACTAAGAGCATATGTTCTGTGACTCAGGTATGTAGTATCTTCAGCAATAGGGTCTTACCATCAAGTTCTAGTTCTAGGGGGTAACTAAGATCAATGACAACAGTTAGTAATGTTTGGGGGTCTATGGAAACCCACTGGTCAACAACTCCAAAAAAGTCAATCCTTTCCTAGCACTAAGTTATTTATTTGTTAGCCGGTGCTGTCTACGGGACATCGTACCCCATTACAGGATAACTTCATTAAAACGTATTTTATACATGTATACTTTTAGGAAGCTTCTATATTACTTGGTTTCCATATGACTTTTTCAAAAAGCCTGTAGTGTTACTTATCCCTCCTCTTACTCCTTCCTCTGTCCTGCCCTCTCATCCTACATCATTTAATCCTCCCCCTTCTATTATTTAGCTTTCTGCTTTGTATCACTGCATTCTTTCTCTCTTCCCTTGAAAGACTCCCACCATGGGTCCTTACTAGTTTCTTAACCACTATCAGTTTCATAATGGAACACAAATATCTAAAGATTGAAAGGCAGCATCCACATATAAGAGAAATCATGTGACGTTTGTGTTTTGGGCTCTGGACTATCTCAGAATGATTGTTTCCAGTTCTATCCATTTACTTTTGAATTACATAATTTTGCTTTTCTTAATGGCTGAACGATATTCCACTGTGTAAATGTACCATACTTCATTATCCATTCATTATTTGATGGACATCTAGGTTGTTTCCATTTCCTGGCTATTGTAAAAAGGGCAACATCAACATAGGCAGACAGATAGCTTCCTACTAGGATATGAGTCCTTTGCTTATAGGCCCAAGGGTGATATAACTAGATCATGTGGTAGGTCTATTTTCAGCTTGTCGAGGAACCCACATACTGATTTCCATAGTAGATGCACCAGTTTGGACTCCAATCAGCAGTGAGTAAGTGTTCCCCTTTCTTACATCCATGCCTGCATTTGTTATCACTTTTTTAAAATCTTAGGCATTCCATCTCAGGTAAAATGAAATCTCAAAATAATTTTTATTTGCATTCTTCTGATTGGCTAAGAATGTTAAACATTTTCATCTTTTGAGGATTCTTTGTTTTGTTCCCTGCCTCAATTTGTAATCGTTTATTTTTTGTCTTGATGTTTAGTTTTCAGAGGACTTTGTGTATTCTAGATACTAACTTTCTGTCAGATGTATAGCTGGTGAAGTTTTTTTTTTTCATTTTTTTAAGCTGTCTCTTCAATCAACTGATGGTGTCCTTTGTCATACAGAAGCCCTTCATTTTCATGTGGTCCCATTTGTTAATTGTTGGTCTTAATTCCTGCATTATAGGAGTCCTGTTCAGAAAGGCCTTTCCTGTGCCTCTAAGTTTAAGCATATTCCTTACTTTCTCCTCTATCATATTCATAATATTTTGTTTCAAATTTCTTTCTCCATATTTTCTGTTTCAGGACATGGAAATAAGATTGCTATTTTGTGTATTATTGTCAGTTCTTGGAGGTCCTTTTATTTGTTTTTTAAATGTGCTACTTTGTTTTATTTTTTTTTTATATATTTTAGTTATTTTTTCATTTTCTTTTTTAATTGATTGTTATGTGTTTCATATATAATTTTTCAATCGCCTTTATACCCGCTTCTCCCTTAACACCTTCCAATAGTCTCCACCTCCCTGGGGTTCAAATATTCTGTCATTCATGCTAGGGTTCACTGCAGGAACCAGGTAACTGAAAAGGAACCAGGAAGGTAAAGGGAAAGAGGGAATCTGAGACAAAAAACTAGTAGGTGACAGGTGTTACCAAGTAAGAAATGGCTAAAATCAGGGTATCTAAATGGGAGGAGAGAGAGGAAAGCTTATTTTTTAAAGTAATAAAATTGGGCAGCAAGCCCCAGTCTTAGCTGAGGAACTATTGGCAGCCGATTACTGCTGAGTGAGGAAGAGCTGATGTTCTTAAATGGGAGCAACTCTAGATAGGTTGACTAGACCTCAGTGGACAAAGTTCCACTGAGGGCCATCTGAGGACACTAACTTGATCCCACAGGCCTTTACACAAATGACTGCATGCACGCAATCTGGTGGGACCCTATAGGAGGGTGCCAATGGGGAAAGGGGTATAAAGATTAAGATGTTCTGTATAAACTGCACAGAAGTTCAATTAAAAATTTACAAAATATAAACTTCTAATAGCAATAGCACATTTAATATATTATCACTCCTTCTTCTTCATTACTGTATATTTTGTCCAGCATCACTTTGACTTGATCATTCATGAGTTTATTGTATTTGCCACCTTTATTTGGTATTTGAAATCTTTTTCCTTGGTGGATTTGTAAACATCACTAGATGACTAAAATTAAGTTTGACCATGATCCTACTTTACTTTCTACAGTTAAGAGGACATCTTCCCTGCCCCAGGGAGGTCTCCACCTAACCCAGCCCTCAAGCATGTACCCTCAGGTGTAGATAGGGAGTCACTCCCTTTTCCCAGGTGCTAAAATCTCAAACTATTGCTATGAGATAATAAATATCAACAGTCAAAGACTGACTAGGAAGATGTCTGTTAGTTCAAGTCTAGCTAGGCCTAAATATTGAGTTTCAGGATATCCTGAGCTAGAAACGCTATCTTAAAAATGGGAAAAAAAAAAGAATCATACAGATATAAAACAACTACCCAGATTGCCAATCCCAGTGCTGAGGGATCACAGGTTGCGTGCGTTGCTGTATGGGAACAAAAAGCAGGACTGAACTCCTTAGTGTTGACATACGTGTGTATGTCCATTGTGGAATGGCTTACCCAGCTATTGAATCAATCTTTGTGGTAGCAAGATAGAAGGAGGTAACTCTTCAAGAAGTTCCTCAGTCAGGCCTGGGAGGGCGGGAGCTGGGCAGTCTGCATCTTCACTGAGATCTCTAAGAGAGGGTAGGGGCTTCCCAGCAGACACAGAGATGCCAGTCTTCCAGCCCATCCCCACATGACTTCAGATGACCACTGTACATCCTTTGAAAGACCCTGGGGCTGAGCCAGCCTCCGCAAGCACTCAGTGCATGCTTAAAAACCTAAGGATTCTCAGAATCAACCCTGGCAGACTGGAAGCTTCAGTTTTGGTAGGTACCTGCTCCAGCCCTTTACCTCAGGTGGGGCAGCTCAGGGTCACCTCGCCACTGGTCTCTATTCTTTGATCCCAGACTTTTATACATTGTACAGAGCTCAGGTGCCCACAATGCTAGTGAAGTTTAAGCTATCTGAATATTGTTTGCTAAGTAACTATTCATTCCTTTATTTTCTCTAGGATTTGCAATTCAGTTAATATTGATTGTTTATTCTTATTTACATAAAATTATCATTTAATGTTAAATTTGGATTTCATATCACAAATAAATTCCACTTGATCATGGTGTATTCTTTTTAATTCTTAACAGTTTTTAGTTACTATTTTGTTGAGGATTTTCATTTCTAAGTTCATGAACATTATAAGAAATTATTTAGTTTTTTGTAGAATTTTGTTTAGTTTTGACAGTGACATAATATTTTCCTCACATTATAAATTAGGGTATTTTTCTCTCTTTCTGTATAATTGGTGTTGATTCTTCTTTAAATATTTGGTAGAATCTTCCAATGAAACTGACTGGGAAGGGGTATTTATTTTGAGTAAGTCATTAAATTATATATTCAATTCCGTTAGGACAATTTAGACAATCTATTTCATCTTAATTGAGCTTTGGCAATATTTTGTTTTGAAGAATTCATTCATTTCTTCTTAACTGTTAAACTTATTAGTGTAAATTTTATGTAGTCTTCCTTTATAGTCTTTCCATTTTCTCTGAGATCTATAGTGATATCTTCCATACCATCCTTGATATTGATAAGATATTTATTTTCTGTTTTTACCAATTATAGTAAAACCTTGTCTACCTTTTGATGTGCTGGGTTTTTAAATTTCACTTACCTTTACTGTTTGTTTCTACTTTCAATTTTATTGATTTCTGGTGTTTATTATTTCCTCCTTTCTGCTTGCTTTGGGCTTATTTTAACTATTCTTAGTTCACCAAAATAGCAGATCATGTTATGATGTGAAGTATTTCTTCTTTCATTATGTAGTATTGGGTGATATGAATCCCCTATAAGCACTACTTTAGTTGTTTCCTATATATTTTAATATTTTTAATTTCTTTTCATTAATTTTTATGTATTTCCCCCCTAGAGAGAGTCACTTAGACACACACATTATTTATAAGTGTTGCTTATTTTCTGTATACTTGGAAATTTTCCTCATTGTTTCTTTTAGTTTGACTCCATTATAGGCAGAGGACATAAATATGATTCCAACACAGTCAAATTACTAAGGTTGGATTTTATGGCTCCACATATTCTCTATCCCAGTGACTATTACACAGATGATTGAAAGAATGTATGTCTCACTGTATGTTGCATGGGAGACTTGCTGTTTGGCTATGTTGCTCAGATCTTCTGTATCCTCTCTGATTTTATTTTTAAAAGTATTTTATTTTACGTGTATGAGTGTATTGCCTACATGTGTATACCTGTGTCATGCAATGCCAACGGAGGTCAGAAGAGGGCATCAGATCTCCTGGAACTGGAGTTAGTACAGTCATTATTAGTTGCCACGTGGATGCTGGGAACTGAACCCAGGTCCTCTGCAAGAGTTGCCAATGCTCTTAACCACTGAGACATCTTTCCAGCCCCTCGTGTCCTATTTCGTGTATAATAATTATACTCCTTGCTATAATTGTGAATTTGTGTATTTCTCTTTTCAGCTCTCTTAGGTTTTGATTCGTTAATTTTGTGGCCCAGTTGTTGGACATACATAGTCTTGGTATATGTACCAATTATCACTAGGCAACATCATTCTTTGTTTTTTAGCAATTTTCTTTTTTTTAAGTTTATACTATCTTTTTAAAAAATATATATTTATTTTTCATGTGTGTGAATGTACTGTCTGCATGTAGGTTTGTGTACCGGTGTCGTGCAATGCTGCGGAGGTCAGAAGAGGGTGTTGGATTCTCCTGGAACTGGAGTTAAAGATGGTTCTCAGCTGCCATGTGGGTGCTGGGGATTGAACCTGGGTCCTCTGCAAGAGCAGTCGGTGCTCTTAACTGCTAGGCCATCTCTCCAGCCCAAGTTTATACTGTCTTATATCATTACTGCTTATATTAATTTATTTAAGAAAAGTTTGTCTGTTATATCTCTTTCCATTCTTTTGTTTTCAGTCTACCATGTCATTGCATTTGAGGTGATTTTTGTAAACTGTGCATGGTTGAGCCAATTTTCAGATCCCTCCTACCAGTCTTGGTCTTTATTTTTGCATTCCAACTGAAACAGTGAGAAAGAGCATCCTGTGGAGGCTTCTTAGTTTCATTCATAAAAGAACTTAAGAATTGACCCTTGGCTTTAGGATTAGAATATTAAAGAAAACTCCTTAGGGCCGGTAAGGTGAGAATCTCTGCAGCTGACTGAGAATGGAAGAAGGGGGTGGTGGAGAAAAAAGGCTATGAGGCCATGCAAGGTAAATCTTGCATGGTGGTCAGAAATGTGGCTGACTGGCAGCCCCATGGCAGGGAGAAAGAAGCTTTAGAAGAAAAGTAAAGAATTACAAGATGCCAGGGCAGCCCAAAGCATTAAAGAAAGCATGTTTAGGGGCTGTAGAGATGGCCTAGTGGTTAAGAGCGCCGACTGCTCTTGCAGCGGACCCAGCTTCAATCCCCAGCACCCACATGGCGGCTGAGAACCGTCTTTGACTCCAGTTCCAGGGGAATCCGACACCCTCTTCTGACCTCCGAGGCATTGCACGACACCGGTGCACAAACCTACATGCAGACAGTACATTGCCTTTAATCCTAGCACTTGGGAGGTAGAGGCAGGCAGATCTCTGTGAGTTCAAAGCCAGCCTGGTCTACAATGTGAGTTCCAGGACAGCTGGAGCTACAGGGAGACCCTGTCTCGAAAAGACCAAAAAAATAAAAATAAATAAATAAATAAATTTTTTTTAAAGAAAGCATGTTTAGAAAGGGGTATGAAGAAGAAAAGGACAGAGATTATGCTTTTCTGACTAATTCAGAAAATCAGGCAGACTTACAGATAGCTACGTTGTCTGTGACTGGATCCAGAAACTGCATTGGGAGGTGGGACTCCAAGCAGGAGAAGTTCGCTATCTCATTAAAACTCTAGGTATTCCACCCATCTATTTAACATAACTTAAGGTGAATCTGCTTTTGCAGGGGTGGACCCATGACCGGATGACTAAGCGTGAAACTGGAAGGGTAAATTTTTCAACAGAATGACTATAGACTTCATAATGTTTACCAGGCTAAGTTATGGAGACTATTTGCTACTCTAACACAACCATTTAGATTTAACATAGTTACTAATATTTTAGGATATAATTCTGGTATTTTATCATTGATCAGTATCTTCAGTTTCTCATCTTTCTGTTTTTTCTCTTCTTGCCTTCGTATGAGCTATTTGAACATTTAAAACACTCCTGGCTGGAGAGATGGCCTAGCGGTTAAGAGCACGACTGCTCTTGCAGAGGACCCGGGTTCGATCCCCAGCACCCACATGGCGGCTGAGAACCGTCCGTAACTCCAATTCCAGGAGAACTCCAGTTCCAGGGGAATCCGACACCCTTTTCTAACCTCCGCGGCATTGCACGACACGGGTGCACAAACCTACATGCAGACATTACATTCATACACATAAATAAATAAATAAATAAAATAAAAAAAAAAACACTCCTATCTCGAATTATTTATTGTGTTTTGCGGTGCATCTCTTCACATTGCTTTATTAATGGTTTCTTGGGGATATTACAACACAGATAGACGACGTATCAGAACTTCTTGTCACCAAAATTTTGGCACTTGAAGTAAAAAAGACAAAACTTACCTTTATCTCCATCCCTTGAGTCTTCTTGCTTTAAACTGCCATTGTCTTTGATATTGGATTATATTATAATTTTGTTTTAGTTATCAAATTCAATTTCTAAAACTTATGAGTATAGTTTATTGTAATTACCCATATTTTCCCTATTTCTGTTATTTCCTCCTCAATGCCCTAAGATTTCATCTTTCATAATTTGCCTTCTGTTCAGAGTGTTCAGCCCTAAATCGGAAACCTGTGTCATACCCTTTCCTCCCTAGGTTCAGGAATGGTTGTAGAAGAGGGGAAAGAAGGATTGTAAGAGCTAGAGTTGGTGGATGAATACAGGAAACTGTGATTTACAAACACCAAAGGAAAGTTGCACATATGAACCCACCGCTCTTGTGACAGTATTCACAAGACCTGCACAAACCCAAGCCCCAAACACAACATGAATAGGGGAGGTTGGCAAGAAATCCCAGGCACAGCTGAGGAACTATTCAAAATTCATAGTTGTGGGGGGAGGGAGAGTTAGTTTTCTTTAAGGGTGTGATACCAGGTACATTGAATAGGCTCCAGAGGATGGACCCACACACAACTGCATTTGGGGAACACAAATTAGACTCAGTTAGTCTTAAAAAATAATACAGGACATGAAGTGATGGGCGGTAGGGAGATGGGGGTAGATCTGAGAGTTTGTGGAGGTCTGAATATGACTAAAACACAAGGTATGAAATTCTCAGAGAATCAATACAAATATTATTTAAAATTTTAATAAAGGATAATGAATGTCAAAAAATGATTTCTCTGAGTCGATCCTAAAGGGTAGCAACAAATTCTCCCAGTTTTCCTTCATCTGCAATAACATTGATTTGCATTTCATTCCTGAAGAAAATTCTAGCTTTTTAAGAATTGGTTTCCATGCTTTCAGATGTGAAATCCACTGCTGTTGGAGTTGCTGTTCCCTGAAAGGTTATGCATCACTTCTCTCTGGTGTTTTTGAGATCTTATCTTTCCCTTTCATTTTCAGAATTTAATTATGATGCATGTTGATTTGGATTTGTTTACATTTATTATCTTTGAGGTTTGTACTGTTTCTTGTATCCATATTTCTTTGTGCTAAATGTGGAGTCATAGCAATCCTTTCAGCTCTGTTATTCTATTCTTCTGAAATCTGATGATGTAAATATTGGATCCTTTCTCTTTCTGAGAATCAGTTCCTTTTTTTTCCAGATCTGTTTTCTCTATGTTGTTTTTCAGACTGACTAAATTTTATTAATTTGTCCTCAAGTTCACCAATTCTCTTTGCTGACATGTTTGTCCTGCTATCAAGTCTGATCAGGAAGTTTAAAGTTTTTGGTATTCTAGTCTTAAGTTGGAGGATTTTAATTTCACTGTTTTTATAAATTGTTCCTCTTCTGAGATATTTCCTTATTCATTTATTTCAAAATAATTTGTGGTTTCATAAAGGGTTATTTATTTATTTATTCATTTATTTTTGTCTTTTTGAGACAGGGTCTCCCTGTAGGCCCAGCTGCCCTCAAACTTTCTATATACACTAGGCTGGCCTTGAACTCAGAGATATGCCTGCCTCAGGCCTTAATGCTGGAATTAAAGGTGTGAACCACCTTTCCTGGCTTGTTAAAGTATTTTTAAATACTATGACTGTTTTGAATTCTTCCTTAGATAATTCCAGCAAGGGAATAATATATTTATTTACATCAGTTGATTGCTTTTTCATTTCAGTTGTGGTTTCCCTGAATTTTGATGAATTTTGATGTAAGTTTTCCATTTGTATTCTAGACATTTTTTTGCTAATAGGAAAAATTTGGTGCTATTTATATGTTAATGCATGGTAGAATGCCAGTACATGATCTGTCTTTCAGTGGAAAAGTGGTGTCTCAGATCTCCCCTTTGTTGCTTGTTTTAGTGGGGTTCTTGTTCCTTCCTTGCCAGTACTTCAGGCTTACTTAGCATTTTCAGAGGGATAGTTTGATTTGGTAGAGGAATGAACCTACTTAGGTTGTTGTGTTCATTACTTTTCTCATTCCTGCGACCAGATACTTGGCAAAAGCAACTTAAGGGAGGAAGGATTTATTTGAGCTCACGGTGCAATCGGATCCAGTTCACTCTGGAAGGAAAGCATGATCGTGAGAGTTTGCTCGCATCTTGGCGTATAAGAAAGAAAAAAGCAAAGCAAAGCAAAACAAAACAAAACAAAACAGGGAAATGCCAATGTTCAGCTCCCTCTTTTCTTCTCCGATTTTTATTCAGTCCAGGACCTCAGCCCATCTCATGGTGCTGCCTATACTCAGGGCAGGGGTTTCTTGCTCAGGTAAAAATTTCTAGAAGTATCTTCACGGCCAGAAAGTTGTGCTTCATTAATGAGCTAGGTCTTTGCTAATCCAATCAAGTTGAAAATCAGGATTAACCATCATAGTTGTCTTGTGTTGCCATGTTGTGAAGAGAATGGATACAAGATACTCCACTGCTGTGTGGTTCATCATTGCTCCAGTCATGAGATCCTAAGCCAGCTTACATCATTTGGACACTTTTCAGAGTACTCTTTGGTGGGCTCTTGAGTTTTTCCATGGTGTTTAGATGCACTTAGCAGGAGAAGCAAGGAGGAGCAGGGAGGAGCAGGGAGGAGCAGGGAGGAGCAGGGAGGAGCAGGGAGGAGCAGGGAGGAGCAGGGAGTGATGGCTCCAAACAAGTTTCTCCAGAACAAAACTTACAATTGTTAGACTGTAACAATTGTAAGGTTGATACTCAAATAATTTTGCCATAAAACTGAAAAAAAGAAAAGAGCATTTAAAAATGATCTCAAATTGTCAAATATATTAGCTATGTCACAGAGAGTAGGGAATGTGAAGGAAAGATTAGAAAAAAAAATGTGCAAAACAGCTTTCAGCCAAGGGTGGAAAGAGTACTAAGAAGCTGAGAGGGCTTATTATTCTATTTGTTTTATGATGGGATTAGAAATCAGAGGATCTAAAGCATTATGCTGCTTGCCTAAAATTGCTTGGGCATTTGGCTGAAGGTTGGTTGTAGGATTCAGGGTTATTACATTCCAAGGCCATGGTAACAGCACACTGTTTCCCAGGGCACTGCTTTCAAACTCCAAACACAACATTTGCTAGAAGATATACTGCAACCATGAAGTAAACCTTTCGCCTATCTGGCAAATGACCAAAAAGTTTCAATAGAAACAAATGTTTACTAAATTTGACTAGTATTAAATATCTGTTATTAATTGCCTCTTAATCATGCTGCTTGGAGTGCACTTAATTAATGCTCATGAATTCATCTTGAGATGATAATTACCAAGTGCAGCTTTTACTCTTAGAAGAGAAGTATCCAGTTATTGGCATTTGGATGTTTGACAGCGATTGCTTTATCCATCTTTAAGACTTCTTGAATTGGGGCTGGGGAGATAGCTCATTGGTTAAGAGCACTAATTGCTGGGTTTGATTCCCAGCACCTACATGGAGGCTAACCACCATCTGTAACTCCAGTTCCAGGGGATCAGACACCTTCTTCTGACTCCACCAGCATTGCACAACATGGGTATACTTACACACATGTAGGCAATACATTCATACACATAAAATAATCAATAAACTATTTTAAAAAGACTTCTTGAATTTATGCATAACAATTTCTAATAAATTACACCTCTGTAAATTTTATTTTTCCATTGTGCCTGTAAATTAAACATTCATTCTCAATAGCATATACAGGAATTCAAATAAAAGCTGACTATTTCCTGATTAAATATGACTGAGCTGTTATAATTCTAAAATTTGGCCCTGTAAAATATATATCATGAATTTATATTATTTTTCAAATAAAAATTATTTTTCAAAGAAACTTGAGACAAGAGGCCTTACTTAGATCCCTCCCTTCTCCCAAAATAATCCCAGCACTCGGGAGGCAGAGATAGGTGGATCTCTGTGGGTTCAAGGCCAGCCTGGTCTACAGAGCGAGCTCCAGGACACCTGGTACTAAAAGGGAGACCCTGTCTCAAAAATACCCAAAAAAGTGTAAAACCAAAAAGGAAAATAAAACAACAAACCACACACACACACACACACACACACACACACACACAAATATTTTATAAAAAAAACACAAAATATCCTTCAGGGAAATTATCCTCAATGTACCAATGTGCAGATAGCATCCCGAATGAAAATAGACCTGCTTAGCTAAGCAATACAAAAAGTCTCTGTGTTTAAACAATTGGCCTGTGATTGTTATATTAAAATATAGGAAATACCTCAGTGGAAGTAGATTAAGTGATCTTTGGAAAATCTATTAATATTAAAAGATGCTGGCATGCCATAACTCCCACTCCTAAAATTCCTTTAGTATATTAAATAGCCTCCTGAGAAATGTGGGTCAAGTTTCCCAAAGTATCTGCCTTTCAGTTAGCTAATACCTCTGCTTGAGGTATAAATGGTGTCAGGGGTCTTAGCTCCTTCCCACATGTCTCAGCATTCATGATGGAAATTATGATGACTTGGTCATTGAGAGCTCCCTTCACAGCTGAGTCAGTCAACTATGACTGTGGTTAGAAGGAGCACTATGATTATTGTTCTAAATCATATCATAGGATGAAGTTTTGAAATATACCCCTTTGCCAAAAATGGCCTTCAGGTAAACAGGCTACAAATTATTGTTATAAGTCCTTGGAGATATAAGTGAGGTCAAAGTAATCAAAAAGTTCCTGGGTTCATACTTCCAGTCACTTAATCAGTGTCACTACTTTTCTAGAAGAGTCTATCTTCTACCAAATGAATATTCCTGGATGTTCCTGGCAGGATTTCACAGAGAGCTCAGGTCCACATATCCACCATGATTAAGAGTTCCTTCTCTTCTTCTATGGTTCCTGCTGGTCAGTGTCATCTGTTCAGACAAAGACTTTGCCTACTGTGGCTGCTGGTGGTGATGAGATTCCAGCTTCCCTACCAAGTTAATTTTGTTGCCATGCCCTCTAAATAGTGCATGATGTAATAGCAGAGAGACATTCTGTTTCGGGCAGCCATCCAGAGAATGTATCTCTTCTCTACTGTGTGATATTTTTTGCCACCTGAACTCCAAAACAAAAATACTTGGTGTTAGTCTCCCTAGAGTATATATGTCATAAGATGGCTCTTCCATGGCAGATCTCATTACCATTCTCTGTTGAGGCTCAAAATCATGTCATGACACCAGAAAATAATATTTCAAATTTCTCCAGATTTCTCTACCACCACACTGCATGTACTACATAACCCCTCTTTCTTCAGACACATATTTAACAAATTCAAGAAGTTGTGGATATTAATTCATGGAAAGTCTGCCCAGCCTGCCCTTCTCCCATCCCATGGTAAGTCATACCTTGTAAGCCAGTAGTATTTTATTGACCTTAGTCCTTTACTTGGCTTTGACTCTTTAAATAGGGCCATAGATTCTGTAGAGCAGTGGTCTCTAGAATGATAAGGTGAAACCTCAGAAGTGAATGTCATAATCAATGGGGTGCAGAGAGCAAATGTTGTAATGGATAAATAGGTAAATAGATCCAGTTTTGCTGCTATTTAATATGTAAATTGCCATCCTTGCGCTCCGTGTATCTGTATGGGAAGTTTCTATGTCCCATGTGTTTTTTGAGGTGTCTCAAGGAAAGAAAGGAGGTTTTATAGCAGGAAGAGTAGTTGGCAATGGAGCAGTCCTGTGAATCTACCTGTCAACTTATTTACAAGTATCAGAGTTTGTGTGTTCCAGATGAGATAGCATTTCAAATTATGTTACATGGTTGCAAATAAGAACCCTCTAAAAATAAGTATGTAACTTGAATTATCCATGTAAAGAAACCGTAGGTAAAGATACTGCTATAATATAGGTATATCAAACTAGAAAACCCTCAGCACTGACAATTCTCCTATCCTAGTAAGAGCTCAGTATCAGCCATGTTGCGCAAATTAATGATATTTTAATTAGATCAGTACGGCTAGAAATTATCTAAAATGTGCTACTAACAAGTATCTTATTTCAGGGTTCTTTCAATACAAACTTTAAAAATTTATATATGTGTATCACATTCTGGAGACAATTCCAGGAAATACCTTATATAGGTAGGAAAGTAACATACAAAATCAAGAAAGCCAATAAAGGATATATTAATGAGTGAGTTACCACTTTGTTTCAACTAGGACTCCATTCTCTGAGGACCCTCAGAGAGACTGTGTGGAACTAATTTGTCCTTTTGACGTCCCAAGAAGTGGGGATATTTCTCTGCTGACTTCCATTCTATACTTCATAGGTTCAGAGTCAATCGGGGAGTGCTTAGTTCCCAGAACTTCAGACTTTAGAATAGTTACAAAATTAGAGATTTATTCATACAGGGAAACATGAAAGCAATTGCTTGTAAAAGAACCTCTTGTAAATTATCACTAGTGTTGGTTTCAGCTGGTGTCTGCCAGAACAATGATCCTTCCTGTAAAAACATAACGTTCTTTGAGCTATCAGAAAGTGATAGCAGAGCCTGCATGGTGATTCACACTTGTAAACTCAGCATTTGTAAAGCAGAGACAGAAGGGTCATGAGTTCCAGGCCAGCCTAGGCAACATAGCACTGGAAGGAAAGGAAGGAGGAAGGGGGAGAGAAGGGGGGAAGAAAGATAAAGAGACAGAGTGAAAGAGGAAATGGTAGTAGGAATACAACAAGTTGGAAATCCCATTAAAATATTAATACCATTAATAGTAGTCATTTTAACTTTATCCTATACTTTCTCAATGTATTTTCTTTTTTTAAATTTATTTATTATTTTTTATGTATATGAGTGTACTGTCTGCATGTAGGTTGGTGCACACATGTTGTGCACTGCAGCAGACATCAGAAGAGGGCGTCAGATTCCCCTGGAACTGGAGTTAAAGACGGTTCTTAGCCGCCATGTGGGTGCTGGGAATCGAACCCGGGTCCTCTGCGCAAGAGAAGCCGGTGCTCTTAATCGCTGAATCATGTCTCCAGCCCCCTCAATATATTTTCTACATGTGTTTCATTATACACATAGTACATGCATAATACATCAGACTTATGGACGATCAATGTAGTTTAGAAACAAATATATCTATAGTGGTGGTTCACAGTAAAAATTCTTTTATTGAAATAGGTACTAGATCAAAAAAGCTTTGGTGTTTATTTGTCTAAATGGAGTTAGAAATCACAGAATAATTTATGACCACTGAAAATTCCTCTGGAAGTGCCCCAGGTCAAAGCAGAATCATGGAATTAAAATCTATAAACCTCATTTTCTCCTAGAAGGGCCATTTAAAAAATCTTCTCATTTTGTATTTGCAAGACTTCTAATTAACTGTTTGTTTCTTAACTTCTCTTTGGGTATCATAGCCCTTAAGGGAAGGATGTCTAATAAATAAAATGTAAAAATATGGGGTTCCTGGAGGGTAATCAGGGGAGGAATACTAAAGATAGCACTAAAATGGCAGGGCCCTGATAGTGAGGTTTATTTTACCAATAAATTCAGAAAGGATGCTCTTTATGTTGAAAAAGGTCAATTTTCAAGCCAGTAAGGCAGGGATGGATGGAATGCTACAAGAATTTACTAGTTGATCAAATTAATAATTCTTATTTATCATTTAATGATCCCTTGTCTTTTTAATATTTTATTATTTTTATTTTATATGTATGAGTGTATTGCTTGTAAGTAGATGAATCTGTATTGTGCAATGCCTGTGGATATCAGAAGAGGGTGTTGGATACTGTGAAACTGGAGTTATGGGTGGTTGTTAGCTGTCATTTGGGAGCTGGGAATCAAACCTTGGTCCTCTGCAAGAGCAACCAGTGCTCTTAACCACTGAGCCATCTCTCCAGCCCAACCCCTTTGTCTTATGTTGGCTGAACCAAAAATGTGATTAAATCAATAATTTTCTGGGATCTGCTTTAGTTATTACTAGTTAATGTGTCCATGGTATATTGTATTTATTTACAGTATGTCCAGAAATTAAAATCCCAAGAAATGCTACAAGAGTCAGACTATGAGCCATTACCCTGGAATTATATTTGAGCCATGGGAACTCAAGGGCAGGTTTTGGAAGATTATGTAGTCCTTGTAGATTTCAAAAATGCTATCCAGGGGCTGGAGGAATGACTCAGCAGTTAAGAGTACTAGATGTCCTTTCAGAGAACCCAAGTTCGATTCTAGCACACACATGATGGCCAGCAATTGTCTGCAGCTCCATTTCCAGGGTATCTGATACCCTCTTCTGACTTCTATGGGCCTTGCAGGACATGAGTGCACTTACATATATGCAAAAAAACACTCATAAACATAAAATAAAAATAATAACTAAAATATTTTAAGAGGAAAATTATGCTATCCAAAGCTATGAACTCTGCTTGGCCACCTAACTAATCAATCTACAGTTACTGAGCCATCTCTCAGTTACTGAGTGTTTGTGGGACACCCTGTGGAAGTCTCAGAAAGAGAGAGAGCAATGGGTGCCTAGGGGAAAAAGAGAAAGGAGGACATAAAGAAGAGAGCAAAGGAAGATTTGCCAAATGAGGAAGGCAAACAAGGAAGTCTCTGAACATCTTAAATCAGCCGTGGTACTCCAGAAAGCACCTAGAAGATGTAAAGTCCATGATAAGAAGGACTGTAAAAACTGCCAGTCAGATTGTACGATCCTATTAACAGAAATTCTGAGTCAGCAAGGTCTAGGGTGGGATCCAAGCATCTGCCTTTCTCACCAATTTCTAGCTGATGCTTAGGCTGCTGGTCAGGATAGCAGACTTCGAGCACCAATTCTCTGAAGAATGATCCATGTGGAGAAAGGAGAGTTCTGACAAGGGTTGAGATGAGAAAGAAGTGAAGAAAAATAAGGTAGGAGAGACAGGAAGACATGGTTAGGAAGATTCTAAAAGTGAAGAAATTGTATCAGATATAATGGAGAGAATTATAGAAATTCATCCTGTTGGTCAATGGAAGACTTTGAATGCCTTTGAATAATGACAGGACATAATGCAGTCTTTATTTTAGGACTATTTGATCTGTCAGCAATTATTGGATGACTTTTCCTGGGGAGTCTATTTTAAAAAAAAAAACATATTTATTTTTATTTTCTGCATATGACCATATTGCCTACATGAGTGTAAGTGTACCCATGCCGTGGAATGCTCTCAGAGGTCAGAAGAGGGTTTTGGATTCTCGTGGAACTGGAGTTACAGATGGTCGTTAACCCCCATATGTGTGCTGAGAATCGAACTCAGGTCCCTGCAAGTGAGGCCAGTGTTCTTAACTGCTGAGACATTTCTCCAGCCCACAGTCTATTCACACACACATACACACACACAAATATATATATTATATATATATATATATATATATATATATATATAATTTATTTTAATTATATGTGTATGAGTGTATTGCCCGCATGTACCTAGGTACACACATGTCCTGTAATGTCTGAGGACAGGAGTGGGCATCAGATCCCCTGGACCTGGAGTTACCCATAGTTGTTAGCCACCATGTGGGGACTGGGATTTGAACCCAGGTCTTCTTCATGAACAGCCAGTGTTCTTAAGTGCTGAGCCACCTCTCCAGCCCCGAGTCTATTTCTATATACTCCAGTGCAACATCTAATCTTGGTTGTCAACTTGACACACCTGGGAAAATGGAAATTTATTTAAGGTATTTCCTCCAACAGAATGACTTGTGGAAATATCTATAGGGGCATTTTCTTGATTGCTAACCGATGCAGGATCCACTGTGGACAATGATATCCCTGGGAAGGTGGACCTGGGTTGTGTAAGAAATGTAGCTGAGGGGGCTGGAGAGATGGCTCAGCAGTTAAGAACACTGACTGCTCTTGCAGAGGACCTGGGTTCGATTCCCAGCACCCACATAGTGGCTAAAAACCATCATTGACTCCAGTTCCAGGGGAATCCAACGCCCTCTTCTGACTTCCGAGGCATTGCACGACACGGGTGCACCAACCTACATGCAGACAGTACACTTATACACATAAAAAATAATAAATTAATTAAAAAAAAAAGAAATGTAGCTGAGCAAGCCAGTAGAAGCAATCCAGTAAGCAGCGTTCCTCTGTGGTCTCTCGTCTCAGCTCCTGACTTTAGATCCTGCCTTGAGTTGTTCCTGTCCTGACCTCCCTGGATGATGGACTGTAACCTGTAAACCAAATAAACCTTTTCTTTCCCCAAGTTGTCTTTTCTTTTTGGTCATGATATGTTCTAGTTTGTTTTCTATTGCTGTGACAAAACACTGTTTGTCTTAAACATCCCAGTCACAGTTTGTCATTGAGGGAAGCCAGGGCAGAAACTCAAGGCAGGAACCTGGAGGCAGAAGATGAAGCAGTGACCACAGAAGAATACAGCTTACTGGCTTGCTCCTCTGGCCCATGCTCAGTGTGCTTTTATATACAACCTAGGACCACCTGGCCAGGGGTGGAAGCCTCCCCATTGGGATAGGCTCTCCCACAGCAACCATCAATTAAGAAAATGCCTTACTGACATGGCCACAGGCCAATCTGATGGAGGCAATGTCTCTGTTGAAACTCCCTCTTCCGCCACATGCCAAATTGACAAATGACAACTATGTAGCACACGATATTTATCACAGGAGCAACCAAAGTAGGACACCCAGATAAAGAGGGCAATGACAGACCAGAGAAACAATTACAGCAAGTTCAGCTCTATGAACCAGTGGGTTTAACTGGATTTAATGAAGAAACATGGATGAAGGGTTATTTACAGGAGCACAGTTAACTTACTGGCAGCTACACTGTGGAAGAAGAGTCCCTTTCCCCTATGCCAAATAATTATTCATTGCTTATATGTCCTAGGAGAGATGCCTCATTTTCCTCATAAGCCTTGTGTGCCTTATGAGCCCTTTCCCCCTCCCATTAGGCAATGATAGTGGGCTCATTCTTCTGAGGTAATCTCAATCTCATGCAGGTAATCACAGACATCCTAATTTCAAGACAGCAACTACTGTGTCATCTGCAGAGGACTTGTTGCACAAGAGCAATATATTCTATACTGTTGTGCATGAAAGGGAAGAGATGCCTGCAGCAAGAACACTTAAGAGATTATGAATTTATTTATCTTGCCTAAAAGTTTATTTTATGGGCTGGAGAGAAGGCTCAGCAGTTAGGACTGCCGACTGCTCTTGCAGAGGACCCGGGTTTGATTCCCAGCACCCACATGGTGGCTAAAAACCATCCTTAAGCCTGGTGTGGTGGCACACACCTTTAATTCTAGCACTTGGGAGGCAGAGGCCGATGGATCTCTGAGTTCAAGGTCAGCCTGAACTACAGAGTGAGTTCCAGGCCAGCTGGGGCTATAAGGAATCCCTGTCTCAAAAAGACCACACACACACACACACACACACACACACACACACACACGCGCGCGCGCGCACGCACGCACGCGCGCGCACACACACACACACACACTTTATTTTATATATTATTTTTTTTCCAAGTGGAGTTACAGAAAGAAGTGCTTCTTGAGAGGTTGTATTTTGGTGAGAAACATGGCCAGCATTTCTCCTAGGAAAAGAGACAGAGGCAAATACATGGCATCTGAGCTTTGAATTGCCATTATTCAAGTTTTCCTGAAAGTGACAGCATGGAAATCCTCAAGTCTGCTCAGAATCTGTGCCAATTTGATGAGAGAATCTGTAGCTTTTCAGGCAGTAAGTTGATCCATGATGGCCTTCAACCTAGGGGTAAGGAATTTTCTGTTTATAGTTTTGATGCAAAAAGGATCCAAATCAACCCCTCCCTGGAAATGCATCATCAAGGGGGAATTTTCAATGTTTAAAATGGTTTATAATAAGATCACTTTGAATTTCTTCTTTTTCCTCCTCTTTGTAGATAAATGCAATCTATGTGACAGGGAATCTACACCAGAGAATGGAATTCTACTATAAAGACACATGCATGAACATGTGCATACACTGACATACACACAGACCAATGAATCCTGGTCAGGTGAGCTCCTCTGAGAGGGTTGCTCTGACATATTTGTACACGAAGTAAAATAAAAGTGGGTGAACCTGAAAACCATATGCTGGGTACTTACGGAAAAGTAGATGAAAGAAGAGAATGAGAGACCAAAGTGAAGACTTGGGAAATGATCCATAGAAGCACTGATATAACTATCTATGAGTTCTCAATGTAGTCCCATTGTAGGACCATGCATGAAAGAGCCTGAAGCCAATCAGGAGTAGATCAGGTTCAAAATAACCTTCTGGCATCTCCAAATCTCCCTCTACAGTTGTTTTCTGCATTTCTACCTCACTAAGCAATACCTCTTTTCATCTGTGGCTTCCTCCATTTCTTGCCTTTCTCTTGTTAGCCATCACGTAGTTCCCTATGAGATTAATCACAATTTAGTACCTGTTAAGGGATTTTTCCAAAATATTTTGCAATACTACACTATCACTCTAGTTCTCCATGGCTATAGGGGTAGTGGCTTGGTATGACTACCCTAATTTGAAAGGCAGGAAAAATAGGGATAAATTGATCCAGTCAATTTCTAGGGATAAAAGGAATGAGATTAGTGCTCCTTTCTTTTTACCCTGGCAACTGAAATAAATCTAAGAGCTGGGTTGCAGTAATTATTTTGAAAAGAATTGGAAGACCTCATTCTTTGTGTTTCTTTTATAATGAATCTGGTAACATAGAAGACGAGTATTGTCAGTTTGTAATTCAACAGAGGTTTTGAAAACATCTGATTCCTTTGCCACACCCCCAGGTTTATCATATATAAAATGGAGCTAAAACAGTAATTCATAAGTACTTTATAGGGCCATTTTAAAGTTCAAATGACTTAGAAATTATCAAGCACTTTAAAATAGTATGTGATAACTTATAAGAATTTGATAAATTTTGATAATGATTATAACAATTTATTTAAAGGTAACAATCTTTGTATCCAAATACTCTAAAAATATATACCCTTAATGCCTAAATTATAAAGAGTTATATTGGCTTTCCTGAAAATTTTATAAGAATAACAAAATAACAGATGGACATAGTAAATGCGTGGGCTAGTGCTCCCTCAGGATGACTTGGAAATGAAATCCTTCTTGTTTGAGGGTGTTTATCCTCAGGATGGTTATGCTTCTGAGTTGATAGAAATGAAAAGTTGCAGATGCCATTCCTATTCCTGTCAGCAGAAATAATTTCATAGCCACTATGGAGCCAAGACTATGATGTGATCAGGCCCTGATATGACACTCAGTGCAGCTTGTCACACTTGCGTCACCTCTCAGACATAAACCTCTCTGTCATCTCTCCACTTCCATACAATAAACCCACAATTTCTTTGCTCTGCTTTTCACCTCTCTTGCTCTATCTGTTTTGCCTAATACTTTTCACAGTGTCCTCAGAAGTCCCATCCCCTCATATCAAACAACTTCCTGTATCCCTATTCGTCTTTCTTGAATCCATTTGAATTTCATTTTCTTATAGTTTTCTTGATCAGATAGTACTTACCTATCTGCTGGGTGTTGTAGAAATTATAATCATCCACTTGTCCACCTTCACCCTCAAAACTTTAGTTCTTTCATGTTTATTTAATTTAGTTTTCTATTTTCTATTATTAATTATTATTTTTGTTTTTGTTGTACTGAAGATTGACCCTACTAAGCTACGTTCTCAGCAAGCACTCTATGACAGAGCTGTATCCCAAGCTTTAATTTTAATTTTTGTTTGGGACAGGGTATTACTAAGTTGCTCAGGTTGTCTTTGAACTCAGTACATGCCCCAGACAGGTCTGGAAATTGCATACTCCCCTGCTTTAGACTCTCAAGCATCTTCACTTACAGACTTAAGTCACTAGGTCTGGCTGGTTTTTCACATTTACATAAGAACCTCCTGAAATTCTGCTTTATTAAATACAGAGTACACATATTTTATGTGCTCCTATTGTTAAATGTAACTAAAACTTCTAAACAGTATATATATATATATATATATATATATATAACACAAACATAAGAATACTTTTGAAAGGTGGAGAGAAGAATGGGTATCAAATAGGGACATTGGGACATAAAGAACATCATGGTGGAATGTTTCTCTGTGCCTCATATATTCCAGACTTGGACATGAAACAGCTGGTAATTTGGGAACATCAACAGTAGCAGACAAAAAAAGCCTAGACAAAACTGCTCTCTCTAGTCAAAATACTAGGAAAGAGTCTAACAGAACAGAACCTTTCGAAAATAACCATGCTGCTCCAGGCAAACAGTACAGAAAGAACCTTGACCTCCCCCTCTCCCAAGAACACCAAAAAAGGCCAAGTGACGAGATGAGACTTCCACCAGGCACAATTATAATGAGAATACCCAGTGTTTCACCAGGGTGGCGTTGGAACAGGCTAAGTAGGGAGTCAAATCTTTCATCCCTGTTAGGTGGTAACAAACTCACTCCCCTGTGGAAATGCTGAACTTTCACTCCCACCTGGAAGCAATGAAGCACCTCTCTCAATCCATTGGGGTGGTGTCAGGGGAGGACTTGACCACCACGCAGTGGTGATAAGACCTCCCACTCAGGACTCTGAAGGTTACATGAACAGTTGGAACTTCCCTTAGATGATAGCAGAGCCTTGGTAGGAAACTTGGACTACAATGCTTAATTGGCAGGGACAAGTAATACTTCTATTTCCCCTGCCAGAGCAGAGTCTGTGGAAACCTGCTAAAGCAGAAGATTTAAATAGGACACAAAGTGTTGTGGGATAAAGTGTCTAGGTTTCATTTCAAAATCAACCACCATATGAGGAAAATAACATGAATATAAAAGAAAATGTCAACATTTAGATGTCAGAGATGTTAGGATTAAAACAACTGTCATAAAAATGCCTCAGTGAGCAATCACAAATATAAATGAAACAACTTAAAAAGTAGAAAGTCTCAGCAAAGAGAATATAGAAAAAACCCAAATGAATAGTATAGATCTGAAAATGCAATTACTAAAATAATGTACTTAATGCATAGGTACAAATACATAGTTGAGAGGAAAGAGTTTATAACCATTGTACTTGAAAGAACAATAAAAACAGACTATAAACATGATCAGAACTGAATTCTAACAAAAAATGTAATATCTAGGTCATGAAATTCTTGGAAGGAGAAGAAAAAAGATGGTGCTGAAAAATTATAGACCTATCTTAAAAGAATGGTGACAAGAAGTCTTTTTTACTGTTTAAGAACTTCATTTATGAATATGGCATGTTTTGATCAAATCTACTACCTATTCACTTCTCTCCAGTTCCTCTCCTAGCTCTCCATCACTTATCCATTCCAAATTCATGTACACTTTTAAAAAGCCCACCGAATCCATTTAATGCTGTCTGTATGTGTGTGGATGTTGGACCATCTATTTGAGCATGGGTAGCCTTTTAGGGGCCACCTTTCTAAAGAAAATGAGCTCTTTCTTCCCTAGCAGCCATCGATTACCAATGTCTCCTCAGCTAGGGATGGAACTTCATGAGCTCCTCTCGCAAGCTTACTGGGAGTTTGGATTGTTTGATCTTGTGCAGGTCTTGTACATTGAGTCACAATGGCTATGAGTTCATGTATGTAATGATCTTGTCATGTCCTTAAAATATGGTTTCTCTGCAGATATCCACTACCTCTATTTCTTATAATCATTTTTCTCTCATTTTGATAATGATCCCTGAGCCTTAGGAGGAGATAGTGTGATACAGATGTCCCATTTAGGGCTTAACACTTAATAGTTTCTTATTCATTATTAAGTATTGACTATACACTGGCCAGCTGTGGGTCTCTGTATTAATTACTAGCTAATGGAAAAAGAAGCATCTTTGATGAGTGTTGAGAGATGCACTAATATGGGCATCAAGATATGAACTTATGGGGAAGTTTAATACTGTATCCATTTAGCAGAATTATAGTAACAGGTTCTCCTCTGTGGCCCGTGACTTGTCTAGCTACAGGTTCTTGGCTCTAATGATAGTGTTAGGTATTGGCTCCATCTTATTAAGCAGGCCTTAATTCCAACCAGAAAGTGCTTGGTTACTCTCATAACATTCATGCCACTATTGCACCAGTAGATGGATATATCCTGTCAGGCCAGTTGTTATTGTAGCTCACAGGGTTCATATCTGGTAAGAAATTTAATTGCTTTCCTCCTTTTGTAATGTAATCGATCTTTCAAGCTCTGTAAAAGCTAGCCAGTAAGAATGAAACTTCCAGCTTATTACTAGTTTGATTTTTCCACGTCATATGTGTGAAGTATACAGTGTCTTCCGCAATACAGTCTTACAACCAAGTTCTGGAGACTAACCAAGACCAATGGAATAGCTTATAAAGTTTGGACCTCTATGGGACTCCACCTACAACAACTTGAAAAGAGGTAACCCATACCTGTTACTGAGTTTTATATTAAGTAGCCTGTGGAATCTGAGAGAGGAATTGATCCTAGTTATAGGGTAATTCCATTTCAATTCCTTCTATATATGGGCATATAGATATTTAGAAAGTTTCTACAGTAGTCGATTTCCATATAACATTTTCAAAGGTATTTAGTGTTAGGTATCTCTCCTTATAGTCCTTATTCTACTCTGCCTCCCCATCCTCCACTCTAAAGGAAAGTCTTAAAGCAGAAAGGAAATGATAAAGGAAGAAATCTCATTTTTAATGAAATATATTTATTGGTGTTTTGTTTGTTTCATACATCATTTCTCAGTCCAATTTAGACACACTCACTTTTCCATGCCTCCCCGCCCCCCCCCACAGCTCATGCATTCTGCCATACATGTCTTGCATCTTTTTCTCAGTCTTTATAAAGTTTTTCTCTGCAGAGGTTTATTGTTTGAGCAGAAGTTAACTCTTTCAGTAAGTTCTTTGATCCAGTCTTTTTGTCGTTGTTTTTCCCTCCCATTTGTATTGCTCCAAAGTATGCCTATATATATGTCACATATATACCAAAATTATGACCTCTGAAAATAAATTGTATGCTAATTCCAAAATATGTTTCATAGTTCACATTTTTCCCTTTAATTTTATATTACTCTAATATATGAATACATACCCTCCATACATATACCACAACTACAAAGTCTGAAAATAAGTGGTCAATCAATTCTAGAGCCCATTAAAAAATTCACATTATAACAACATAGTTGTCTTCAGATAAAAAGTAATGTAACATTAACTTTTCTCAGCTTGCCTTTCAACTAGGGATTTAGTGCTAGCATCCACAAATGAGGGATACCATTCGTCATTTGTTTTTCTGGGACTGTGTTATTTCATTTAGCATAATGGTTTCAAATTTTATCCATTTACCTGTAAAGTTCATGATCTCAAGAAATCTTGTATAAAGAAAGAAAAATAACAGAAAGAGTAAAAAGTGGGTAAATACATTTCCCTCTCTTTAGTTTTCAGAATCATGTTAGAAACAAAAATTATAACATTGATGTGTTTCCAAGTGTATAAAGAGAAAATACTCAGCACAATTGTATTTATAAACAAGAAGGTAAAAAGGCATAAAAGTGGATGATCTTTTTGATATATGTCTATATGCAAGTTTGAATTTTGTTGAGAATCTTTGCATTATGTTCATTAAGAATATTGGTCTCGGGACTGGAGAGATGGCCTAGCGGTTAAGAGCACCGACTGCTCTTGCAGAGGACCTGGGTTCAATCCCCAGCACCCACATGGTGGCTGAGAACCGTCTTTGACTCCAGTTCCAGGGGAATCTGACACCCTCTTCTGACCTCCACGGCATTGCATGACACGGGTGCATGGACCTGCATGCAGACAGTACATTCATACACATACGAAAATAAGTAAATTAATAAATTTTTTTTAAAAAAAATATTGGTCCCTCCTGCTGTTATTTATTTTGACATGTTCATTTGATGGCCATGACATTTTACACAGAATACCTTTATTTCAAATCTATATAATTGAAAAATTATTAAATGTATCTTTGGTTACATGTTTAAAAAATAATAAAATAAAATAAATTAAAAAAATAATATTGGTCTCTAGTTTTCTTGTTGTTGTTTCTTTACCAGATTTTGGTATTAGAGTGATACTGACTTCATAGAAGGAGTTTGGGAAGATCCTACTGCTGAAGACAGTACATAATTTGGACATTGAACTTGGAACAATTGTGCAGGAGCTGACCTGGAAACCTTTTCCTTGAAGACCAGCTCTCGTAGTTCTAGAGGGTATGTCACGAATTACTAAGGGAGAAAATCAATCAGTGGTCCAACCCAGTCCTAAAGTTACATAACCATGATGACTGACACAACAAAGGACTTTTATTGGTGCAGTAGTGGCACTGTTATCTGGGGGGTAGTCATTAACTATCTAACTGGACTTAAAGCTCTCTCAATGGGAGTGAACCCATAGCCGGCACTGTTATTATTGTCAAATCTACATAGCTGGAGAGATTATAAGTCCTAGAGAAAACTGTATCTCTGTGATATCTGTATACAAATCAAATTTCTTACCAGATGTTAAATATGGATCATTATATTTACAGACAAGCATACCATACACCACTCATCAAAGAAGCTTCTTTTTGCAACAGATGGAGGCTACCGTAGAGTTCCACAACTGGTCACACATAGAAAATATATGTCTAAGAGATGCCCACTCCTAGGTGAAATATCTACAGTGGAACATTTACACCTAAGGCTCACAGAACATAGTGGAACAGGGGACGGAGAGAATACTAGGGTATCCCTCAACTCTCACCAGTGAAGTTTCCTTATACAACAGAATGTGATGCACACGGAAAGCTCCAAATGGCTAACTTTTAGAAAATAAGAGACTGAAGAGTATATGTCCTTGGATAAGACTCCTACACTGAACCACATCCACCCATGGCTCAGGGACCATTGTGGAAAGATTGTAAAAAGCAGGGTTGGTCCATGAACATGGGGAAACAATGGAAGTTTGTTCATGTGACCTTGTGTCAATGGTGGTGTTGAGCCCAAAGCCATGCCAACTCAATCATACAAGGGCCCAGAGTTATTCGAGGAAAATGGGTGATGGGATGCCTCTAGCCTGAGAACTGCTGGAAACTGATAACGGCTGGGTTGGGGAGAGTAGACCTTCCTTAGGATCTCTAAATATGTTGAATAGATTCCAGTGGATCAATTTTCACCAGTGGACATCTGGATAAAATGCTGGACCAGATGGGACTTAACATGTAATGCAGAATACATGTGGCCTGGTGGGGGTATATGTGTGAGCATGGATGAGGTATGGAGTCTAAATTTCATTAAGAACTATTGTATGAAATGTACAAAAGCTCAATAAAAATACATTTAAAAATCATAAAGGGAAATAAAATTTCTATACTAAGTTGAACTGGTAAAATATGTAGAAAACTCTGATAAAGTATCTGTATATAATGCAATGCCTAGAGAAACCATTAAAAAATCTATACACCAATATATACTCCCAAACACCATAAATAACCAGTAATCTGAATAAAAAATGTTCAAGTTACCCAGAAGAAGGCAGAGAACTACCAAACAGAATAGAAATAGAATAAATTATAAAATGGTATATTTAAACATTTGCATATCAATAATTATACTAAATGTTAGTGGTTTCAGTGTACCTATGAACAGGCAGAAACTAGTTCAGTGGGTTAAAAGCATGACAAAACAAAAGGGGTTTATAAATACTACCTTCAAGTATAATCATATAAGTAGGGAGTAAGTTAAAAGTTATATTATGCAGGCACTAGCTATTAATAAAAGAAAACAGCAGTGGCTAATATTCCATAAAGTAGATTTCATTTTGAAGAAGATTACCATAAATATTTTTTTACCCACAATGATAAAGGGTCAGCCTACCATGAAGACATACCGATTTTAAATGTGTATGCATCCTCTGACAGAACAGCAAAATATATGAATACATATGCAAATCTGAATGAAGAAATAGACAAATATAAAATTACATTTAAAAACTATAGTATCACTCTCTTAACAATAGGACATCTAGACAGAAAAATGAGCAATAACACAGAAGAACTCAATGCCACAACCAAAAGGACCTAAGAGACATTTATACAGTACCCCCATCCAACAACAGAACATCTACTCCATATACCTAAATAGAGCATATTCTGGCCACAAAACAAACTTCAACTTATTTAAGAATTTAACTAAAACACAATATATTCCACAACACCAATGGATTAAAACTAAAAATCAATAATTGTAAGATAACAGGAAAATTTCCAAGCAGTTGGAAGCTAGACACCACACTTCTCAATAAAATGTGTCAAAGAAAGTTGAGGAAAGATAGAAAACAAAACATTGAATTGAATTTAAATGCAAGTATGTGAGATCCAACCAAACCTGAGAAATTACAGCAGTAAATGTTTACATCAAAGAAGTGAAAACTCTTAAATCAGTAAAATAGCTACCTACTTCAAGAAAAAGAAGTACAAAAAGTACAAAATGTACTCACAATAAGCAAAAGATAGGAAATAAAAGAAGTGAAAAAAGTGATGGAATTGACAACTGAAAAGCAATAGGGAAACTCAATCAATGAAACAAAAAGTTTGTTTTATATTAAAATATCAACAAAATTGACCAGCCTCTAGCAAGAATGACAAAAATAATGGGGACACAAATTGCCAGTATTAGGAATTAAGACTCATCACAGCAGAACCTCAGACATCAAAAGGATGACAAAGAAGCAAAATGAAAATGCTCTATATGTAAATTCAACAACATAGATGAGATAGAACAAGTCTTCAAAAAGTGAAAACTACTGACTTATTCAATAAAAAATGGATTATTTGAACACCTCTATAATCATTAAAATTTGAATTTGAAATTTTAAAAGTTCTAAGGAAATTTCCAAGAATAAATTGTTTCTTACTTAAAGAATCAAAAAGAGTTGAGAGTGAGCACACATGCATTTAATCACAGTACTTGTGAGATCAAGTCCAGCCTGGTCTATGTAGTGAGTGACAGGTAAGATGAGGCTACAGGGGACCCTCTCTCAAAAATAAACCAACCATCCAAACAGGCAAACAAACTAGAATCAAAATGAGGTGCCCCAGTGGGTAAGAACACTGGCTACTAATCTCATCGAATGCCTTGGAATCCACGCCATCTTCTGGCCTCCATGAACAGTACATGCACATGATGAACTTACATGCAAGCAAACATTCATACACATAAAATTTTAAAAATCCATCAAAAATTTCTTTGGTAACCTCAAACCTTTTATTTTGTTTTGTTTTTCTTTTTTGTCACACCTTTCTTTTTATTTAATTTTTATTGAATTTTGTGTAGTTTATACAGAACTTCTCAATCAGTCTTAATCATCTTTATATCCCCTTCCCCACTGCTGCACTCCCATAGCACCTCCCCCCATCACACACACACTGGAATTCATACATTCTGCCATTTGTGTTAAGGCTTATCATGTCAAGTTCGTGTCCGCAGACATTCCTTTGTACAAGTTCATCCACTGAGCCCAGTCAGCCTATATAGAGTCCTTCTCTTTAAGAAGGTCAACTCTTCCTCACTCAGCATTAATTAGTTCCAATGATTCTTAGACTAAGATTGGGGCTTATTGGCACTTTTCTTCGTTTTGTGCTGGGTTTTTTTCTGCTTGAGTTTACACAGGTTTTGTGCATGCTGACACCACTGCTGTAGGTTCATGTGAGCAATGCCCCAGAAGCTTGTAGCACTCTATTTTCATATGATATATCCAAGGGATCTGAAAGCATCTTCTGGAATCCATGGGCACTACATGCACATGTTGTACTTCAATACATGAAAGCAAACATTCAGGAACATTAAAAAAAAAATCCATCCAAAAAATTTTAAAGAGTACACAGTGTGGGTCCCTGGAAAGGACTACTATATTAAACTCCACACACCCAGGGCTCAGGTAACAGTGCAGAAGAGGGACAGAAAGAGTGTAAGAGCAGGGGAGGAGGTACATGACCACAGGGAAACAGCCTTCTTCCAGGCTCCTGGGAAATTGCATATATGAACTTACACCAATGGTGACAGCATGCACAAGACCCATGCAAACTCAAACCAGACAAACACACAGCATAGAAATGGGGAATAGGTAAAAGCCCCAACGTTAGCTGAAAATTTATTGGCAGCTGATCACTGCTGGGTGAGGGAGAGTTGATCTTCTTTAAGGAATTGAAGCTAGATACACTGAAAAGCTCGAGTGGATAAACTCACACCGAGGGACATTTGGGTACATAAACTTGACTCGATAGCCCCTAATATGTGATAAAATGCATGAAGTCTTGTGGGAGGGCTATGGGGGGGTGGAGGTAGGGACTCGGGGACTAAATATGATTAAGATGTATGAAATCCACAAAACCATAATAAAATATATTTTGAAAAGGAATCACAATGGATTCTTGAACTAGCAAGAATTTTCAGCAGGTAAAGGTCCTTGCTACAAAACTGGAGGTCCTGAGCTAATTCCCAGGACCCACATTGTAGGAGAGAAGCTCTGACCTCCACAAGTGTGCTGTGGCATGTGCAGCCAGCAGCCCCTTATACACACTCATACACTCATGCATGCATATGTACAAGAATAAGCAACTATAATGTAACAAAAATACTTAAAACCATTCAATTACCACCCACAGAAAAGAGAGTGAATGTTTCTCATTTAAAAAATTAAACTAGTGTTGTCTTGATAGCAAGCCAGATGAACCTGAGACTACAAAAGAAACTTTGTCTCCCACAAAGAGAAATTGGAATCCTTAACAATATTTTAGTGAATAAAGTCGCCAGTGTTTTAAAAGGTACATAATCAATGAGCAAGTGGGGCTTATTCATGGATTTAACTTTGGTTTTGATTCAAATCTGTGCAGTCACTTCTGCTTCCTATTAACCAATCCACTATAGTAACAAGCTAAAGAAAAGAAATCACATGATTGCATTCATTGATGAAGAAAAGTATTTGACATTTCAATGCATATATGCAATAAAAAAGAGACATTTCAAAGATAGAAATAGAGAAGAAACATCTTCAACTTGATATAGAACTCAGCCCTCAAACTGCAGCTAATATCATACTTGATAAAAGACTGGCTGCCTTCCCTCTAAAATTGGAAAGAAGCGAGAAAGTTTGTTTTCCCTATTCTTGTTCAACATATTATTACAAGGTGTAGCCAGTATAATGAAGATGAAATGAAAGAGACATTGCAGAGAAAGAAGAAAATGTCCCTAGCTGCAAATGATATGATTACATATGTAGACAATCCCAAGAAATCTACAAAACACTGTTAAAATAAATATATGAATCCAGGAAGGAGACAGGACAAAGGAAATGCATTCCTATTTATATTCACTAGCAATGAACTTCACTAATAAGTTAAATATTTATGTGTATAACAAAAAACATATGAAACGTGTATGCTTAAAAATACAAAGTATTAATGGCCGGGTGTGGTGGCGCATTTAATCCTAGCACTTGAGAGGCAGAGGCAGGCAGATCGCTGTGAGTTCAAGGCCAGCCTGGTCTACAGAGCAAGTTCTGGCCAACTGAGACTAAAAGGGAGACCCTGTCTCATAAAGACCAAAAAAAAAAAAAAAAAAAACACACACACAAAGTATGCCAGCCTTGGTGGCACAAACCTTTAACCCCAGCCTCCTGAAGGCAGAGGCAGGCTGATCTCTATGAGTCAAGGCCAGCTTGATCTTCACAGTGAGTGCCAGGCAGGCAGGGATTTTATGCAATTTCTATAAAATCTCAACAAAAAATCAGGAGATGTAGAATAGATTAGCTAAAATACTTGGGGAAAGAAGAGAAAGGAGGAGGCTCTATAAGTTACTGTTCTTTGTGCTGTGACCCAACAAGAAGCAACATAATGTAGAAACAGTTTGGTGTGGCTTACAATTTTAGGGAATATAGTCATTATAGGGGGAAATCATGGCAGCAGGTTTGTGAGTCCGCTAGTCAGATTGCCTCTGCAGTCAGGAAATAGAGTGATGAATACTAATGCTTAGCTAACTTTCTTCTTTTCATGCAGCCTGGGCCCCACCCCAGGAAATGGTGCCACCTAAATTTACTGTGAGTCTTCCTATCTCAATTAACTATACTTTCAGGGATGATTTCTATACTATGTTACTAGAGAAGTTTCTCTGACTGTGTAGAGTACCAGAAACCACGAGGAGATGTAGCATTCTCTCCTGAGTGTGAAGCTGGCTCTTGGTGTTGCTTTACTGCAACTGCCCCTTGCCATTGATGATCGTCCTTCTCTTCTTCAGGAGAGTAGAGGGAGAGAATGCGGTCTGAGTGGAAAAAGAATTGAATCTCCAGACTCCCTTACTGGTAAGCTCAGAGGTTCGTCTTCTTCTTTTTTTTTTTTTTTTAATTTAATTTTTATTGATGGTTTGTGCATTTCGTACATTTTCCAATTCAGATCAGGCATATTTCCCTTTCCCTTCCCCCCCACCCCCACCCCATCCCAGATCATGTATTCTGCCATAACTGTCCTGCTCTTCAGGTTTTTTTCATTTTTTAGCTATAAACGGATAACCATGAGTATAAGCACCTCTGTGCAAAACCAATCTACAGACTGTTGGCCCAAACCCACAAGCCCACCATTAGTGGGGGTTGACAGGTTGTTTGTTCTAATACAAGTTGATCAAATGGAGTTCCAGGGACTACATCGCTGTAGTTTCACCGTTTCACCAAGCGCATCCTTTACTATTCTACCATGGCCCACTCTTCGCAGATTGTTCCCTAGGCTCAGAAAAGGGGCACAGTGGATGAGAAGTAAAACTGTCCTCTCTATCTGGAGCTGTTGCTCTGGATCTGGTCAATTTTGGCAGTTTCCTTTCATGGGTGACAGTTTGTGTCAGGCGTAACCTTTCGATCCTACTAATACGCACAAGCAATTAATATACTATGTAGTTAAGCGGCACTAATAGTTATGGGTAGGTTACTTTGGCATAGACATTCTGTTTGGATGATACGTTAATCCATGGAATTACATTGTTTACCCTCCTAACGATTAAAATATGACAGGTCTTTACTGTGGCTTATAACATCTCCTAAAACATTAGAAGATGTAGGCTCGTGTGGACATCAGCCTTGCGGCCTTTATTCCTCCAAGGAGAGAGCCCATAGCCCAATTAGATTTTGGGATAACATGGCACATGGCCTGCCTCTGCTTCGCAGTATTCCAGGCAGGTGAGGTGTAGCTGGTCTGACGTGGAGTCTTGCTTGACTGAGGGAGGACCTATTTGCTTTATTGTGTTTAGTGGCCTTTGGTAACACTCCTGGCATTCCAGAGGCCAACTTTACCACTTGCATGTGTGGTCTCAATACATCCCTCCCATGTTAACGTCAGGTCTTCGGCAGCAGGGTCTTATCGCCTCTCCTCCTGCAGGTATCCCAACTTAGGGGCAAGGAGCCCTTACCTTTTGTGGGGCCTTGGATCCCCTGGCCAACATCCCCCTGGTAGAACAATCCATTGCTGATGTCAGAGCTCCTGCATTAATATACTTTGCCTAAGTGCATAGCCCAAGGACTTTAGTATTATATTTGGTTCTGAACAGAGTATAATCCTTTTCACAGTTCTTATGTCTAGAACTGTGAAGAGGTTCGTCTTCTATGTGATTCTTTTCCAGTTGATAACTGTCACAGTGGAATAACTTTATCTACTAGTATTACTTGCTGAATAGCTACTGTAATTTTAACTGTGTAGTTTGTTACAGACATAGATAAAAAGAGCCCAGAAAGAGACAAAAATATGTATATAACTTACCTCAAACAGATGCCAAAATAATAAAAAGTAGTTTGCAAAACTTGGTATTAATTCAACTGAACATTGATAAGAAAGAGAAAAAAAAACTCAGCCTAAACCTCACATTATTATGTAGAACTTAACTCTTAAGATAAAAATTTGCAAAATGTAGCCAGGTGTGGTGGCATGTGCCTTTAATCCTAGCACTTGGGAGGCAGAGGCAGGTGGATCTTTCTGAGTTCAAGGACAGCCTGGTCTACACAGTGAGTTCCAGGAGAGCTGGGGCTACAGGGAAATTCTGTCTCAAAAAGACCCCCCAAAATTTGCAAAATGTAAAAATGTAGGATATGTAAGAAAAACATAAACATATCAGGAAGGTCTATGAAATTTAGAGTTAGGTAAAATATTCTTATACTTGATACCAAAGGCATGATCTATAAAAGTAAAACTAAATCATAAATTGGGCTTCAACTAACTTACAGCTCTGTGAAAACTATATGGAAATCCTAAAGCAAGCTACAGCCTATGTGAAAATAGTTGCAAATCACATAACCAAAAAAGAGTAAGTATCTAAATTATAGAAAGGACCCTCAAAATTCAATGTTAAGTACCTAATCAATCCAATTATAACATGATCAAATTACCTGCAGAGACATTTCACCAAAGAGAATATTTGGATGGGAAATAAACACATGAAAAGATGTTCAACATCATGAGCAATCATGAAAATGTAAATTCAAGCCACAATGATATCACTGTACTTATCAAACTGGCTGGAATAAAAAATATTAACATCACCAAACGCTGGCAAATGCTGGTGAGGATACAAAGAAACCAGATCACTCATGCACTAAATAGGAATGTAAAATAACATAGCAACTCCGGAAAGTATTTTGACAATTATTTTTTTAAATTGAAGCATGCAACTTTCATAAGATTCAGCAACTGTACCCTGGGCACTCACTCCAGAAAAATGGAAACTTATGTTCTCCCCAAACTGTACATAGATATCTGTATTTTCTTTTTTAAATAAAATATTTTATTGGTGTTTTGCATGTTTCATACACCATTTCTCAGTCCAATTTAGACACACTCACTTTTCCATGCCCCCACCCCAGTTCATGCATTCTACCATACATGTCTTGCATCTTTTTCTCAGTCTTTTTAAGGTTTTTCTCTGCAGAGGTTTATTGTTTGGGCAGAAGTTAACTGTTTCAGTCAGTTCTTTGACCCAGTCTTTGTTGTTCCCTCCCATTTGTATTGCTCCAAAGTATGCCTATATATGTGTCACATATATTCCTAAATTATGACCTTTGAAAATAAACTGTATGCTAATTGAAAAACACATTTCAGAGTTCATATTTTCGCTTTAATTTTATATTACTCTAATAAATGAATACAAACCCTCCATGCATATACCACAATTACAAAGTCTGAAAATAAGTGGTCAGTTAATTCTAGAGACCCTTAAGGTATTCACATTATAAGAGCATAATTGCCTTCAGATGAAAAGATACATAATATTTTTTGGTTCTTAGCCTCAGCCTTCAATGGCTATGCTATCAACTTATAGTTTATTTTCAGAATTTGTAATTTTGATTTATGTGTGGAGTGTATATATGAATATTTTGGAATAATATAAAATAAAAATTAAATGAAAAAGAAAACCAAACAGAAAAAAAGAAATATAACATTAACTTTTCTCAGCTTGCCTTTCAACTAGGGATTTGGTGCTAAGATCCATAAATGAGGGATACCAGTTGTTGTTTGTTTTTCTGGGACTGTGTTACTTCACTTAGCATAATGGCTTCAAGTTCCATCCACTTACCTGCAGAGTTCATGATGTCATCTTCCTTTACCGCTGTATAGAATTCCATTGTGTAGATGTGTCACATTTTCTCTATTCACTCATCAGTTGAGAGACACTTGGGTTGCTCCAGCTCTTTGATATTTTGATGACAGCTGCAAAAAAAATAAACATAGATGTGCCTGTATCTCTGCGTTAGGATGAGTCTTGTGGGCATATACTCAGGAGTGGTATGAATGGGTCAGGTCCTAGGCTCATTTTCAGTTTCTTGAGAGTTCTCCACAGTGCTTTCCATAGGGGTTGCACGTGTTTGCACTCCCACCAGCAGTGGATGAGTGTTCCCCTTTCCCCACAACGTTTCCAGTCTTACTGGAGTAAGATGAAATCTTAAGGTGGTTTTTAACTTGCATTTCCCTAATTATTAGCAATGATGAAGACTTTTTAAGATGTTTCTCAGCCATCTTTACTTCTTCATTTGTGAAGTGTCTGTTCAGCTCTTTACTCCATCTTTTGAGTAGGTCATTGTTTTCTTCCTCCTTTGTTTTTTGAGTAGTTTATAGATTTTGGATGTTAATGTTCTATCAGATGTATCACTGGTGAAGGTTTCCTCCCACTCTGTGGGTTTTCTCTTCACTTCTTTGATTGTTTCTTTTCCTGTACAGAAACTCTTGAGTTTAATAAGGTCCCATTTGCCACTTGTTGACCTTAGTGTTGTGCAGCTGCTGTCTGATTTAGAAAGTCTTTTCCTATGCCTTTGTCTTATAAGTTACTACCAACATTTTCTTCTATTGTTTTGAGAGTTTAGGGTTTCACATTGAGGTCTTTGATCAATTTGGAGTTGATTTTTGTACATGGGGAGAGGTAGGGGTTCAGTTTTGTTCTTCTACAAGTGGTGATCCAGTTATGCCAACACAATTTGCTGAAGATGCTGCCTTTCTTCCATTGAGCCTTCTTGGCCTCTTTGTCAAATATGAGGTGGCTGAAATTGGATGTGCTCAAGTTTGGATGCTCAATTTTATTCCATTGTTCCACACGCCTGTTTTTATGCCAATACCGGGCTGTTTTTATGACTATAGCCCTGTAATATAGTTGGAAGTCTGTTACGGCAATCCCCCCTGTATTGCTCTTTTTGTTCAGGGTTGCTTTGGCTATCTTGGGTCTTTTGTTTCTCCATTTGAACTTCAGGATGGTTTTTTCTAGGTCTGTGAAGAAGCTTGTGGGAATTCTAATTGGAATTGCATTGAATATGTATATTACTTTGGGTATGATGGTCATTTTTACTATAGGTTCTTCCAATCGATGAGCATGGGAAGTTTTTCCATCTTCTAATATTTTCCTCAATCTCCTTCTTGAAGGATTTAAATTTTTCTTCATAGAGATTTTTGGTGTGTATGGTCATGTTTGTTCCTATACAATTTATTTTTCTGGAAGCTATTGGGAGTGGGAAAGTCTCCTGGTATTACTTCTCCAATTGCTTGTTATTGACATAAAGAAAGACTACCGATTTTTATAAGTTAATTTTGTATCCCACCACTTTACTGAAGCTGTTGATGGTTTCTAGAAGTTTTCTGGTGGGTTTTTTGTCTCTTAGGTAAACTATCATGTCATCTGTAAACAGGGATAGTTTGACTTCCTCTTTTCCAATTAGTACTCCTCTGATTTCCTTTTCTTGTCTTATTGCTCTCAGCAGCATTTCAAACACTATATTGAAGAGGAATGGGGATGGAGGCAGCCTTGCTGGGTTCCTGACTTTAAGGGGAACACTTCTAGTTTTTCCCCATTTAGGACAATGCTGGTTGTGGGTTTATTGTATATGGCTTTAGTTTTGTTGAGGAATGTTCCCTCCAGTCCAATTCCCTCCAGGACTTTAAACATGAAGTCCTGCTGAATTTTGTCAAAGGCCTTTTTTGTATCGGTTGAGATGACCTTGCAGTTTTTGTCTTTCAGTCCATTTATGTGCTTTATGACATTTATTGATTTACGTATGTTGAACCATCCCTGTATCTCTGGTATGTATCCAGCTTGGTCATGGTGGATGATCTTTTTGATATGTGCCTGTATGCAGTTTGTAAGTATTTTGTTGAGAATTTTTGCATCTATGTTCATTAGTGAAATGGGTTTATAGTTTTCTTTTTTGGTTGTATCTTTGCTTATTTTTGGTATTAGAGTGATGTTGGTGTCATAGAAAGTATTTGGGATATTTCCTTCTGTTTCTATCCTCTTGAATAATTTGAGTAGTAGTGGCCGTATGTCTTCTTTAAATGTCTTATAGAATTCTGCCATGAATCCATCTGGACCTGAGCTTTTTTATTTGAGAGTGTTTTTATTACAATTTCAATTTCTTCCTTTATTATGGGTCTATTTAAGCTGTCGATCTCTTCCTGGTTAAGTCTTGGTGGATTCCATGATGTCAGGTATTCATTCATTTCTCTTAAGTTTTCAAATTTAGTAGAGTATAGGTTTTTGAAGTATTCCTGTAAGATTGTCTGAATCTTTTCACTATTGAGATGTTTCTCTTTTCATCTCTGATTTGGTTGATTTAGAGTTGCTCTTTCCTTCTTTTAGTCAGTTGAGCTAGAGTTCTATCTATCTTGTTTATCCTTTCAAAGATCCAGCACTTGGATTCATTGATTTTTTTTGTATTGTTCCCTTTGTTTCTATTTCATTGATTTCTGTTCTGACTTTTGTTATTTCTTCCTGTTTGCCAGGTTTAGGATTCATTTTGTTGCTGCCTCTCAAGTGTTTTCAGTTGCAATGTTAAGTGATTTATTTGTATTCTTTCTGTTTTCTTAATGTAGGTACTTAGGGCTATGAATTTCCCTCTCAGGACTGCTTTTAAGGTGTCCCATAGAATTTGCTGTGTTGTATCATCCCTTTCATTTAGTTCCAGGAATGCTTTTGTTTCTTTATTTCTCCTTTGACCCATTCATTATTCAATAGTGTGTTGTTTAGTCTCCATGTGTTCTTGTAGCTAGTAGGGCTCTTTCTGGTGTTGATATTAAGCTCTATTGTCCTATGATCTGATAAGATGCATTAAATTATTTCAATTTTTTGTATTTGCTGAGGTTTGCTCAGTGTCCCAGTATATGGTAGATTTTGGAGAATATTCTGTGGGGTGCTGAGTAGAAAGTATATTCTTTGGTGTTTGGGTGGAATATTCAGTAGATGTCTGTTAGGTCCATTGGGTGTATTGTATTGTTCAGTTCATATGTCTCTCTGTTTATTCTTTGTTGAGTTGACCTACCCAATGGGCTCACTGGGGCATTGAAGTCTCCCACTATTAGTGTGCTGGGATTGATCTGTGACTTGAAGTCCTTCAGTATTGTGTTTATGAATTTTGGTGCTTCAGTGTTTGGTGCATATATGTATTTATGATTGTGAGATCTTCATGGTTGATTGTTCCTTTTATAAGGATGTAGTGATCCTCTTCATCTCTTCTGATTAGTTTTTACTTTGAAATCTATTTTGTCTGATATCAAAATAGCAACTCCTGCTTTGTTTTTGGCGCCATTTGATTGAAATATTTTTTCCACCCTTTTACCTTATGATGGTGTCTATCCTTGAAGGTGAGGTGTGTTTCTTGTAGACAGAAGAAAGATGGATTCAGTTTCTTAATCCATTCTCTCAGTCTGTGTCTCTTGATTGGGGAATTTAGACAATTAATATTTATGGTTAATAATGAGAGGGGTATATTGCTTCCCTTCTGTTTATTTTCTGTTTGCATTTTTGGTTTGCTTGTATTTCTGTGTTTATACCTTCATTAATTGCTCTCTTTTGCTGTTTGGGGATGGTTACTCCTTTCCTCTGTCCTCTGAACTGCTTTGAGTATTTTCTGGAGGGTTGGATTTCTAGACATGTATTCTTTCATCGTTTTTATGCCATGGACTATTTTCCCTTTTTCTTCAATTATAATTGAAATTCTTGCTGGGTAGAGTAACCTGGGTTGTCATCTGCAGTCATATAGTACTGGAAATACTTTGGTCCAAGCTCATCTGGCTTTCATCATTTGCATTGAAAAGTCAGCTGTAATTCTGATGGGTTTTCCTTTATATGTAATGTTGTTTTTCTCTTGTGACTTCCAGTATTCTGTCTTTGTTTTGAGCATCTAGCATTTTGATTATGATATGGCATGGGGAATTTCTTTTCTGATCTTGTCTATTTGGTGTTCTGTGTGCTTCTTGTATTTGTATTGGTGTGTCCTTTTAATTTGGGGAAATTTTCTTTTGTAATTCTGTTGAAGATCTGGTCCATACCATTGTCCTGGGATTCTTCTCCTTCTTCTATACCTATTATGTGGAGGTTTGTTCTCTTGATGGTTTCCCACATTTCCTGATTATTCCACACCAGTGTTTTTTAAAATTTTTTCATAGTCTTTGCTTGAGCTCTTCAGTTCTTCCATGTTATCTTCTAGGGTTGATATTCTATTTTCTTCTTCATCCATTCTGTTACTGAGGCTTTCTCTTGCCCTTTCCTACTGACTGGATGAGTGCTGGATTTCGTTTTTTATTTCAGCCTGGGATTCCTTTAGTATTTCCATTTCCTTCTGGAGTTGACCATTCTCCGCTTTTAGTTTTTGGTTTCCTTTTTCATTTTGGCCTGAGATTTTTTTCAGTGTTTCCATTTCCTTCTGGAGTTGGTCATTCTCTCCCTTTAGGTCATTGATTTCTTTGAGTGTATCTATGATTGTTCCTTTAAGATCTGTGTCCTGCGTTACCTCCAGGGAGATCGCATTGTTGGAGTCCTCTGTAAGACTGATAGAGTTTGGTGGAGATTTTTTATTTGCTTTTCTCATGTTGTTGATTCTTCTTTGTGCTTTTAGCATGTGGATTTGATTTGTTTTGTTTGTAATCTGATGTGAAATTCAGGTGTTTCTTCATTACGATGATGTAGTCCTGTTCCTTTAATTTGACTGGTGGTGGGGGTGACTTGGCCCCTGTGCCAGAAACCTGGCTGCTGCCTCAGTGTCCCTGAAGACTCAAGCTCCCAGTGGCCTGGCCCTTCTCTTATCTGGCCTGCTGAAGTGGGGAGCCAGCTGACTATCTCCTCAGTGTCCCTGAAGAACCAAGCTCCCAGCAGGGTGGGCCCCTTCTTACCAGGCCTGCAGTGCAAGCAGTGGTGCAGCTGGCTGCTGACTCAGTGTCCCTGAAGACTCGAGGTCTCAGCAGAGTGGGCCTGCTCCCATCCAGCCAGGTCTTCAGCAGGAATCCCTGTATTTGCTTTATTCATAATAATCTCAAGTTGAAAATAACTCAGATATACCACCCCAGGGGAAGGGCTCTACAGGGTACGGTGCTACTCAGCAATGAATCTGAATGAAATTTTGATATACACAAAAAAGTTTTCATTAATGAGAAAAGATAAAGCCAATCCCCAAAGATGAAAAGTTACATGATAGCATTTACATTTCATTTTTGAAATGATGCAATTTTGCAACTAAGAGAATAGAGTGGGTATGCTAGTAAATACAGACTGGGTGAAAAGATGAAAGGTGAAAGGTTGGTGAGTGTCATCATAAAAACACAGTAGGAAGGAGCTTATTGATAGAAATGTCTGACAGATACTGTGCTATGGCTTGCATATTACTTTTGAGGAAAAATGAATTCAAGGCACAGAGGATATTTAAGTGTTATTTCTCTATCTAAATTTTATTTTATTATTTTTTTATTTTATAAATGAGTGTATTGACTGCATATATCTTAAGTGCACATGAAGAGGGAGCCAGATTCCTGGGAACTGGAGTCATAGAAGGTTGTTAGCTGCCTTGTATGCATTGGGAATTAAAACTGGGTCCTCTGCAAGAGCAGCCATTGCTTTTAACAGCTGAGCCATCTCTCAGTCCCCATTGATATTCCTCAACTGTTGTGAATCTACAATGCTCTTAAAAAGTCGAATTTAGTAACACTCTCTGGTATTCCAGAGACCATCTGTACACTTGCATGTGTGGTCTCAATACATCTTTCCCATGTTAACGTCAGATCTTCGACAGCAGGGCCTTATTGCTTCTCTTCTTGCAGGTATCCCAGTTTAGAGGCAAGGAGCCTTTACCTTTTGTGGGGGCTTGGATCCCCTGGCCAACAACTCCTTGGTAGAATAATCCATTGCTGATGTCAGAGCTCCTGTATTAATATATTTTGCTTAAGCATAGCTTAAGGAGACTTTAGTATTATATTTGGTTCTGAATAGAGAATAATCCTTTTCAAGTTCCTATGACTATTAGTCAATTAAAGAAGGCAGTTTTACCGGTTTTATAAGAGATTACCTGTATAACAGTTGTCTCCAATTTACAGTTGGAGAACGACCTCATCATCATCATATTTCTCCTTGTTCTATGAGGGGGAGGTAAGAAAGTCTCTCATATTAAAACCTTTGTGGCACCTAGAAGGTAAGTTTTGTTAGGACTCATTATAAATAGCTGTTACAAGTAGGATCCACAGAGGGATTTGATGTTTGTAGCAATCTGAGACTTTTCTTCCTTTCAATGTTCAGATGGGCCAAACTTTCTGTTGGCACTTTTTGGTGCATCCTACTCAGTGCAAAGCTGTATCTTTTCTTTCTCAACCATTAAGTTGGTGACATTTTCACCTGTTGGAACATACAAATCTTTTCCTATAGTTAGTTTTAAGATTTGAATTGCAAGGTTTTTGACAAAAAGGTTTCATATCTATCTGTATCCCCCCCCCTTTTAGGTTGAGTGTTACCAAAGGCCACTAAACCAATAAAGCAAATATGGGTCTCCTTGAGTCAAGCAAGACTCCTCCGTCAGCACCAGCTACACCCCACCTGCCTGAAAATACTGTGCAGCAGAGGCAGCCATATGCCTGTATATCCCAAATCTAATTGGCTATTAGCTCTCTCCTTGGAGGAATAACCCATGGCTGATGCCACAAGCTTACATCCTATAAGGGTTAGGAGATGTTATAAGCCACAGTAAGACCCTGTCATATTTAACAGAAAAAATGTAATTCACGGATTAAAATATCATCCAAACATCTGTATCTATACCAAAGTAACCTACGATAACAATTAGTACTGTTTAAATACCTATATATCTAATTGCTTGTGCTTCATTAGTAGGATCAAAAGGTTATTCCTAGACAAACTGTCAGCCCATGAAAGGAAACAGCCAGAATTGACCAGAGTGAAAGACAACAGCTCCAGAGAAAGTAGACTGTTTTACTTCTCATCCACCTGTGCCCTTTTTCTAAGCCTGGGGAACAATCTGTGGAAGAGGGGGTGTGGTAGAATGTAAGGGCTGCTATTAGGGTGAATGGTGAAACTACAGCAATATAGTCTGGACACTCATTTGATCAACTTGATTGAACATACAAGCCCCCCCTGGTGGATGGTGGGACCCATGAGCTGTGTGGGTTTGGGCACAACTGCTTGCAAATTGGTTTTACATGAAGGATGCTTGTACTCATAAATTATCACTTATTGTTAAAAAATGAAAAAAACTGAGAGAAAGATGCAGGACAGTTATGGCAGAATGCACGATCTGGGATGGGATGGGGTGGGGTGGGGGGAAGGGAAGGGGAAATATGTCTGAACTGCATTGGAAAATGATGTATGAAATACACAAAGCACCAATTAAAAAAATTCGAATTTAACAACAACAACAAAAAAAAACCTTTTTGCTTTGAGAATCATCTTTGCTCTGCTTCACTCTTTATCACTGTTACCCTACCAGATGGAGGCTGATAGTGGTAGCTTGGTGGAAGTTGGTGACTTCTGAGTGTGTTTTGAAGATCAAACCAAAAGAGCTGATTACAATATATGAAGGAAAAGGAAGCATCAAATTTGACTCCAAAGTTGATTTTGAGCCATCTTGGTGATGGATTCATTTACTCCTAAGATGAAAAAGGCTGCAAAAATGGATTTTTTGAGGGGGGTGCTTGTTGAGTCTGAGATTCCCAGTAAACCTCCAACTGAGGATGTATAGCAGTTTAAGGAAGACTGTGTAATCAATTAATATAGGGGAGAAGTAGCCAAGATCTAAGCCTTAGTAGTCCAAAGTTTAGAATCCTCAGCAAAATTGCTAAGAAGCAGTGGCCAGTTACTTGAGCACAGCCATGAGAAAGTTGAGGTTTGGAAAATCTAGGCCAAACCTTCCAATGAAGCATCAAGTGGGATTGTTGGCCTTGGTTTTCATGTTTAGCCATTTTAGCCACTCTGTGAATGTGGGTTACTTCTTCCCCAAGTTATTGTCTTCAGTATCGAAATTTACATCTCCAACTCAGAAAAATCTGATTGTTGGATACTATGTTGAGATAGCACATAGGTACATGGACTCGTTATTCATTAATGAACAGTAAACTTCCCACAAATTCAAACACTATCATTTATTATCTTTGCCAGTTTCTATAGATCAAGAACTCAAAATTGGCTAGTTGGGCAGGTTTTGGCCACAGATTTTTCAGATAGCAAGGTGGCTGAAGTTAAAAGTATCTGAAAGTTTGTTCATTCATTTAACCTGCACCTGGGCTGGGAAGACTCAAACTAATGCTCCAGGTACAGCTTATCAATCTTGGGTTTATACAATGCACAATGCAATCACAGCCTATGGCATTTTCAAGCATAACCAAAGTCGTATCCATCACCCGCTGGCTGGCACAGTCTAAGCACATACCAGAACTCAGTGGTTTGGAACCAGAACCAGAAGTTGGTTTTCCAGATATAAGAGAGGGTCTTACCAGATAGGATATTATCCTTTTGTGGCAATCCAAGGCAGTCTGTCCTTCTGGAATGCTAATGTGCCACAGCCAAAATACTTTTCTTTAAAAGCACTGCATTCCTCCATATGACACACCCCAAACATAATTTGTCATGTTGACACAATCCTTACTAGCATCTCTGTTTGTCTTTGAAGAAATTTGCCATAGCATGAGCACTCTTAAGTATCTGGATTATCTGATGTCCCACTTTTCCAATGCAGATGTCTTGAGTTTTACACTTGTCCCATCCTAAGTTACTTTTATGAAAGTCTCATTACCTAGCCCTGACTGGCCTGGAACTCACTATGTAGAATGTGTATGTTTGTTGTTCTCATTAGAATTCTATAATCTAACAAAACAAAACAAAACAAAAAAGAATTCTATAATCTACTTAGATAGGACCTAGATTGATTTTTAAAAGACAATAAGAAGGCTGAGTCACTGATAGACTTGATTAAGGCAAGTGTGTCTCCTTTTGCGGGGGGAGGGGGAGAGGGCATAAAAACTACTAGTTTATTGTGTCTTGTGGGTATATACCCAGGAGTGGTATGACTGGGTCAAATGGAAGGCTCATTTTGAGTCTTTTAAGGGTTCTCCACACTGTTTTCCATAGTGGCTGTACTAGTTTACATTCCCACCAGCAATGGATGAGTGTTCCCCTTTCCCCGCAACCCAAGGACAAAACTTACTGAAAGATACATTCACAGCTATTTTTATGGCAGCTCGGTTCAACATAGCAAAAAGCTGGAACCAGCCAAGGTGCCCTCAACTGACGAGTGATAGAGAAAATGTTGTAACAATGTATACAATGGAGTTCTTATGCAGCAGTAAAGAGGGACAACATCAGGAACTTTTGCAGGTAAATGGATTGAAGCTGGAAGACAGTGATGTTAAGGTGAAAGTAAACAAGTCCAGAAAAACAAACGACAAAAATGGGTGTCCCTCAATTATGTGGATGTCATAGTACCAACAACCCAGATATAAATATTTCTCATGGAAGGATGCATGTAAAGAAAACACAGAAAGCTGATTCAGAAAATGGACTGAAATGGGTGAATTGGGAAGGGGGGAGGGGTGGGAGAGGGACCACGGATGTATATTCAATCAAGGCATAGTTAATTGATGTGAGTTCAAGCAGTACTCAGTTTATTCACCTAACACTGTCCTACTACAGGAGAAATGGTGTTTTGGGACTCAGTAAAAGTAAATATGTGGATATAGAATTTAAACAACATTGGTTTACAGACTCCGATAAAAACGATAATGCATCTGAGTTAAATGTAGATATATTTGCTGTTGTCCACATTTGTTTTAACACAAAATCTCTAGAGCAATAACTTTGTGATTGGCACATACAAAGGTTCTCTATAATTATTCTGTTGTACAGTATCACCTTGTAGCAATTCGCTTTAAGATGATTTTAAAGCAAAAAATTAAGTTTGCTTCCCAAGTTAACATAATTAGTCGCCCAAAAACAGCATGGGTGAATTTTTGATGAAATCTGTGCCTTGGAGTCCACTCTATGTGTATGTATAATACAACTGTCTTCTGGAGACTCATGGGTTAAAAAAAAAAAAAGGGGGGAGGGCGGTACAGACAGACATGAAACCTTCTAGTAAAGAACCTTGCAATTCAAATCCTAAAACTAACTGCAGAAAAAGATTTGTATGTTCAACCGACAAAACGTCACCAACTTAAGGATTGAGAAAGAAAAGATACAGCTTTGCACTATATAGGATGTACCAAGAAATACAAACAGAAAAGCTGGCCCATCTGAACATAAAAAAAGGAAGAAAAGCCTCAAATTGCCATAAACATCGAACCCCGCTGTGGATCCTACATGTAACAACGATCTATAATGAGTCCTAATTGAAACTTAAACCTTCTAGGTGCAACAAAGGTTTTGATATGACTTTCTCTTGCCTCCCCCCCATAAGAACAAGGCGAAATATGACGATGAGATGTCATTTTCCAACTGTAAATTGAAGACAACTATTATAGAGGTATATCTCTTATCAAAACCGGTTTAAAAAAATTGGCTATTCGTAATTGACCTAATAGACCATAAAACGGTGAAAAGGATTTTACTCTTGTCAAGAACCAAATATAATACTACATCCTTGGGCTATGGCACTTAGACAAAGTATATTAATGCAGGGAGATCTTGATATCAAGGCAATGGATTGTTCTACCAGGGGATGTTGGCCAGGGATCCAAGGCCCCACAAAAGGTAAGGGCTCCTTGCCCCTAAGTTGGGATACCTCAGGAGGAGAGGCGATAAGACCCTGCTGCCGAAGACCCTGACTTAACATGGGAGGGATGTATTGAGACCGCAACAAGGCAGGGTACAGTGGCCTCTGGAATGCCAGAGAAGTGTTTCCCAGTGCACTAAACCAATAAAGCAAATACGGGTCTCCCTGAGTCAAAGCAAACCCACCATCAGCACCAGCTACACTTCACCTGCTGGAAATCTGTGCAGCAGAAGGCAGCCATGTGCCTGTATATCCAAAATCTAATTGGTCTGTTGGCTCTCTCCTTGGAGGAATAACCCATGGTGATGCCACAAGCTTACATCCTCTACAGGTTAGGAGATGTCAAAAGCCACAGTAAGACCCTGTTATATTTATCAGGGAGTAAAAATATAATTCATGAATTAACATATCATCCAAACATACTGTGTCTAGCCAAAGTAACCTACCATAAACATTAGTGCCGCTTAAATACCTATATATCTAATTGCTTGTGCTTCATTAGTAGGATACGAAGGTTACTCCTGAACAAACTGAACTGTCAGCCCATGAAAGGAAACAGCCAGAATTGACCAGAATCCAAGTCAACAGCTCCAGAGAGAGAGGACAGTTTTACTTCTCATCCACCTGTGCCCCTTTTCTAAGCCTAGGGAACAATCTGCGGAAGAGGGGGCGTGGTAGAATGTAAAGGCTGCGATTGGGGTGAACGGTGAAACTACAGCGATGTAGTCTGGACACTCATTTGATCAACTTGATTGAACAAACAACCTGTCAACCTCCACTGAATGGTGGGACTGTGGGGGTTTGGGCACAACAGTCTATAGATTGGTTTTGCACGAAGGATGCTTATACTCATGGATTATCACTTATAGCTAAAAAATGAAAAAAAATAAACCTGAAAGATGCAGGACAGTTATGGCAGAATACATGATCTGGGATGGGGTGGGGGTGGGGGGGAAGGGAAAGGGAAATATGCCTGATCTGAATTGGAAAATGATGTATAAAATGCACAAACCATCAATAAAAATTAAAAAAAAAAAACTACTAGTTTAGATATAGCAGATTTAGCTACAAAAGATGAGGCAGCCTCTAGAAGAATCAGGACACTGTTTTATGAAGAAATTTTAATTTGTGCCTATTTAGCAACCTGGAAAAATCCTTACCAGGCTTGAAGAAATACCACCTTAAAGTAAAAGCAGAACGTATCCTCCCAGCATCCCTTGAAGCCTGGGAGAAGGTACCTGACCCAGATCCTTTCAATCAAAATTTAAGATGTGCATGGTGGTACATACCTGCAGTTCCAAATGAGTCAGGACAAATCATCCTGAGTTTAAGAACAGCCTGGGCTATATTAGTGAATACTAGGTTACCCTGGAATTCATATCAATAACCCGTCCCCAAAAAACAAAAAACACAGTAGGGTGCTTCACATCTTTAATCCTAGCACTTGGGAAACAGAGGTAAACAGATCTCTGTGAGATCAAGGCCAGCCTGGTCTACATAGTAAGGTCCTGGCCAGCTAGGGGTACAAGGAGACTCTATAAAAAATTGAAAACTCAAATATTTATGATCAATTGGTTACTTGGTACCAAACATTGATCTGCACATTATAAATGCAAAGAAACTTACATTTTAATTGGGACAGGCAATAAACAAGTAAAATTGTTATATATTAGATAATAAAAGGAGTTATAAGGAAAGTCCATTACATTAAAGAGAAAGAAAATAATGAGGGATGATGAGTAAAAGCCTTTCTGATGAAGTAGTATTTAAGAGACAGACTGAAGGATGTGACAGAGGTCATGTTTGACATCTGGACAGTTATATTCTAAGCAGAGGAAAAGGTAAGGGCAACAATCTTGGGACAAGAGTTATGTCTAGAATGTTCAAAGAACAGTGAGAAGGGTAATTGTGTCAAGTGTAGTAAGCAATAACAGTGGTAGAAGATGAGTTAAGTGATGGAGAGGATGGGTAGATTGTTTATTCCATAGGACCTTTTAGGAGAACAATACAGACTTTGAATTACTTTACCGACTGATGTGGGAGGCTAGTGTAGAGTCTTGAAAAGGCAAAATGTATTCTTCCTTACTTTGACTAAAGGTCATCCTGGGTATTGTGTAAGGAATAAGTATAAGAATGCAAGAGTAGAAAAGCTGAGGCCTATTGAAGAAGTGAATACAATCTTAGTCAGAGATTGTTGTGGTTTGGACTATTCTGATAGCAACAGACATGACAAACAAAGATTGGATTGGGGGTGGATTTGAAAGTATAGACAGTGAATATCATGATTGACAAGATGTGCAGTTTCAAAGAGAGAGCCACCAGTGCCTCCAAGGGTTTATTTATTTATTTATTTATTTTTGCCTCCAAGGTTTTTGATCTGAGAAACTGGAAGTACGTGTTGCCACACAATGGAAAGGAAGAATTGTATACGGGAGAAGGTTTGTGAGATCAATAGAGCTTTTTCAGACATGTAAAGTTTGAGGTATGTAATAGACATTCAAGGGAATATTCCAGTAGACAAGTGGATATAGAAGTGTGGAAAGGAAGAGTGATCTGAACTAAAGTTGCTCATTAGGGTAATTTCAACCATGAGCTTAAAACCACCTACATAGTGATAGAAACAGGAATAAGAAAATGAATTCCTAAAGCTTAAAAGTTTAGAAGATCGGAAGTATCAACAAGGGTAATATATTAGTCAGGGTTCCCTATAGGAACAGAATCAATAGAATATATATATATATATATATATATATATAGATATGAAATAAACATAATTTATTAGATTGGCTTATACAATAGGGGCTGGGTAGTCTAATGATGATTGTCTGTATGTCAGAGATGCTGAGAACCAAGTAACTACTCAGCCTCTGAGGTTTCATGCCTCAGCAGTCCCAATCTGATGCTGAGGACTAGACTATACCTGGAGATCCCTTGGCTTCAGTCCATATTGGAAAGCCAAAAAAATTCAGTTCTGATGTTCGCAGAGGGTGGCGGCAGTGGCAGCAACAAGCTAAATTACTCGCCAGTGAGGAGCAAGAGCAGGCTGGACAAAGCAGATTTGCTTTTCCCTCAGACATCCTTATATGTGAGCTTCCACCAGAAGGTATTGCCCAATCTGTTTGAGGCCCTTCCCCTTCCAGTAAATCCTTTCAAGAAATATCCTTACAGACCCACCCAGTGGCCTGTCCTTAGTTGATTCCAGATCCAGTCAAGATGACAACCAAGATTAATCACAGTGAATAGTGAGAAGTCAGTAACATAAAAGGTAATTAAGAGAGGGGTATCTCAGAATCTCTAGAGAAATATAGTGATTAATTTATATTCCTATTGCTCCTGAGTTAAGTAAGATTAGAACTGAGAACTAACCATAAGATCTGCATTAACATCCTCAATAAGAGCAATTTCAGTGCTTTTTGTCTGAGAGGAGTGGAGACTGTTGGTGCAGATCAATCAGCAACCACACTAATTATGTAGGTCTATTGGTTGTAGCTTCTCCCTCAAGCTGGGCAATTTTCCAGCTTGGCTCTAGTGGCCTGATCGAATGAGGCCCAGAAAACCTCTACGATGCCAAATAAACCTACAAATAAATAGAATTCCCTCTGAATGGTCCACGAGTTATCCCAAATGTTGAGAAACACTCTGTCTACCACCAAACCACAAACGCTTTATTGTGTTCATCAATCCTCAAATGCGTCTCACTTCCTCATTCTCACATGATGATGAATTTCCCATTCCACTGCAAGGGAGAAGGAGTCAAAGAGAATTATCTTGTGTTCCCACTACCTCATTAAATATCCTACCTGCAGGCATACTTTCCCTTTCTTTACTCTTGATAGGCTGCCGACTTCTAGCAAAGACCAACCCCTAACTTACACACAATGAAAGTGCAAACCCCTTATTTTGCAATTATTAGGGATTTCAATAGCAGATAAACCAAGCACAAGGTTCTCTTGAACAAAGTTTAACACACATTCATGAAACTGGTCAGTTGAGTGACAGGTCCCTAGGCCTGAATCATCAAAAAGTGATTAGTTCTTGGACCAGCCTCTTCATCAGAGAGGATCCTGGCTTTACCTAGGCCTCCAGGGATACTGCCAGGGTAATTAAGTCTCTCCCTAAAGTCTCTGAGTAGGTATTTCTAGAGAAGTAAGAATACCAAGGAGCCAAAGCCAGATTCTTGGTCATAACCACAGGATCACAGATGACACATAGGGAAGGCATCTTGCCTGTGTGTGACTGGACATGCTTTTCCAAAATACTGATCCTCAGGCAGTTTCGCATACGATGTGGGTACAAGTACTTGTTAGTATTGGTTAGCTTCTGAGCTTCCTTAGGCTTGGACACATGAGAAAGAGCTTGCCCAAGGTGTTCACACTCAACACTGGGGTGTGGCTTCCCTAAATGGACAGAGCTGGGTTCTTGGGGTTACATCAAGGTGGTTAAGAATAGGGGCATATCCTGGCTGCCTGTTATTATGAGACGAGCACATATCTGGAGATTCCCAGGAGATACTATGTCTAGAGTAGTATGAGAAGAGCCCTTCAGGAACATTGCAGCTGCCAAGCAAGATGATGAGACCCGCAGTCAGACAAACTGAGAGTAACTGACTTTAGGCCTTGGTAGTGGTTTAGAGAACATACCAACTCTATCCCTGGCTGATGGAATGGAGCAAGTGGGTTCTGGAGCTTTCATCTCACACCCTACTCTTAAAAGTGGATGAAGATTCCAGGCAAATCACAGCAATAATCCAATGCTCCTATGAGTACTTCTGCCATCATACAATAATTGCTTGTTTACTTTGTACTGTGAATTTCTATTTGACTAGTAAATTCTTACAACAAGGGGCTGGAGAAATGGTTCAGTGGTTAAGCCCTGCCTACTCTGGAGTCTCACAAATAAATGTCTGTAATTTTAGTTCCAGGAGATCTGTCATCCTCTCCAGCATTCATAGGGACTGCATACATGTGGTACACCTATATACATGCAGGCAACACACTCATATATGTGAAATAAAAATAAATAAAACATAATTTTAAAATACTATTTTTTTGGTCTTTTCAAGAAAGGGTTTTATGTGTATGAGTGCATTGCTTGCATGTATGTAAGTGCGCCTGTGTTGGGCAATGTCTGCAGAGGCCAGAAGAGGGTGTCAGATCCTGTGAAACTGGAGTTATGGATGGGTGATAGTTTCCATGTCGGTGCTGGGAATGGAACCTGCAAGATCAGCCTGTGCTCTTAAATGCTGTGTCATTTCCCCAACCCAAAATATGATATTTTTAAAAAAGTCTTACAAAAATCCTCCAAGAAAAGGACCTTCTCTATATGACAAAAGAAAATAAAACCACAAAACAACAACAACAACAGCAACAATAAAACAGAAGCTTAGAGAGATTAAGTGACTTGTCATGCAGATGCCAAGTAGCAGAACCAAGATTTGGACTTTAGTCCGTTTGGATGCCGCGTCTGATTTAACAAATCCCCACCTGAAGTCTTGATTCCTACCCTCTCCACAGGTTGCATAGCAAGCTTGTGCCTGGTGAAGACCCAGCATCTGGCATGGTGCCTGTCACAGAACGGACTTGCAAAAGCTGTATCATCTGCATGAGGATAATGTGTGCATGCAGCTTGCCCAGTGTTTTCTAGGTCTGCAGGGATGCAGCATACTGAGGGCAGCCCCTGACATTTTCAAGGGCTGCATTTCCAGATGGGTAAAATATGCAGGGAACCAAGTAACATCCTGTGTTTCTTTTCACTCTGAGATTCTGACTTTGCTTCTGAATGTTATAATATGGGCTTAACTGTCAACTCAACAGAAACTAGAATCACTCAGAAGATGGGGCTCTGGGCCTGTCTATTCCTTGGGCAGGGGGGTTTGGAGCATATAAAGTGGAAAAAGTGATCTGAGCCCTAGTATGTGTTCATCCCTCTTTGCTTTCCGATTGTGGATGTGACTTGACCAGCAGTTTCAAGCTCCTGCTGCCTTAACTTTGCCACCAGGACAGAGTTTACCTTAAACTGTGAGTCAGAATAAGCCATTTTCTCTTAAGTTTCTTTTGTAAGAACATTTTATCACAGCAATAGCAACAGAAACTAAGACGTAAATGCCAAGAATGAAAGTGAGCTCCCCTCCTCCTCAACCAAAAAGCCTTCCTGATTGACACAATCCAGCTCCAGTGGTTATATGAAAGGAGGGCTTCTGGAGCCCTGAAAACTATTGGTGAAGTGAATTGCTTTCTCCTTGATTAGGAGCACAGCTGGACAAAAGATGGAGAAAGGAGCAAGAAATATCTAGACATGCTGTTTAGACCAACTGGAAAAAATGTGAGTGAAATGGGAATATATGGGACAGGCTTTGGCTAAAGCTGCAAAGGCTCACCACATCCTGTGTCCTCGGATGTCCATACCTCAGGCATGCTCATAAATACAATTCATTACTCCTCACTTTGGCTTCTCAGAGGCAGTAATGAGCTACAGTTATTTTGTAGTAGTTACTATCAACTTAGGTGGCCTTATATTAACTTAAATCACTTATACTAGCTTGGACAAGTTCATGAGAACCACTTGCTAAATGTTCAGGAATATATGAACTGGATGTTACACATGATCATTATTAAAATTAAATAACTGCACAATTACATATACTATAATAAAGTTACTAAAGTCTCAAAAATTATCATATAATAATTATACTATATGTCTTAAATTATCTAAGTTTCTGAGATGTTTTTTAAAAAGTGTCTCCTGTATCTTATTGGTGGAAACACTTCCTAATGTTGTTACTATGTACCCCTCTTCCAAATTTCGCATTGAATTGGTAGCCTGGAGTCAGCCACGATGAATCTATTCACCCAATGGAAATTGGCAAATTCTATAAACCAGATGGCTAATTTTTATCAAGAGAGCTCTTTGCTCAATATTTGCCAACAGAAGGGAAGGCACATAAGGCCACATTACCCTTTCTATAGTCTTATCACAAACATCTGTTTACGTTACACTTCCTCAGCTTGAAGAATCATGTCATCAGAACAGAATTTACAACACAGTCTTATGAGATCATCTACATGAAACACTGAGTGTACTGTCTGCAACATTTTATATATATATNAAAAAATCTCCCAATGAAAAAGGCCCAGTGTGAGATGGATTCAGCACAGAATTCTATCAGAACTTCATAGAAGAACTACACCAATACTTCTCAAATTATTCGATAAAATATAAAAGTAAGGAATATGTCCAAATACTTTTTATAAAGCCAGTAATATCCTGATACCAAAACTTAATAAAGTCCCAATAAAAAGAAAAAAGTTATAGGCTAGTCTCTCTGATGAAAATATATGCAAAAAATTCTTAATAAAATACCTACAAACCAAATTTAAGAACATATCACAAATCTCATCCACCACAATCAAGTCAGCTTTTTCCCCAAGATGCAGAGATGGCTCATTATACATAAATCAATAAATGCAACCCACCACATAAATAGACTCAAGGACAGAAATCACATGATTCTTTCTTTTTTTTTCTTTTGTGTCTTTTCGAGACAGGGTCGGTCTCCCTGTAGCCCCAGCTGTCCTGGAACTCACTCTGTAGACCAGGCTGGCCTTGAACTCACAAAGATCCACCTGCTTCTGCCTCCTGAGTGCTAGGATTAAAGGCGTGCACTACCATGCCCGGCCCAATGAACAGGGTTTTATAATGGGGATTCTCTCTTCTGCATCTCTTCATCATGGCTCTCCCCCTGTGTTGTAAAGAAAGCAGACCAACTTGCAATGATATCCTCATTACATAAACTACATGCGTACTTAGTCCAACTCGTCATCTAATGTAAATCATTTCCTAATTTTTACATCCTTTTAGATCTGAGTTCTTAGAATGAGTGTGTTGACTCCATTTGCCATTGTCAGTTGGCCTACAATTTCCTGAATCTCACCAGATTTTGTCTACCACACCACTGAAACTTTGCTGTCTTCACTACTGGGTTCCTTTCTTTCCTTTTTACTCTAACAGACAGGTCGGCTTGATCACCCTAGTGGCTGCATCTAAAGGGACACCTCACATAGCTGGCTGCTGCCCTAAGTGCTGCCATTTCTTTCTGAGGTTGAGAATGGAAATTGAAACCATCTCCAAGACATACTCCACCCAAGGCTTCTCTTCTTGCATAACACCTCAGCCCTAGCAAAGATTCAAGGGAAGAATCAAGCTGACTTTGCTGAGAGTGCCTCATTTATTTTCTTGTGTTTCTTGTATTCTCTCTTCAGAGAAAATGTAGACTCTGAGAAGACTCTGCAAAATCACATAATTGAAAGCACTGAATCCCTCCAGATTCAGAACATTCTAAAGTTATCATTGCTACAAGATGTTTATCTAGAGATAATAGTCTGAGTTCCACATTTTTCTATTTTAAACATGGCCCCAAAATTCAAATTACGGCCAAGAGAGTGTTACTGCTAGTTATAAAACACCTGGCTTTTTGGATACTTAAACAGCTATCTTCTAATCATGATTCCATATAATGTAATTTAAGACTAGAAGCATGTGTTCTTCTCTAGTTTTCTCTGAGAGATCATATCATCATCTTTTTCTTAGGGAAAGGAGCTGGGCGGCAAATTTGCTGCACATCAACAACAGGTTTTGCTTTCAAGGAGCCCAGGGCAAAAGTCCATTGGGTTGAAATTTGTCTGGAGTGTCAGCCATGTGTAATGTATCACAGCTCTGTTCACAATACACTTTCCCATGACAAACCAAACCAAATCAAAATGGAAGAAAATAAATACAACCCTACTTATTTGTCTGTATTTGACCTCATCATTCTAAGGCCCCCTCCTGCTTTGTAGCAGAAAGAGTTCAACTTGTTACTTGATCATACCTTTATCTTTCCTTAAAACTTCATCTTTAATTTAGAAAGATTCCTTTCTGGTATAATCTCATGTATATATTAGATTATATGTATAATATATAGTATATATAATTTGTAGTAGTGCCTTTACATGGAAAGGCCTGAAAGAAAAGATACCCTAATATCACCAACAGGTCTAGTCCCCATATTTTGTTTTCTAAATATCATTCCTTACTAAAAAGCAGATTGCCTTATTTAATGAAATAGTGGAGTCCAAGTCTAGGCTAGAGAAATAATAGGGTGATCTTATGGCAGAAAATAAGGAAGCCATCAAATATTTTCTATGCCAGTAGAATATGGACACTGGCTTGTAGATCTGCTGCCTACTTGCCAAATTTATGGCAGTTTGAGTTTTTAAGAAACCAAAAACCAGAGTGGATTCTATTGTCTATATGTTCTTTATGTTAACTGTTTTAGCAAAAAAAGAGAGAAAACATGTTGTTCTTATTTCAAGCTTTCTAATTTTTAATAATTTGTAAAGATAACATGGAGACTTGCTGGGTACAGTAGTTCATGTCTGTAATCCCAGGTACTTGGGTGGTTGAGGCAGGAAAGTTGCAAGTTCAAGGCCTTTCTGGATTACTAAACAAGTTCAAGCCAACCTCAGCAACTTAGTGAAACCCTGTCTGGTTTCACTAAGAATGAGGGTAAGCCTTGTTTTTGTTATTACCTTCCACATCCAGGAGAGTCTCAGCATGTGGTGGTGGGCATCTTAACTCAAGTTAGCAGTGTTGTGGTTTAATGAAGGCTGTGCCTCAGTGGGGACAATCTTCTTGTTCACCCCACATCTACTTACCTAGCATACTCTGGTACATAGGTTTATGAAAAAAGTGGCAAAGAATGCTTTTCTAGCAGGCCACAAAGCCTTATGTTCAGTTTCTAACACTACGTGGGAAAATGGGGAGGGGGATCTGTGAAAGACCACTTTCTGATTTTTACTTAGAATTTTTAAGGTGTGCAGGTGTGGGTTTGTGACAGTCTTTGGGTCTCTACAGTCAGTAGTGGCAAAGCCACCATTGTCTGTCCATCCACTTTCACCCTGCTATCTCTGTATTCCCACTCTATCACATTTGTATGGTCAGGGACATGAGTCCTCTCTCCTGAATCTTATTCATGCTATATATCCCTTTAAAATCTGGTTAGCACTTCTTTGGACATCCAGGTTGGGACTCACCTTGCAACCCTCACCAAAGGAGTTAACTCTGTTCCCCTGCATGTTCTCCTCTGGGGCACTGAACAACTAGCACCATGAGTACCACAGGTTTCTTTCTATGAGGCCATGAGAGCTTCTGGATGCCATATCAAACAACCAGGAAAATGCATGCGTTACTTCTACTTCTACTTCATAGGTCATGTCTCAGTCATTTGACTCCCAGGCAGATTTCAAAGAAAGCAGAAAAATATAAAATTTCTGGATATTTAAGAAAAAATTATTTGATAGGTAGTCTCCACAAGGATTGGTGTCATGATCTCCTGAAGACACATATACCTTTTGGGTGTTCAAATCTTTTATCTAAAATGACATGGTATCTGTACATAACTGATGCATACTTAGCCTTCTGTAGACTTTAAATCACCTCCAGGTAAATGAGTAGCTATTACAATGTCAATGTTATGTAAATAGTTGCTAGGCTATATTGTTTAAAGAATAATGACAAGATAAAAGTCTGTACATATTTAGCATGAATGCCTTTTCTTTTCATTTTTAATTTTAAAAATATTCTTTTATTTTATGTGCGTGAATGTATTGCCTGCCTATGTGTAAGTGCACCTGTGTTGTGCAATGAATGCCTGCTGAGGTCAGAAGAAGGTGTTGGCTCCCCTGGAGCTGTAGTTACAGATGGTTGTTAGCTGCCCTGAGGGTGCTGGGTCCTCTGCAAGAGTAGCCAGTGCTTGTAACAGCTGAACTATCTCTCAAGCCCTGTTTTGTCCTTTAGAATATTTTTCCATCCATGGTTGGGCAAATGTGCACATGTGGGACCATGGGACAGATGCAGAAAGTCATGTGTATTTAGATTGTAGTTCTATTGTGTCGTAATTACCTGAAGCAATGACAGGACACAAGGACTCTTGAGAGAAGACTGATATAACCTTTGTGGCATCTAGGGGATGCTGAGAGCAGGCATTTTGACAGATGTAGGAAACGTATATAATGCAAAGCCAGAGGATGCCAAATTTCAGGCTATAGCATTGCTTATAGTTCCTGGCAAGTCACTTTGATTAAAAGCCACAGGATTTGGTGGACACCTAGTCTCAGGTCCTTTTAAATGGAATTTGATGTATTAAAATGAAGTTGACATACAGCATCTCACAGACATTTGATGTCTATATTAGTTCTTTATAACCTAGGCACTGCTGTTATTTGGAACTAGATTATTCTTTGCTGTGGGGCTGTCCTGCATATTGGTGTTCAGTAGCATCCCTAGTCTCTAACCACTAGACATCAATAAACTCCTACCCCTCAGATGTGACAACCAGAAATGTTTCCAAATACAACCAAATGTCCCAAATCACTTATATTTGAGAAATGGCAATGGACATCAGAATCACATGGGCTACTTTTTCAAGATGTGTTGACCAGAACTCACGAGAGACAACAGTTTATTGAGAGAGCTAGGGATAGTCAGCCCCGTAAGTGAAGTGCAAAGGAAGAGGATTTATCCTTTAATCCAAATCTGATTTGGTGTCAATCTAATAAACTTAACTTGGGATTTATCAAGAATATCTCAGAATGACCCACTACAGGAGATTTTCTTCCTTCCACCAAGCCTAGGGAAAATTACAGGTGTTTTAGGGCGATTCTGATTATCATACTAGAGCCTGTTGCTGGTATCTATTGGACAGGGAGCCAACAATGCCAAACATTCTGAAATTTAAGGGACATTGTAGAATAAACAAGTAACTAATGTTCCACCTGAGATGTCATTAGAAATGTTATTGAAAAACTGCCACAGGGGCTGGAGAGATGGCCTAGCTGTTAAGAGCACCAACTGCTCTTGCAGAGGACCCAGGTTTGATCCCCAGCACCCACATGGTGGCTGAGAACCGTCTTTGACTCCAGTCCCAGGGGAATCTGACATCCTCTTCTGACCTCCGCGGCATTGCACGACACNGGGAATCTGACATCCTCTTCTGACCTCCGCGGCATTGCACGACACTGGTGCACAGACCTGCATGCAGACAGTACATTCATACACATAAAAAATTAAAAATTAAAAAAAAAACTGCCACAAGAAGTAGAAGCAATAACATCATATAATTTCCTTTGGTGTGCTATAGAAGAAATTATAGAGGTGACTTGGATCACTTACATGTAAGCTTTCAGAGAGCTTAGGTAGCATTTAGAGTTTTGAAAAGTGCACTGAGGCCAGGTGTGGTGGTGCATGCCTTTAATCCCAGCACTCGGGAGGCAGAGGCAGATGGATTCTGTGTGAGTTCAAGGCCAGCCTGATCTACACAGTGAGCTCTAGGTCAGCTGGGACTGAAGGGAGGCCCTGTTTCAAAAAGGTAAAAAAAAATAAAAGAAAGAAAGAAAAGTGCACTGAGAACAGATTCTTGCACAAAATTCTTTTGGAGTCATGTTTCCTGGGATACTTGTTTTTGGGGGCCTGAAGTTTATAGAATTGGGCCTGCGGAGGGGAGCTTATATAAAAGCCTATGAGGCTGGGTGTGGTGTTACACACCTTTGATCTCAGCACTTGGGAGTCAGAAGCAGGAAGATCTCTGTGAGTTCAAGGCCAGCCTGATCTACACAGTGAGCTCTAGGTCAGCTGGGACTGAAGGGAGGCCCTGTTTCAAAAAGGTAAAAAAAAATAAAAGAAAGAAAGAAAAGTGCACTGAGAACAGATTCTTGCACAAAATTCTTTTGGAGTCATGTTTCCTGGGATACTTGTTTTTGGGGGCCTGAAGTTTATAGAATTGGGCCTGCGGAGGGGAGCTTATATAAAAGCCTATGAGGCTGGGTGTGGTGTTACACACCTTTGATCTCAGCACTTGGGAGTCAGAAGCAGGAAGATCTCTGTGAGTTCAAGGCCAGCCTGGTCTGCAGAGTGAGTTCCAGGCCAGCTGGGACTAAAGGGAGACACTGTCTCAAAAAAACCAAAAACTTGAGATCTTAGTAAAAAGACAAAAAGAAAAAAAGAGAGAGTACTGTGGTTTGACCTGTCTTCAATCCTTACTGGCAAGTGCATCTACCCTATGGCTGCTACCCCTTTTGGCACTCCTCAAAGACATGAGACACAGCTTTTTAACCTTCCAATATGGACTGAAGACTCATGTCTCTCCAAGAATCCTCCAAACTTTCAATGTCAGATGGAGACTACTGAGATACCCAGCTTGTGGACTAAACAGCTAAGGGGATTTCAGCCCCATCAGAATATAGACTGCCCTTATTGGACTACCTGGGCTGCATCATGGAGGCCAGTACAGAGGTATCAAGATGAGATGCATGCTTACTAGACTTCGTTTGGGGGACCATGGGAGGGAAAGACCCCAGTGTGGAGCAAACGTGCAGGATAGATGGTTGTTTGGGATTGCCAAAGAGGAAACTTTGAGCACCTCCTTAAGGAAAACATGACATCTTTTAGGGAAAAACCCTATAACAAGCAAAATGTCAAGTTTAGACTTGCATACATTTTTAGGATAACAACAAAGCTAGCAATAAATATACCAAAAATCAATAAATAGACTATTATAGCTTATATTAATTACCATCCTGAAATACTGAAATATATGTATACTATTTCATTTTAATTGCTATATTCTGTATATAACAATAATTTTATAATATAATTTTCTATAGAAACAACAGAAATAATTAAGCCTAATTTCCACCATGGTCAATTTAAATTATTTAGCTATAACTGCAATATGTATCATTTTCACCTTCACACATGTGATTACTGATGATATTACTACCATTTTGTCTCTCTAAATACAGAAGTTCAAATTGATTCTACTTATTCCAGTTAATAAAAGAAAAAAAAACATATGCTCTTATAATTGTAAAGGGTGGGTAGACTTAAATGTATTTGTTTCTTAGGGTTGCCATAATGTATTAACACATACAAGGTGGCTTCAAACATCAGAAATTCATTCCCTAATAATAATGTTGGAGGATAGTATGTGATAGTGTTGGTAGGACCATATGCCCTTTAAAGAGCCTTCTTTGCCTTTTCCACTTCCTGATGGTTCCTGGCATTTCTTGGTCTATGGAAGTGTTACCTTACATAAGACGTACTGAGCTCATGGGCAGTACAATTCCTCTCATCACTAACATGTTAAAAGGCATGACTTCCAAAATTTAAATACATATATAAGCTCAAAGAAGTGCCATGATTTGGAGGAGTGGCTCAGGTTCTGTATAGACATGCCTTACTACAGAGAGTCTGCTGTCAATACTTTTTAGAATGCCTCAGATTGAAAATCCAATCTCTTTATCTGCCAGATATACTTCTAACATTCTTATGGTAAGTGGCAACCTATGTGTGTCCCTAACATAGGTAGAATATCCCATCATCTGAAGAAATAAAATAAAATTCCTTCCTGAAAATTAATATATTTTGTGAGCTCTTAATGACAGACAACATAAATGTTGGTAGATTGAAAATCAAGGTCAGAAAAGTGTGGGCTTTGGATTCTGCCAAATATGTCCTTGAGATAAGTTGCATTTTTTTAATTTTTTTTATTAATTTTATTTATTTCTGTATGTGTATGAATGTACTGTCTGCATGCAAGTCTGTGCACCCGTGTCGTGCAATGCCGCGGAGGTCAGAAGAGGGTCTCGGATTCCCCTGGAGCTGTAGCTCTCCTAGAATTGGAGTCTCAGATGGTTCTCGGCCGCCATGTGGGTGCTGGAGATCGAACCCGGGTCCTCTGTAAGAGCAGTCGGTGCTCTTAACCGCTAGGCCATCTCTCCAGCCCCAATAAGTTGCATTTTAATGCATTATATTATTATATTACATCAACGGAATTATATGAGGGTCTTGTTGGAATTTTGAATGTTTCTCTTTATCATATAAATAAACATGAATATTATATTTGGCAATTTGAATGCTCTGCAAACAAAAATTAGGTAAAATGAAATTGCAAGAATAATTCAATAATGCATAGAAATATGTTGCAAAATAATCATTAAAATATTAAACAGTATATAGCCTCTAACAGTAAATATCTGAAGCAAATCGGACCATGTATTGGGCCAAGGAGAAATGACCATTTGTATTTAATTTATCAATACTACAGAGCAAATAGGATACATTTTATTTTTGGTAGCTTTCAAAATTCTACCACATTTAATAATATATAATAATTATGGCACAAAATTATAGATTTTTTGAGTGTTAGTATGTATTGGTAGGCCAACTTTTTCCATGCTGAGTGGTTCTAAAAAATGGCAAAAAGAATCCTTTTGGCTTTTTTCCATTCTCTTCTGAAAAAATTTTGGTAGAAAAGAAAGACAGGGAGAAAAAAGATGCTAGAATTCTATAACACAAACAAGAAACACAAGCCATTTTTCTTACTTCACACTGTTCACGAGAGTGACAAAACACCAATTTTCACAAGATGGTCTGTCTTACAAATATGGAACACTTCCCATTCAAATAGGTATCCAGGGCATTCTGGATAAGTCAGCCAAAACGGGTAGCAATTGCATGTAAATTAAAATAGCAACCTTCCCCATCCTGAGTATTCATCCATTGTGTCTCTGACACATTGCAGAAAGGATGCCAGACCTTCTACTGGCATAAAATTCATGTTTGTAGCCTGCTGGGAGAAGTAAAAAAAAAAGGCATCACTTGCAGCATGTAGGGTTTCTTTGTTGGTGGCATGCAGTTGAGAAGAGGAAATAACATACCATTTGGTATCCTCTGGGAAGGTCTGTGAGAAGACTTGTGCTGAGTCCCTGTGCTGCTTTTTCAAGATGTTCAAGATCTGCATGTGCTTTGTGAGGCAACATGCAAGTGGTATGTAAACAAACCTGTGTTGGTTTCCAGGAAAAAGCAATTATTGCTTTAGGACAACCATCCCATTTGGGGATATCAAATAAAGAATTGATGCTTGTTAGGATAGCTGATGAGATAACACCTGATCCCTAGAAAAGCATACCTATCTACAAGTGAAAAGGAGAGGCCTATGCTATGAAGTCAGACACTATCAGTGTTCTGTCTGTATTTCTTTATCCTTAACACTTCAGTGCATTCCAGCCTGACTTCGGCTTACCAGAACCTACATTTCCTTGCCTTTTCTGGCCATGTGACAGGCTGGAAGTTCTAGGAAATTAATGCCAGTTGTCTTCAGGGATAACTGCCTTGATATCACATCATTTATTGGCTGCCTTGGCTTTCTTGTTTTACTTTCATGCTTTCCTACATGGCATTTCATCAGGGCAACTCCCACATCAGCTATGTGCACTTGAATCTTTGTGACCAGGTTATCTTCTGAAGGATCTCAACTGTCTTCTCTCAGAAGTCCCACAATTCATCATTTTAAGAGGCTTCAAGATGACCATATTTCTGATATCTTAGAAGAATTAATGAATGGAACACATATTTTTTTAATTTACTGAATGTCTTAGAAATTATTTTTGCATTCTGAGTTAACTTATACAACTCTAGTGTGTCCCCCTTCATCATTGCTCAGATCCACCTGTAAGGTCCTTATTCCTCCATGTTTCTAAAAGTTCTCTTGTGCCTAAAATGTCAAACTGCCTAAACATTAATTACATATTGTGGTGAAGCCACTGAGATCCAAAAAATTAATCAACTATTTGAGGGACAGCAATAACAAGGGAAGAAGATGGACTGTGTTTAGAAGCTATGAATACAGATAAGACTAAGATGGACTTAATATTGCCCTATATGATTCAGAATTACATTTTTGCTCTTTTTTTGAAAGTGATCTAGATATCTCTGACTATTTTAGGTCTTGTGAGTTTTTACTCACAAATGGAATACAAGAGCACATCAAAAATACTATCCTCCATTATCAAACTTGCTTAATCTCAGAGATGCAGGAATGCAAATATAAATAAATGCAACCCACCACATAAACGGGCTCAAGGGCAGAAACCCTTGATCATGGCCATGATCAGATTCAGAAAAGGCATTTGACAAAATCCAATATCCACTCATGAAAAAAAAATGTCATGAGGAATCTAGAAATACAGGGGACATATCCCAACATAGTAAAGGCAATATACAACAAACTCATATCCAACATTATACTAAATAGAGAAAACATTCAAAATATTCCCATCCAAATCAAGAACAAGACAAGGATGTCCACTCTCTCCATTCCTTGAAGTCTAAGCTAGATCAGTGAAACTAATTATAAAGGAAAAAAAAACAAAGTATACTTATTTTAGAGGATATAATTCTCTATATAAAAGACCAGAAAACTCCTAAAGCTAATAAATATGTTCAGCAAGTTAACACTGCCCAAAACATGGCCCTTGTATATATGAATAGCAACATACTGAGAAGGAAATCAGGGGAACTATTCCATTCAATGGTAGCCTCAAAAATAATAAAAACTTTAAGATAGTGAAGAAGTTGAAGAAGTTACCAGATGACGGAAAGACTTTCCATCCTCATGTAACAGTAGGATTAATATTGTTAAAATGGCCTTCCTACCAAAAGCAATCTACAAATTCAATGCAATATCCATTAAAATTCCAACACAATTCTTCCAGAACTTGAAAAAATAATCTCCAATTTCATATTGAAACACCAAAGACCCAGACTAGTTAAAATAATCTTGAACAATAAAAGAACTTCTGGAGGCATTACCATCCCTCATCTCAAATTATACTATAGAGATATAGTAATAAAAACAGAGTGATACTGCCGTAAAACAGACGCACTGATCAATGTAATAGAACTGAGGACACAGATTTAAATTCATGCATTTTCAGACACTTGATTTTTCACAAAGGAGCCACAAATGAACACTTGAGAAAAGACAGCTTGTTCAACAAATGGTGTTGGTCAAACTGGATAGCTTTACATAGAAGAATTTAACTAGAACCATATCTCTCACTATGCAAAAAACTCAACTCCAAATGGATCAGGGACCTCAACATAAGACCTGATACCCTGAGTCTGACAGAAGAGAAGTTAGAGAATACACTGGAGTTTATAAGCACAGGAAAGAGCTTTCTGAACAGGACTCCTATAACACAGTCATTAAGTCCAACAAGTGAAAAAGGGGACCTCATTAAATGAAAAAGCTTCTGTACAACAAAAGACATCATCATTTGAGTGAAGAGACAATCTAGAGAATGGGAAAATATCTTTATCAGCTGAGAGAAGTTTAGTATCTAGAATATAGAAAGAATACAAATAAGCATCAAAAAAGAAGCCAATTAAAAGTTAGGGCAAGAAGCTAAACAGGGAGTTCTCTAAAGATGAAACATAAAATGGATAAGAAATATTTTTTAAAATATTCAACATCTGAGGCTGGAGAGATGGTTTAGAGGTTAAAAGCACCGACTGCTTTTGCAGAGGACCCGGGTTCGATTCCCAGCACCACATGGTGGCTGAGAACCATCTTTAACTCCAGTTCCAGGGAATCTGACAGCCTCTTCTGACCTCCAAGGCCCAAACCTACACGCAGACAGTACATTCATACACATAAAAAATAAATAAAATTAGGGGCTGGAGAGATGGCCCAGTGGTTAAGAGCGCCGACCGCTCTTGCAGAGGACCCAGGTTCGATCCCCAGCACCCACATTGTGGTCAGAACCATCTGTAACTCCAATTCCAGGAGAACTCCAGTTCCAGGGGAATCCGACACCCTCTTCTGACCACCGCGGCATTGCACGACACGGGTGCACAGACCTACATGCAGACAGTACATTCATACACATAAAAAATAAATAAAATTAAAAAAAGAAGCTAAAACCCAGGAAATGCTTTAGTTTTAGCTTCATCGTTCATCTCAGGGTGCTAAATCAGAGCAAGAAACATTAGGTATTTAAGTGAAAAATCTATAAAATCTCATGTTTCAAATATTTTTTCTGTCCTGGTAGAAGGATTTTCAGTGGCTTATGGATTATATAGAAAGCAAACTTGGTTTGCTGGAATGACAACGGGAATGGAAACCAACGGAAAGAACTGGAATGAACAGATTACTATAGACGCGAACCATGATGATGGAAATTCATGTGCTTACTTCGCTCCTAGTGGAGGACCCTGGGAAATATTGGCAGACATACTTCTACTTCCTGATCAGCAAACAAATACATTGAATATGTATTTGTTTGCAGTAACACTTTCTCCCAAGGCCAGATGAAGGGACAAGATGGAATAGGATTCTATGTGGTTCCTTTAAGGACTTTGAGTGTAGCTTATTGTATCTGCAGACTCAGTTTTACTGTGACAAGCCATTAGGGCATCTTACATGATCCTCATAAAGATTTTGAGATTTTGCTTCATGAGACTAGAATACCGAAGCTGAAGTCATAATGTAAGTGAAAGACAAATACAGGCTTCCTTGCCTCTCACACGTCTCAGTTATATTTACATTTTGTTTCCTTTCTTCCGTTGGCTTCAAACACCGCCATAAAATATCTGTATGGTACCAGGCACTTGACCTGACCTGTGTAGGCTGCCTCCGAAATCAACTGAAAGCGTTCGTAATAGTTCCACCTATTGAGCAGCCAGGCCAGTCAAATAGGTATTGGTCATTCATTCTGTGTTAAGGGAGGTATCATTGGCTGCAGCACAACTCTGTGGAAGACAGTGTCTGGGACACTGTACATAGACTACTGCAGTCTTATAAAGTAGTTATTATTTCTGATTTCTAGAATAAACAATTTAGACTCAAAGAAATTATGTGGCTTGACCAAGCTCATGGGGCCAGTTCTGCTTTAGCCCGCAGAACCAGGCCTTGAAGCAGACAGATAAATTTATCCATTGATTAAGGATATTGCACCCTTTTTTTCTCCAAGGAGAGTTGCTACAAAGAATGCTAAGAACTGATTTTTTCCTGAGCCGGGCATAGTGATGCATGCCTTTAATCATAGCACTTGTAAGGAAGAGGCGGGCATTTATCTCTATGAGTTCAAGGCCAGCCTGGTCTACAGAGTGATTTCCAGGACATCCANTATGGAAATACCTGTTTATCCATGTTCATTGTTGCCATTATCATAATAGCTAGGAATTTAAAAAATGTAGATATCTGTCAACTAATGAATGGATAATGAAGGTGCAGTACATATACAGAATAGAATATTGGTCAGCTGTTAAAAAATGAAACTATGAAATTTTCAGGTAAATGGATGGAAATGGAAACAGTCACCCTGAGTGAAATAACTGAGACCCAGGTAGACAACTGTCACATCTTGTCTCTCATAGCTGAATGTTAGCTTTGAAATCTTAGATATACATGTTTCATTTTGAAAATCCAGAGAGGTCAGGAAACTAATATCAGCCATAGCAAGGGCTTCCAGGGATGAGGGGTAGAATGAAGTGATACAAAGGGGGAAAGGGAAATTATAGAGTAGAAAGGGTTAAATGGGGTGGGGAATGGGAGGGTAGGGCAGAGGAAGGAATATGAGGGAGGCATAAATAACATCAAAGGACTTTTGAAAAAGCCATATGGAATCCTAACACACTTCCTAAAGTACATACATTATAAAAAATACTAAAATGAGTAAAGTTATAACAGGAGGGCATTACCTCTTCTAGATACCATTGGCTAAGTACTTTAAAAGCCCAATGCCAGGAATGGACTCCCTCTCTAAAAGCTGTTGACTAGGGTGTCCCATAGACCCTCAAACAACACTTGCCCTTTCCCCTGTTCTTGGTTACTCAACAGAACTCCACCATAAGGCCCTATTGTTGAAGACACTACATATATCAGCTGTAGAACAAACAAGGAGAAATCAAGCTGGTGATGAATTCAAAGCTTCATTTCCACTGGCTAGCTTTCATAGTATAGTGTTAGAAGATGCTATACATGTTACTTAAAGACAGAATCATCAACCTTACCCAGTTGTGAATCCTGTAAGCTGGAACATCTGACCCTGCAAGATATACCACCTGGTGCAGTAGTGGTACAAATATTATGGGAGTAATCAAAAAACATGTTCTAATTGGATTTGAGGTCCTCTTCATAGGATGGAGCCCATACCTGACATTGATATCAGGCCTAAGAATCTGAGGCTAGATAGGTTACTGGTCATAAGGGAGAGCTTAATTCTTTTATTCTGCTAAATAGATATAGTATTAAGTTTACTCCTAATGGCATTTTGTTATGTTCACAGGTTATTACATCTCTCAGTGCTCATCAAAGAAGCTTCGTTTTGTCACAGATGATTATTGACAAAGAGATGCACAACTGGCCAGTGTTCAGAGAAGAAGCTCCACAATGCTTTTCTGTGAATAGGACACCTATATCAAACTTCTGGCTCCCAAGACTTGGGAATCATTACAAAAGAAGGGATGGAAAGTTTATAAGAGCCAGAGGTGGTAGATGACTACAGAGAAATGGAATTTTCCCAACAACTGCTCAGTTACTCATATGATAGCTCAGCACGGGTTGCAAGATGCACAAGTTACACATAACTCAAGTCAGACAAAAATTCCAGCATAGATTTGGGGAAGTGGACAAGCAACCCCAACCCTGCCTGAGGAAATACTGGCAACCATTGACTGCTGGGAGGGGGAGAGTAAGTGTCATTTTAGCTCGAGACTTTAGATAGGTTAACCAGGCTCCAGTAGATAAACACACACCAAAGGGCATTTGAGGACACAAAGGAGACGTCTGAGATTGGTGTAAAAGCGAGATTGAGAGTGAGCTAATTGAGATGGGGAGATATATAGAGATGGTCACCTTATTTTTGATAGTAGCGATATATATATATATATATACCTCTAAATATATATATATTATATTTATGTATATTATAGTACATTAAGGTGGGTGGAGGTTGTGAGGGGGTATAGATATGGGAGGGGATCTAAATATGATCAAAATGCACTGTATACAATTCACAAAATTTCATAAAAGAGTCATAAAACAAAGATTAAGAAAGAATATATGTGACAGTTATTCTTCTGTTCCTGGCTTTTTTTTCACTTAAATATAACATCCTCCAGGTTCACCCATACTGCACAAATAACAGGATTTCATTCTTTTTGTAAATTTTATTTATTTATTTTTTATGTGTATGAATGTACTGTCTGCATGTAGGTTTGTGCACCCATGTCGTGCAATGCCGCGGAGGTCAGAAGAGAGTGTCGGATTCCCCAGGAACTGGAGTTCTCCTGGAATTGGAGTTACAGACGGTTCTCAGCTGCCATGTGGGTGCTGGGGATTGAACCCAGGTCCTCTGCAAGAGCGGTTGACGCTCTTAACCTCTAGGCCGTCTCTCCAGCCCATCATTCTTTTTTTATAACCTAGTAATAGTTAACAATAATGTGTTGCATATTTCAAAATAAAAGAAAATTTGAATGTTCTACCACAAAAATCAGAAGTGTGGGAAATGGTGGCTATCCTGGTTGCTCTATTCTTTATATAATATATAAATGTATCAAAACATGACAATATACCTCATAAATATGCATGATTATGAGCTAATTAAAAGTTAAATAAAAGAGGGATGGGGAAATAACTCACTGATAAAAGCACTTGCTCTACAAACATGAGGATCTGATTTTATATCCCCAACACCCATATATAAAACTAGGCATGGCTACATGTGCTTGTATGCCCAGCACTGGGGAGAGATATAGGCAGACATGAAAGCTTAAGGGTGAGCTTCTCATTCAATGAGAATCCTGTTTCAAGGCAAAAGGCAAAGAGCCAAGGATAAAGACACCTGATTTCCTGCCTTGATCCACATATGTCTGTGCACCTACACACTCATGTTCATGCACAACACAGACACACACACACACACACACACATGCATACACACACTACTAGCAATATCACAAATGTGAATTCAGCACTGAGGATATAAAAGCACTGTCCCCAGTGCTTCACATGTATCCATTTATTTAGTTGTCATAAATTGCTAAGAAATGGGCATCATTATTAGCTTCGGTAATGGATGGGGAGCTCAAAAATTGAAAAACAAGTATGAGGCATCTTGACCTGTGCTTGCATTTAAAAGTTAAAGCAGGAGTGACAGTCAAGTGGCTTCATGGGAACTAGACTGGAGTATTGGAACTTCTTTATTGGCATCCTACGGTTTAATGATACCTGTTTTGCAATCCCCCCATCCCCATCCTGATTTCATGACTCAGTGTCCTCATCTTTGGGTCTTTTGCACCTGCTTCTGACAACTAACTGCCTCATTTTCTAGTCTTCTGATCTCCACCAGTGCTATTTCTGTGTAACCTTTATTCCAGACCTCCTTGTGGCTTCTCTTCACCCCCAAGATCTGCTATCTTTTACATATGTATCTACCTACCCAGTCTGCTGTAGTCTGCAGATGAATTGCATAGAAACAGAACATAGTCTCTTAGTAAGGACCTATTTGAAGACAGGGGCCCTCAGGGGTGGCTGATGGTAAGTGGTGCAAAACATCCAGCATCAAATGACACCTGCCAAGTATATCACCTAGAAGGACTAAAAAATAGTCAGTGAACTTATATATGGTGGTCCTATTTGGCATTATTTTCTCCTACCATTGGTTTAGAACCAAATAGTCTCAAAAAGTTGGAGTATGCTTGCTTGAAGCAAATAGCTATCTATCTGCATCCCAGAATGTAAAGGGAGGAGATCTTAAAGGTCTAAATCTTGTGCATGTCTTATGGTCCAAATTAGGTCTTGAAAATAGGTTAGGTTCCATGTTTCAAAGGGGGCAGATAATGTAACAGGCTTTTTTGGCATTGTAAGCTTTTAATACTGAAGAATAGCATATACAAAGACGTGCACAAATCATAAGTGTACAGTTCATTGACATTGTACAACGTAAACACATCTGTGAAACTATCAGCCAAATCAAGATATACAGCAGGAGGCTTTTCTTTTTTTAATTTTTTTTTAATTTTATTTATTTCTGTATGTGTATGAATGTACTGTCTGCATGCAAGTCTGTGCACCCGTGTCGTGCAATGCCGCGGAGGTCAGAAGAGGGTGTCAGATTCCCCCGGAACTGGAGCTCTCCTGGAATTGGAGTTTCAGACGGTTCTCGGCCGCCATGTGGGTGCTGGGGATCGAACCCGGGTCCTCTGCAAAAGCGGTCGGCGCTCTTAACCGCTAGGCCATCTCTCCAGCCCAGCAGGAGGCTTTTCTGAGGGCTCTGGAAGTGCTCATTATCATTCTATAGTTCATGGGTCAGAAGATCACAGAAAACACTTTTGAAACAACTGAGCCAGCATCAGCAGTTTTGCATATACTAAGTCCCAGAATGGCCAGGTGTCACGCTCAAGGCCAGGTGGCTAGAAAGCATCATATTTTAAGGCATTTTATTCACCTAATACATTGGGCAGGTTTTTTTCTGTTGTTTAACTAAGGTAATGCCAGTGGATAAACCATCCTAGCATTCTACTTCTATTTCTTTGTCCTACATGCTATATTAATTTTTCTTTTCTTAATTCATGCTCATCTCAGAGCAAAATCTTCTATGAGTATGGTTTGACCGACAAGATCTCTGTGCTTGGCACATAAGGAGATAGCATCCTTATTGTATCAGCAGCTAGTGACAGCCAGGGGACATACAATGTACATCAGCAAAGAGTATATAGTCAGGGACCCACCCTTCCTTAGAACTTTCTTACTCTAGCCTGAGAAACTGGAATTCATTCCCTCTGAGGTTTTCACAGCAGAGATCACTGGCTTGTGTGTCACCTCCATGATGCAGAGCCTAGCCTAGCAAACAGCTGCCTGGATAGGGGGTAGGAAGCATTTTCCAAACCCCTTGACAGTAACTATTAGAAGAGTGGTGTTTCCAAAGAACGTGAGTGAAAAATTTTGTTTTCACTTCTGAACTAAGATACTGAAGAAGCAAGTATGATTTCTGTAAAGTTTCATCCTCCATCCACAGACTCTGAGGGCCTGAGACCCAGAATTCACATATTACTGAAGAATAAATGACCAATATTTAATCTAATGAGAGTCTAGTGTTACTGTAACTAACAAAATTACAGAAGATGGAAGTGAAGATCATACAGGTTTCAAAGGATCTTTTAAATAATATTTTTGAAGACCTTGCCAACCAGAGCTCTTTACTTATATAGGAAGTAAAATTCCTAGATATTGTATGAAATAAAGAGAAGGGACTGGGCCTTTCATAAGCAGGAAAGCATTTTCTAGGGTTCTGTGCCTTTTTTTCAGAATTAATTTCAGGAATGCTTGTAGTGATGAGGGAAGGTTGATCCTCAGGACCTAAAAAAGACCTGATTGCAGTTATAGAGATGGTTAGCCATTGTTGCAATTCCATATTTGCTAAAACATTGGACCAAAGCCTGTATCTGTGACACAGGTTTTATCAGCAGAAACACAGATTTTTCTTTTGGAAAGCTTGCCAATGAGTGCAGTGACCTTCATTCACAGTATTCTTTGACCCATTTAAATGAGACAGATTTCTGTATAATAGAAACTTAGAAGTAACAGCATGTAATATGTGCCAAAGGAGCATCTTTGATAATGCTGGTATTGGCCAAGAGTGGTAATAAGGAATGATGAGAGGATTGTTTTATCAGTTCATGTTACACAGCCACCATGCATGTACCATGAAAATGGTTAGTGGTATTAGACTGCTACCTGTCTCTACTAGGTAGCAGTTAAGTGACGTTAGACAAGTGATTTAATTTCCCTGCACATCATTATCTCCATGTGTAAAATGCTGACTACTGTGTATACTTCTTCATGTTTGAAGGTTTAAATTATTTAAAACAGGTTAAGCTGTTGGAAGAATCCCTAGCACATCTCAACACATATCAGCTATTAGATTTGCAATGCTTTGAGACCCTGATTTGTCTGTGGCATATCCGAATTCATGTCAGAATATAAAACAAAAACCAAACTGTTACCTCTCTGGGTCAGAACTAGAATCCTTTCTGTTTCTCTGAAGAATATTAAAAGGCTGTCACATGAGACTAGGGCATAGAGAGCTTGCAGCCTTCTCTGTGATACCAAGCCCAGCTTGAGTTCCTAATATACATGCTTACAAAACTGATAAATATATATAAAGAATTAATAACAGTTCATCTTTTGATGAATCAGAGTATACTTTAATGTATTTTTAAAATTTTATTTGTTTTTTTATGTGTATGAATGTACTATCTGCATGTAGGTTTGTGCACCCGTGCTATGCAATGCCACGGAGGTCAGAAGAGGGTGTCAGATTCCCCTAGAACTGGAGTTAAAGACAGTTCTCAGCGCCATGTGGGTGCTAGGGATCGAACCCGGGTCCTCTGCAAAGGCCGTCGGCACTCTTAACCACTAGGCGATCTCTCCAGCCCCTATATTTTAATGTATTTTATCTGAGTGAAGTACATAAAGGATATAGGGCACAAAGATGACCTTAAGCATCAAAATAGATGATGAAATATTGGATTATAATCCAAAATATAAAATAAATATCTCCAAGTCTTTACTAATATAAGTGAATAATATATTGGCAAATGAAGAGAGAGATAAATCATTTAAAATATTTTATTTATTCTTTTTATTTTATGTGTATGAGCGTATTGCCTGTATGTATGTAAGTGCACCCATGTTATGCAATGATTATGAAGGTTAGAAGAGAACACTGGATTCCTCTGGAACTGAAATTAAGGAGGGTTGTTAGCTGCCATGTGGATGCTGGTAATCAAAGCTGGGTCCTCTGCAAGAGCAGCCAGTGCTCTTAACCACTGAGCCATCTCTCTAGCCCCAAGATAAATCTTTTATAGAGAAGAATTCCAAATAAACTGTGCAGCTCCTCTGCCCTCAAGAAAGTGGAGCACAAATCACTACTCCTTAAGTGTAGATTGCTCTGCGAATTCCTTCCACAGAGCACAGTAGAGAGAAGAGAAAGGAAGAGAGTAGGTTTACAGTGGAGATACCTTACAAATGCTGCTTGACTATGTGACCAAGGCCAATGTCAACAGTCATAAATCACAGTGAGCATATGTACTTCTGATATGATATTATAAAAATAGCACTTTACCTTTGTGATCCTCCTTCTCCAAACCCACAGCTACAGTTGAGAAAAACATCAGATGACTTGCAGTAGAGGGACAGGCAGCTCACAATATACCTGAGCAGAACATCTTAAAAGTGTCAAGGTCATCAAAAACAATGAGAATGTCTGATAAATTGCCACAGCCAAGAAGAGCCTAAGGAGATATGAAATTAAATATTATATGGTGTCCTGATAACCAGATAAATTATATTAAATAAAACTCATGTAAGGGACTGTAAATATAGTTAAATACAATGGTTAGAGATGTCATATATCCTAGAGAAAGCCCCACCTTTGTCATATTCCTAGACAAATGTATTGTTTTACCATATGCTACATATGGATCTTTATATTTACAGACAAGTATACCATTCACTCATCAAAGAAGCTTCTTTTTGCAGCAAATGGAGACTGTTAAAGATTTCCATAACTGATCACACACAGAAAACAAGTGTTTGAGAGATGCCCAGCCTTAAGTGACTTGTCTACAATGGAACCTCTACACCCAAGGCTCATGGAACATAGCAGAAAGAGGATAGAGATAATACTAATGCATTTCTCATCTCTCACCTGCAACAAAGCTTTCTCATTCAATCTGAGTAGTATGCACACAGAAGGCCCCAACTGGCCAAAGCATAAAGAATAAGAGACTTCAGAATGCTTGTCCCTAGATAGTACTCTTTTATTAAACCTCACCCACCTACAGCTCAGGGACCCTTGAGGAAGAGGGGGCATAAAGAATGTAAGGTTGGGGTTAGTGCATGATCTGAAGGAAATAGAATATTCCGGGCTTCTGGGAATTTACTTATATTAACTTACATCAGTGGTATCAGCGTGTACATGACCCATTCAAACTCAGTCAGACAAAAACCTAGCATTTCTCTTAACTGGAGAAATGGGTAGCAGACCCCTAACTTAGCTGAGGAACTATTGGCAACTGATTACTCCTGGGTGAGGAAAAGTTAATCGTCTTTAAGAGAGGAACTCTAGATAGGCTGACTAGACTCCAATGGATGAACTTGTAACTGAGGGACATCTAGGTATACTAACCACTCAATAGGCCTTAACATGACAGAATGCATGAAATGTGCTGTGGAGTGGGGGATGAACTACATGGGAGGTGCATATGGGGTATAAAGATGGTTAAGTGTTTTGTATGAAATGCCCAAAAATTCAATAAAAATATATATTGAAAAAAATTAAAGGTCAAAATAATAAAAGCTATTGAAATCAAATAAACAACGGTGTGATGTTTTATCTTATTTGTCAATTTACTGGGATTTAGAACCGCCATGGAGACAATCGCTAGGCATATCTATAAGGGATTATTGGATTCCGTTAACTGAGATGAGAAGACCCACTCCATGGGCTGGAGTCTCAGGCTGAATTAAAAAAAAAGGGAGCTGAGCAGCAGAATTCATCACTCTCTGGTTTCTGATGCTGGATGTGATGTAAGCAGCTCTTTCAACCCCATGGTACAACTTCTCCACCATTATAGAGTATGCCCTTCAAATGTGAGTCAACATAAATCCTTGCTTCTTTAAGTTGCTTTTGTCAGGGTATTTTGTCACAGCAACAAGACAAGCAAATAATACAGATGGATTTTACCTCACAATTAGATTGTAACAAGTGGGGTATAAGAAGTTAAGGAGTCTGTAATATGGAGGCTATATAAGAGATATATGGAAGGAAACAGTTTGTACTATCTGTTCATTTTTCTGTAAATCTAAGACATAAAATATAAAGCACAATCAGTTCTTATAATCAACATTAGTTATGTCCTATGAAAACATCAAGAACACTAAGTTGATAAATCCTGAGTTATTACTCCTAGTTATAGCCTCTAGTCACATGTTGGATCAGTAAATAGTCTTTTTAATGTGTCTTCTGCTTAAGGACAGACTATATTTAATATATATTGTTGGCTCATTAACATTGAACTCAGAGCTAACAGCTTTAACTCTTGACTGGATGGAGATTATCTAGCATGTCTTTCCTTCATAAGCCACATTACAGCTTCTTTGTAGCTAGGGCACACTTCAGAACTTGCTTGAGAACTTGCAAAAACTATGGATCTAAATAAACCATGAGAAGGATCCTTATTTATATCCTGAGAGCTAAGACAAGAAGAGTGCCACCTTGTTTGGTCTTAGCTAGGAATGCGTGAACTATAAAATTATTAGTAGCTATTCATATGAAACCCAGTGACGGGTTTCATAAAGGCATTTTCATTCAACGATTTTAGCCTTAATTCATACCTCCATGTCCTCCATGTTCTTCCCTTTTTCACTCCTGCTAGTCTCTTCTTTTCCCTAAATAGCTTTGATTCTACTTTTATATACACAAAATATATGATTTTATCTATTTATTTAAATTTTTGCATCCACAAATGAAAAATAATATGGGGGATTTGTCGCTCTGAACCTGACTTATTAACTGTTCTAGTTTGTCTTCAATTGTTGTGACAAAACACTCTGACCTACGCCAACTTGGGGAGGAAAGGATTTATTCAGCTTACATCTCTTACATCACTTAGGGAGCCCAAGGCAGGAACTCAGGGCAGGAACCTGGAAGCAGGAGCTGAAGCACAGGCCATGGAGGAATGCTGTTCACTGGCTTGCTCCCCTGGCTCATGCCCAGCCTGCCTTCTTATACAGTACACAACAACCTGCCCAAGGTGGCACCACTCATTGTGGGCTGGGCCCTACCACATTGCTCAACCATCAAGACAATACTCCACAGATGTGGCCACAGGCCAATCCAATGGAGCCAGTTCCCCAACTGAGGCTCCCTCAACCCAGGTGTGTCAAGTTGGCACTAAAGCTATCCAGCACAACTGACCCCTTGTCAACTTGACACACAAAACACATCACTATTAAACTACCACCTTTCCAGTTCTTATCCCCAAAGTATGATGTTAACATTAATCACAACCTAAGACAGTACAAACTTAAAAGCCCCACAGTCCTCAAAATGTCCAAACACTTAAAAGTTCACAGTCTATTAAAAGTCTCTTAACTGTGGGCTCCTGTAAAATCCAAAACAAGTACTGTCTTATTTCAAAGAGAAGAATCAGGCACGCTCAAACAAAACCTAAGTCCAGCAAAGTAGCTCAAGGCTGGACACCTGGGATTCACTCATGATTTTCTGGGCTCCAAAGGGTTTCGGCAGCTCCCCTTCTCTGACTCTGCCATCCGTGGCACACACAGCTCATCTTGAAGGCCCAGGCCGACTCCATTCCACACCTGCTGCTGCTCTTGGTGGTCGTTCCATGGTCCTGGCATCTCCAAAATGCTTGGGTTGCCACTGAAACTGAGGCATCACCTTCACCAATGGTCTCTTCTGACCTCTCCTGGTGCAAAGCCTCAGCTTCTCTTCATGACCCCTGCAATCCTGGGGTCTTCACTGCAACCGAGGTGCACTTCCACCAATGGTCTTTCTTGACCTCTCACAGTGCCAAGCCTTGGCTGCTCTCTGTGACACCCTCAAATTTCAACACCAGAACCATATAGAAGACTCTTACACACTACCAAGTCCTGCTTCTGGCTTGAGATGGAGGCTCAGGCCCCTTCTGGATCATAGCCTCTGTGTGCTGACCCTGAAGAAATTCTTCCCAGAAGATTTCACCACAGTGATGCTGGTCTCTTGTTACTTACAGCTGATTTTTCAGCCCCAGCTAACCAGCATCAATTGTCACAGTACAACAAAGATTTCACTTCAGGTTCTGGTCTCTTGTTACTTACAGCTGATTCTTCAGCCCCAGCTGACCAGAGCCCATAGATTAAACAGTCCTGATGATCTCTGCTTCCCTTTGAAACTAGAAACTTCACAAGCCAGGCCTCCTTCTCCTACAACTCTTTCAGCAAAACTGTTCCAAGCTCCACAGCAACAATCTTTAGGCATTCAATGATCTTCCCAGCCCAAAGTTCCAAACGCCTCCGCAATCCTTCCCCAAAACACCAAGACCAATTTCTGTTCTAGTTTGTCTTCCATTACTGTGACAAAACACTCTGACTGACACCAACTTGGGGAGGAAAGGGTTTATTCAGCTTACATCACCAGGGTCACAGTTCATCACTTAGGGAGCCCAAGGCAGGAACTCAGGGCAGGAACCTGGAAGCAGGAGCTGAAGCACAGGCCATGGAGGAGTACTGTTCACTGGCTTGCTCCCCTGGCTCATGCCCAGCCTGCCTTCTTATATGGTACACAACCTGTCCAGGGTGGCACCACTCATTGTGGGCTGGGCCCTCCCACACTGCTCAACAATCAAGACAATACTCCACAGATGTGGCCACAGGCCAATCCAATGGAGCCAATTCCCCAATTGAGGTTCCCTCAACCCAGGTGTGTCAAATTGACACTAAAGCTATCCAGCACATTAACTTAATATGATAATTGCCAGTTGTATCCATTTTCCAGTAAATGACATGATTTTATTCTACTTTATAGCTGGATAAAACTTCATTTTATATATATATATATGAAGTTTCCTTCATCTATCTATTGATGGACACACAGGTTTATTCCATAATTTAAATATTCATTAATTAAACAGATAACTAACAACAAATGCTAGTGAGGATATGAGGAAAAGGGAACACTTATACAGTGTAGGTGAGAGTGTAAATTTGCCCAGTCACTATGGAAACAGGTGCTAGCACCAAATCTATAATTGAAGGCAGCTATGCTGTTAAATGTGAATTCCTTAATGGGCTCTAGAATTAACTGATCACATATTTTCAGACTTTGTAATTGTGGTATATATATGGAGGGTATGTATTCATATATTAGAGTAATATAAAATTAAAGGGAAAATGTGAAAAAAACAATAAAATAAAATTTGAAAAAAACCCACAACAAATAATGAAGATTATAACTACTTATGTTAGCGTTCCCTAGAAGATTGGTTAGTAGATGTGTAGTCCAACCATGGCTGTCTGCATGCTGTGGAGCCTGAGAATCTGACAGCTGTTCAGTCCAAGAGCCTTGATGCCTCAGCAGTCCCAGTCTATTAAAGGCCTGGAAAATTCCTCCAGAGCCTCTGGTTTTCAGTCCACATAGGAAAGCATTAGAAACTGGGTTCTGATAGCAGTGAATGGCAGCAGCAGCAGCGACAACACCAAGAACACCACCACCACCACCAACAACAACAACAACAAGATATATGCATTCACTAGCAAGATATAAATGCAGACAAGCTAGAATCCTTGATTTTCCTTGGACCTCTATATATCTGGGCTGCTACCAGAAGGTGTTGCTCACTTTGGGGGAAGGTTTTCCCCCTCAGTTAATCCTTCCTAGAAATGCCATCACAGATCCACCCAGAGGTCTCTCTCTTAGTTGATTCCAGATCTAATCAAGTTGACAACCAAAATTAACCATCATACCAATTATATCACTCCTGGGGAAATACTTGAAGGACACTTTTCATAATTCAACTTTTAAAGAGTTCTGTGAATATGTGTTCCTATAAATACTAATTTTGGGGTTGCAAATAAATTTCAGTGAGCAGTAAAATTCACAAAAATGTTTCCATTAGTAATAAGGATCATCTTTATATTTTATTTTTGCAAGACTTACATCTATCGTTCTTTTTACATTTTATTTGCTTATTGTTTTTTGTTTATGGTTTGTTTCTGTGTTGTTCAATATGTCAGCCATTGAGCCACATGTGGTTATTGTTATTTTAAATTTTACTACTCCAAACTGAAATATGTTGTAAGAATAAACACCAGGTTTTGGAGATTTTACATAAAACAATGTAAATTTTCACACTAATAATTTAATATTAACTATGGAAATAGTAATATTTAATGTGATTATTTAAATAGAATAGATTGTTATTAAAGTTTCCTTCACCTGTTTCTTCTTACTTTTTTATAATGTGGCTATTTTTTATAATTTTTTTATTTTTATTTATTTATTTATTTATTTATTTATTTATTTATTTATGTGTATGAATGTACTGTCTGCATGCAGGTTTGTGCACCCGTGTCGTGCAATGCTGCGGAGGTCAGAAGAGGGTGTTGGATTCCCCTGGAACTGAAGTTCTTCTGGAATTGGAGTTAGAGACGGTTCTCAGCTGCCATGTGGGTGCTGGGGATCAAACCCAGGTCCTCAGAAAGAGCAGTCAGCGCTCCTAACCGCTAGGCCATTTCTCCAGCCCCTGTTCTGCTTCTTTAAATGGAGACCCATACCTGACATTGATATGAAGCAAATGAACCTGTCACTACACAGGCCATAGGGGAGAGCATGTGTATGAATGTACTGTCTGCATGCAGGTCTGTGCACCCGTGTCGTGCAATGCCGCGGAGGTCAGAAGAGGGTCTCGGATTCCCCTGGAACTGGAGTTCTCCTGGAATTGGAGTTACAGACGGTTCTTAGCCGCCATGTGGGTGCTGGGGATCGAACCCGGGTCCTCTGCAAGAGCGTCGGTACTCTTAACCGCTAGGCTATCTCTCCAGCCCCGGCTTGCATTTTATTTTTACTAGACTATGCCAAACTAGGTGATCTCAGGGGAAAACCAGTTCCATCCAAATGTTATTAGCACAGGAACGATATAGAACTGTAGAACCATTTTATCTTGTAATTAGCCATTGTATGACCTCCTTTTAGGATGTCAAGGCTCAAGAAGGTGGAAGATCTTGTCCCAGCTCACTCAGTCAGTTGGTGGTAGAGCAGGACTCATTACTCTCCTGTCATCCAGATCAATGTCTTTCCCCTTAGTCTCCTTTCTCACATGCTCTTACCTACCAATGAATCAAATTCCATGGCCTTTAAGAGAAAGACAAGCTTGGCCACTCTTGAGTTAAAATACACCATTTCATGAAATTTTACTAGATTTTTGAGAGTAGGGCTGCCAGATTTAGCAAACCAACCAAAAGACAAAGAAATGTAAGCTTCCCTGTTAAAATGTTCATTTCCAATAAGCATCATATAACATTTACATGCAAGTAATTCCCCAATTTTTCATGGCATATACTTGCATCTAAAAAAAAAATCAAACTTTATTTACATAAAATACAACTGGGCACCTAGGTTTTTAGTATAAGTATATCCCATGACATATTTTGGGACATGCACTGAAAAGCACTTGTTGTTTATCTGAAATGCAATCTTAACTGTTATCCCATATTTAATATGCTGGCCCTACCACAGAGCCATTAAGGATAGATCATTTTCACTGATTTCCCCCAGACACTTATCTTCCCATGTTCCTCCAAGGAAGAGCCCAGAGGAGTGAGTCATTCATGAGCTCTGTAATAAAAACAGGAATCTCCAGACTTGCCTTCCCATCTGCAGGCTATCTCAGCTGTCACTGCTATCTTTCCAAGCAGCCAACTTCCCCGGGGATCAAGCCTCCCTCAGATCTCAACTGTCCCTCCCAAACTTTATAATCAATTTGAGTTGGGCAAGATGCCAGCTATAAAAAAAAATGCATGGAACCAACTCTTGTAACTATGGAGATTAGAGAGAGGAAAGGAATAACCTATGAAAACAGACAAGCTTTCGTATTCTTTACAGAAGCTCTTAAATGGAACAGGCAGCAATCAGTACAAACATGCCAGCCATTTCCTGAACATGTATACATATAAAAGAGAAGGCAAAAGTTAGCCAAATTGTACATGTTGTGATTTTTCTTTCCTTCATAATTTTATATTGCTGTAAACTAACGGAGGGTGATAAAAGCAGACCTGGGTGCAGGCAAAAAGGGGGAATAGGCAATAAGGGGTTCATCTCCTGTATAGAATTTAAAAACAATAATAAAACTGACTGAAAGTTGCTCTGCTTTTTATTACCCCAATGTTCTGGCAATTCTAAACAATGTCATTGATAAAATACTCCTCCCACTGCACACATTCTCCCTCCCTCACCCAGACTCTTCTCATTTTAAGCAATGCCATCAAACTTGTATTTTTTCTCAAACAAAACTGCTTTATGGAGCTTCACTTTTTTGTTGTTTTTGGAAGGCTTTAGGAGGTGGAAAGCAGGAGAGAAGAACTGGATGGAGATCGATGTTTAAGCAATCAAAACAGCAAGAGTTATGAATTTCCAATGAGTGGAAATTTCCTTTTTGAATTGGACTGTGTCTTGAAGTTTCAAAGAGGGAATGACACTATTACTGTGAAAGGAGCACTAGACTAAGAGTCCAAAGGCTAGAGTTCAAAGTTACACATCCTCCCTGTCACGTATATGCTAAGTATATGCTCTAACCAACACCTTACTTTCTTACCTGGGTCTCTTGTACAGCAAAGTCATAAAGCACACGAAATTATTTGCAAACTGGAAAGCGCTTTACTGTTGTGACTCACAACTTGTTTCAATAAATAACAAAATAACAGCAGTTCAAATAAAGCAGGTCTAGTTAGGTAGAAGTCCATGTTTGTAGGCAGTTGAAATAGGATGCCTATTCCTCCTAGAGGTCATCTAAGGACGGAGGTTCCTTCTCGGTTTTGGCTGCATTATCCCGTAGGTTATCTTCTTTATCTTGTACATTGAAGTTCAACCACCACCTTACAGAGCCTATTTTAACCACAAGGTAGGAAAACAAACAGAAGAGTAGTTTCCTTTAAGAAGATAAAAAGGACATTATGCACCACTGGTACTTACTTCTTACTAGTTAAAATTTAGTCATATGTTCTCCCATTGCAGCCAGGGAGGTTGGGAAATGTAGTATATAGCTGTACAGCCATGTGTACACCTAAAATCTGAAGGTCCTGTTGCAGTAAGCTGAGAATGCATGGTGCGTGATATTATTTTTCAAGCGAATGGATAAAAAGTTAATTGTTTGCTTGTTATAGTGTTGTAAGGAATGAAACAAGATGAGAGGTTCCATCTTTCCTACGCGCCTAGTAAATTTTGGAAGCCTATCGGTGTAAATCGTCCTAGTTTAAATAAGAGAATGGACTCCTACAGCAGATTTCAAAACATGTCCATAAGGGAGCCTGCATATGACTGTTCCCCAGAGACCTTGTCAATGTGAATTCAGATATATCTTATAAGTACAGCCCTGTGCTTCTGGGTGACCAGGCCCAAAGCCCAGGAGAAACATGGAGATCAGACTGCCTTGCCGCTGTTTTGAGTCTCTCCAGTCGCTCAGAGAGCTCATAAGCGAGAAAGAGGTTCATCATCCGGTTACTGCTTGATCATCCTTGAGGCCTCGTGTCACTGCCTCTATAATTAAACAGAGACCATTAGCTCTAACCCACTGCACCCACATCAATTATGCCAGTTTGGATAACAGCCACAGCAACCCTTCTATCCTGTCTCCTGCCACTCTGGCAACAATACTGGCCAGAGCTACCTTGGCTTTTATAAGATGTCAGATCAGCAAGGCTGCTATGCCATGAAGGGAAAGAAACATTTATTCTTTCGTATGCTGATTAAAAGGTAATTTACCCTCTTGCAAAGGTGGTCTAGCCAATCCCCAGCAGCACTGCCATTGTGTTAATGGGAAACTGCTCTCTAGAGTGACAAATTAGCCCTCTGAGACCAGTATGAAAACCCATCGTCACTGAATGGCTCAAGCTTAAAAAGCAAACTTGGTTTCATCCCCTTTGACCACTTCAGTTAAATCTGCAGCCACTAATCCACTGTATCTCAAATATGGATCTGTACAGACTAAACTGCACACTTGTAGCCTACTCAGTAATGTTCACTGTCATACCGCATGCTGCTTACTTGAATATGTCAAGCCACCTTCATTGTACCATACCAGTAACCGGGGCTGATTAAGCCACCTAATTTCTAAGAGAGAAGAAACTCAATTCACCGTGAGAAAGGAGCTAACAAACCCCAAAGGTCTCAGAAGGCAGGAGTAGCTTTAGTGTTCACTCATTCCAATATTTCATTTTTCTTATTGAGAAACTGAGGCACATGGAAATGAAATACATTGGCTGGCTAGAGATGCGGAAAGCTGAAGTTACAGAGATGAACTAGAAATCTTTTCTTTTGCAGTGAGGTCACTGTTTTCACTCTCTTCCACTCATCCGGCCAGCTAACTTCCTACCAGTTGTCATGTCATGTATAGTTGTTCATTCTATTTATGTTACTTTCTAGGTGAAGAAAGGACTTATGTTGCTTAAGAACAGAAACACAACTTCTTGTAATTATCAGACAGGAATTTCCAACCACAAACTCCTGTGAGCAAGAAAAATAGGATGCCTTTATTTTCAATAATTCCTCTACCATGGTTCTGCCAGGCTGGATGGACATTCAACCCCAGGTATTCTTAGGCTCTTTCCCTTGCTCTTGAGGGTGTGCCAAGGATCTGGATCTCAGTCAGTGCATAAGCATCAAGGTGACCCTGTGGATCTTAAGCAGATATGTCACCCAGCCATCCATCCCATAGCGTTTCTTCAGCCCTTTAGACTCTGAAGGTTCTTAGCTGCAGTAGAGACTGAGGAAAATCTGGATATTGGGCACCTAATGCTTGGCTAGCCTCCAACCCCCAGCTCAACCATCTGAACTCACCTACTTTGTGAAACTGTCAGTATGCAAAATATAGATACTTATGGCTTTCCAAGCTCCCAGAGTTGCCTCTCTTGTTTCCATTTTAGGAGAAAGGAAACACTTCCCTGTTTTCTTCAAAAGTATCATCTTGCCTCTTATTCTCTAAGATACCATTACAATTTCTGAGAGGGTGAGGTTTTGGAAACAAAACCCAGGAAAGGAAATATTTTGTAGGTAGGTTTACTTTTTGTCTAACTCTAAACCTTTTCCATGGAAACAAAACAGAATGGGATGAGAAAAGGAAAAATCCAGGGAGGGGAACTATAATTTATCTAACAAAAATGTAGACCAGATATGAGGATGCATGCCTTGGAAAGCAAAGGCAGAAGAATTAGAATTTTGAGCCCATACAGCCTCGGTTGGGCTGCATGAGACCCTGTCTCAAAAATCCCCCTCCTCTGTGTGTGTGTGTGTGTGTGTTTCCCTGTATTTGCTGGTTTAATTTCCACAATTTAGTTATCTAGAAACTATAGTAGGAAAATATCAAATAATAATTACAGAAGTAAACTTTTCAAAAGTTGTCAAATACATGACATTCTGAATAACAAAATGAACTATTACGTCATCCCATCTCATCCCATCTGGGATGCCAGCCATTCCTTTGTTCAGGCATGGTATTCTGCATCTACCTATTTGTCACTTAGTAGTCACTCCAGTTTTCAGATGGGCTGTTGCAATCTCCTAGTGCTTAGATATATGACTTGCTATTATCATATTTCAAGCACCTACTTGGGACGTGTCTTGGCACATAATCTCCAGAAATAAGGGGAATTGCTGTACTACAGAAGATGATTTAAAATTCCATGAAAAGACAACCAGCATGAATTCTAATTCAATGTGTCTTGGGCAAAGAACAGTGAGGTAGAAATCTTGAAAGGACATGAAAACTAATCAGTTCTTCATAATGAAAAAAGGCCACTAAAAGAATCACGTGTACAGAAATAGCTGCATGAGCACTTTGGTCAAGATCACCATTTGACTTTTTCATAAATTGCTGCCACTTGGCTTACAGATGCTGCCATTTTACACAAACAAACAACTCTTTGGAAGGTCCCTTCTGATTTATTTCCACAAACCAATCACAAGATTATTCTCTTTGAAACACTAAACCCGTGTTTCTATAATATTGCCTTGTCTATTTTTTGTCTTTTTAAGACAGGGTCTCCTTGTAGTGCCAGCTAGCCTGGAACTCGCTATGTAGACTAGGCTGGCCTTGAGCTCACAGAAATCCACTTGCCTCTGGCATCAGAGTGCTGGGATTAAAGGTGTGTGCCACCAACGCCCAGCAATATTGCTTTATTTTAATGCAACATAGCATTATGTTAATTACTGTTATCACTTTGGCCTTCTCATTCCATCATGTCTTCTATATGAATACGTATTTTTGCAGAAAAAGGATCATCCTCCTTTACAACTTAATTTTTCACTATGTCGTGAACATTTTACTGTACCATTAAACATTTTTTTCTTAAAATGCTGTTACATTTTAAGTGAGTGTCAGTATCTGAAAGTATTCGTTAAAAATGCATTTCCTCCCCCCTTCTCAGTATGTTTGTTATTGGTATATAAGAAGAGCTGCAGAAAGCAGGCAAGTGATGCTTTGGAGCACTGCTGGGAATGACATGGCCACACACTCATGAACTCATGAACTCATGGCAGCTGTGATTATCTGCAAAAGATTGGACCTGTCAACAACCCATCATGGAACTGAGGGAGCTCATGAGGGCACATCACACCCTGAGGATTTTTACTGAATTAATAACTGGTAGAGGAGGAAGTAGTGCAGTCACACTCCTATAAAAAATCCCTCACTTATGCTACTGTGCACAGCCCTAATGTACCACACCAGGTCATCAAAATGGGAGGGGTGAAGAGATAGCTTAGCAGTTAAGAGCATTTACTTCTTTTGGAGAGGACCAGGGTTCAGTTCCCAACACCCATATGGCAACTGCACAACCATCTGTAAGTGTAGTTATTGGATCTCTTATGCCTTTTTCTAGACTGTATCGGCATTGCACACACATCACAGACATAAATACATGCAGGCAAAACACTTATATACATAAAAATAAATCAGTCTTTAAAAAGACATGTGAAAGCATTAGGGAGACTAGTGGGAAAGAAGAGAGGAATTGGCAAGAGTAGGAAGAAGATAAAAGAGGGTAAGAGGCAAAGAATATAATCAAAATCATTCTATTCATGTATGTAAATGTCATAATTAAACTTATCATGTATAGTTAATTTATACTAATAAAAACATTTCATTTTTAATTTCTCCCCTCTCCAACCTTCCCATAAGACCACTTTCTCCTGTCCCATGTTTGTCTTTCTAGCTTTGGGATTTATAACCACACATACAAAATACATGTGACATAAAAGCAGAAGAGGGACTTCAATAAGGAGGAAGAGATCCAGCAAGAGGGGGCTGGATGTTAAGAGAGGAAAGGATAGCACTCATTTGTGGATGCTGGGAATCGAACTTTGTTTTTTGCCGTTCTTAGCCTCAGCCTTTAATGGCTGCGCTGAGACTCATGGGTTAAAAAAAAAAGGGGGGGGATACAGATAGGCATGAAATCTTTTTGTCAAAAACCTTGCAATTCAAATCTTAAAACTAACTACGGGAAAAGATTTGTATGTTCCAACAGGTCAAAATGTCACCAACAATGGTTGAGAAAGAAAAGATACAGCTTTGCATTGAGTAGGATGTACCAGAAAGTGCCAATTGAAAGATCCTCTGAACATTGAAAGGAAGAAAAGCCTCAGATTACGACAAACATCGAACCCCTCTGTGGATCCTACCTGGAACAACTATTTATAATGAGTCCTAACGAAACTTGCCTTCCAGGTGCCACAAAGGTTTAATAGGAATTTCTTGCCTCCCCACCATAGAACAAGGAGAAATATGATGATGATGAGGTCATTCTCCAACTATAAATTGGAGACAACTATTATAGAGGTAATCTCTTATAAAACTGGTAAAACTGCCTTCTTTAATTGACTAATAGACATAGAACTGTGAAAAGGATTACTCTCTGTTCAGAACCAAATATAATACTAAAGTCCTTAAACTATGCTCTTAAGCAAAATATATCAATACAGGAGCTCTGATATCAGCAATGGATTATTCTACCAAGGGGATGTTGGCCAGGGGATCCAAGCCCCCACAAAAGGTAAAGGCTCCTTGCCTCTAAACTGGGATACCTGCAAGAAGAGAGGTGATAAGGCCATCCTGCTGAAGACCTGACATTAACATGGGAAAGATGTATTGAGACCACACATGCAAGTGTACGGATGGCCTCTGGAATACCAGAGAGTGTTACTAAAGGCCACTAAACCAATAAAGCAAATTCGGGTCTCCTTGAGTCAAGCAAGACTCCACCGTCAGCACCAGCTAAACCTCACCTGCCTGGAAATACTGTGCAGCAGAGGCAGCCATATGCCTGTATATCCCAAATCTAATTGGCTATTGGTTCTCTCCTTGGAGGAATAACCCACGGCTGATGCCACAAGCTTACATCCTCTATAGGTTAGGAGATGTTATAAACCACAGTAAGACCCTGTCATATTTAACAGGAAAAAAATGTAATTCATGGATTAACATACCATCCAAGCATACGTGTCTATACCAAAGTAACCTACCATAACTATTAGTGCTGTTTAAATACCTAGATATCTAATTGCTTGTGCTGCAGTAGTAGGATAGAAAGGCTATATATTATACTGTTTAAATACCTATATATCTAATTGCGTGTGCTTCATTAGTAGGATCGAAAGGTTATTCCTGGACAAACTGTCAGCCCATGAAAGGAAACAGCCAGAATTGACCAGAGTCCAAGACAACAGCTCCAGAGAAAGTAGACTGTTTTGCTTCTCATCCACTTGTGCCCCTTTTCTAAGCCTAGGGAACAATCTGTGGAAGAGGGGGCATGGTAGAATGTAAGGGTTGCTATTGGGGTGAATGGTGAAACTACAGCAATATAGTCTGGACACTCATTTGATCGACTTATAAGCCCCCCCCCACCGCTGGATGGTGGGGTTGTGGGGGTTTGGGCACAACAATCTGCAAATTGGTTTTACATGAAGGATGCTTGTACACGTAAATTATCACTTATTGCTAAAAAATGAAAAAAAAACTGAGAGAAAGATGCAGGACAGTTATGGCAGAATGCATGATCTGGGATGGGGTGGGGTGGGATGGGGGGGAAGGGAAAGGGAAATATGCCTGAACTGAATTGGAAAATGATGTATGAGAAACACAAAGCATCAATAAAATAAAAAAGAGAGGAAAGTTGGGGGAAAGGATCAACAAAAATAAAGTACATATGTGTATTACTCAGGGTTCTCTACAGGAGCAGAACCAACAGAATATGAGATTGTTTTATATTTGCTTACATGATATGGTTGAAGTGATCCAATGATGGCTATTTCATATCAAAAAGGCTTGGAATCCAGTACTTGTCCAGTCAATGAGGCTGAATGCCTCAGCAGTTCCAATCTGTAACTGAAGGCCTGGAAGATTCCTAGAGAGCTCCTTGTCTTCAGTCCATATTGGAAGCCTGAAGAAGCTGGTTCTAATATTAGTGAAGGAATCATCAGTAGCAGCAACAGAGTAGATGAACTTGACATTGAAAGTGAAAGGCAAGTGAAAAAAATAGCAAAAGCTTTCCTTCTTCCAGGTCCTCTCATCTGAGTCACTACCAGAAGGTGCCACCTGCATTTAGCGTGGTTCTTCATATATCAACGAAGGCAACCAACACAATCCCCCACATACATACCTCCAGGCCACCTTGCAGTAGACAATCCATCATTGAGACTCTCTTCCTAGGTGATTCTAGATTGTGTCAAGTTGACAATTAAAATTTACCATCACACTATGTAAATCTCATAATGAAACTCATTTCTCTGTGTATAATTTTTAATAAAATTAATGTTAAAATAATAAGAAAAAGATAATTATAGATTTTCATATGAACGTTAATACGAAAACAATGCAGTACTTACTGTGATGCTCCCAAATTCTGATTCAGTATTCTGGGAGTAACATAGAAACTTGTATTTGTTTGATTTTTTTCAGTGTGTGTGTGTGTGTGTGTGTGTGTGTGTGTGTGTGTGTGTATGTGTACATGTTCATGTGTGTATGCACTTGTGCATGTATATGTACATGCATGTGGAGGACAGAGGTCCACAGAGTCCTGACCACTATTCACCTTAGTTTTTGGTGCAGGGTCTTTCACTGAGCTTAGAGGTTATAGATTCAGTTAGGATGTCTCTAAGGATCCACTTGTCTTCACATTCCATCACAATTTGGGGTTACAGACACCACACCATTGCATGGGTGCTGGGGTTCTGAACTTTAGTCCTCATGTTGGCACCCCAGGCACTTTACTCACTGATCCATCTTCCCAGGATGTGGGAACCTGCATTTACCAAACTAGAAACAAAGAAAATGAAAATACAGTGTTTTTCCAACCTGAGTTTGAAAAACATAGCTGAAATAAAACAGTTTTTAATGATTGCCTCACAATTTAGTTTACATCTTTTATAACTTAGGTACCAAACCACACAGACATATTTTTCGACTGCTTTTCAGTTCTGTAATATGTTTAGTTCAGTGCCAATTTTATTTCTAGGCTCTCTTTATGAGTTCCTCCAGACCCACACATACAATTTTTCTTCAATGTAAATTCCTAAAAATGATTTCTGGGTCTAAAGAATGCACAATTACATAATGTAACATATTATATATACTTTGTTATATTATTTATTACATAATTATATATTAGTCATAATATATTATAGCATATAATATTGCATACTAATTGATTTATTTATTGCTGCATTTGTACGCTAATCTAATATGTAATATGTTCATTTGTACCTGTTTAGGTGGTTTTATTTGGACCCTAGCACATGATTTATATTTATCTATAGTAACTTCATCAGGGTATATTTCCCTCATTGCTGCCATAGTACTGACAACCATAGTGCTACTTTATGTTAAAAATATTGTTATTTTTGTAATCACCTGCAGATGTGATATGTGTTTGTCCATTCAAACTATATATGAGAAATAGTGAATAGGTCTGTGATGAAGAACAAGAAGTACCCTACTTCTCCATCACAGACTTACATTACTTAATGTTCCTTCTCATTCTTCAAACATTAATAGCAGCTAGCTTAAGATTCTCCATCTCAGGGCTGGAGAGATGGCTCAGTGATTAAGAGCACTAATTGCTCTTGCAGAGGACCTGCACCTATATGGTGGCTAACAATCATCTGTAACTCCAGTCCCAGGAAATCTGATACTTTCTTCTGACCTCCACAGACATTGTGTGACAAAGCTGCACTTACATACATGCAGACAATACACTTATACACATAAAGTAAAAATAATAAATAAAATATTAAAAAATTATCCATCTCATCTTTAAAATAGTAGAAGCAGAACTTGCACTATTTGAGAATATTTACATCCATTGTCATTTACTTCTGGCTACCATATCCATCAAAGGAGAAAAACAAATGTATTGATTTTCTGTATTCAGCTTATCACTGTTTAATAGAGTCAAAATACTGTAGCTACACACAACCTAAATTGTATGTGCTTACCTCATGTATCTAAGGGTGGACTGGAGGACTCTGTTAATCTTTACTGGGTTTGCTTTGTGCCTTTGAGTCAGTTAAAGCGGGCTGGAGTTGGCTAAGTAGCCAGGCTTCATACTGCCATGACTGATGAGTCTGTTGTGCATTTCTCTTATTGCCTTCCTAAGATTAGCAAGCTATTTAGCACAATAAGAGTGGCAGAGGCAAAAAAAAAAAGTCTAGAGGAAATGCATAAGTCTTCCTAAAACCATATGAGCTTTTTTGCCTATTCTACTGTTAACACATACAGTATGGCCAAACCTGAAGTCAAGAGTAGAGGAAATAGATGGCTAGGCAGATAACTTGGTAAAATCATTGCCTCACAAGCATGACAATCTGAGTTCAATCCCCAGATCCCAAGAGCACATGGAAGAAGCCTGGGGTGGTGGCACACATTTGTAGTTTTAACACCTCGGAGACAGAGAAAGGAGGCTCACCATGGCTCTCTGGCCAGGCAATCTACCCTAATTGATGAGCTCCTGGCTAGTAAGGGACACTGTCTCCAACGAGGTGGATAGCATTTTTAGGGTAACACCCAAGTTTGTCCTCTGGTCTGTGTATGTACATACACATGAGCACGCACACACACACACACACACACACACACACACACACACACACACATGCATGCGCACACACATGCACACATATTTTAAAAAGAAAAACAGAGAAAATATACTCCTTTAGTGGGAGACACACTTGCCAAAAGGTGTGAATTTATGCAGTGGTGAATAGGCTGCTTCCCATACTAGGTAGCATTTGTTTTCTAGATTTTTAACACAAAAATAGTATGTCTGTTACCCTGTAGTTTTAGAAGTTAAAAGCCTGGGTTCAGGTGCTAGTGGTAGAAGGATCCACCTCAGGTCCTGACTTTCCCTCTAGTTCTTTGTTCTCATCATCCACAAATCCTACCAAATCATATTGTCTTCCTTACATTCTCACCTCTGTCTACTGCCTTCCCATTGTATGAGGACATCAGTCATATTTCATTAAGTACCACTGTGATGAGCTAATAATTTTGACTTTATTCTCTCCCCTAAATAGTCAAGTAACTTCTCTTCCAACCTAGAAGGTTTTGATTAATGCCTCAGTCTTGAGTTTACTGAGCCTGCTTTCTTTACCCTTTGGGAAAATCAGAATTCTGTTTTTCCACTTTGAACTTTGAATAATAGTGAATAAGTCAGTGTTCTAGTTTGCACATTCTCTCCTACAGTTCATTCTTTCATAATTTTACTACATTTTAATCAATGCTAGTTCTATATTGATAATTAAAAAAGTAACTACTATCTTTGGTAGAAAAGACAGTATAATAGGTAAGAGGTATTTCCTTCTTGTAATATATGCTGTAGAGATTGCTGTTTTGCTCTATACTAAGCTTTCAGGCATCTCTGAGAAAGGGAGAAGAACATATTTTGTCAGGAACGGAGTCTTAGTTTTCCATCTAATATATGTTACATATTATTATGCATATACATATATATGACTCTTTCCCAATACCTAATATAATATTAGACTGTATATAAAACATGATTATAGGATTAATGGATGCTACAAAATTTTCAAGTGTGCAATTCAAAGTTAAAAGGAAATAAATTTCACGTTTGATGTTGACATGTATAAGATATTCTATGCCATTGGTTATTGCATACTACATATAATTTTTAAATACTCTTTCATCATCTTTTTCAGCAATTCAAAATTACAGTCTCACAATGTAACCACGACTGGCTTGATAATTTTTATATAGCCCAGGCTAGCCTCAAATTCATCATCATCCTTTTGCCTTAGCCTCTCAAGTGCTGGAGTTATAAGTATTACTCACTACATCAGGATCCTTCAACTATCTTATAAAAATGAAATAATTTAGTCATTGTTGTGGATGTTGAAACCTTTTAAATCTTAAAAGTTGTGCATGTTGTTCTTAGGTCAATTAGTCTCAGCTTCATATTGAAAAATTGGCTTTAATAAACAAGACAAAAATCTTATTCACTAGTGTTCTTTAAAAAATGCTTCCACACTTGATCTATTGGAAGTTAAGACTTATCAGGGTTAGTTTGACCTGGACAACTAACAGATCTGAAAGACTTGGGGTATAAAAGAAAATAATCAAATGTTTGTCTTTCTGCACCATCATCAAATTCCTGTTGCAGCTTTCTGAGTCTTGTAAATTGGAGGCATCTACTATATCTTAAAATGAGGGCTGAGGTTGCAGTCTCTCTAAGCTTCTTTGTGAGAGAGTCAGCCTATACAATCCTGAAATGAATGGTAAAATTACTGCTAGTCCCCCTGGTTGGGGAGCTATCTCCCTTCTGTAGGAGAAGACACAGAAAACAAGATGCAGAGGGGGCTCATGGAAAAGGGGAGAGACTGAGAATTAAGAAAGAGAAAGAAGGAAACAACAGCCATAGGTTGCCTGGTAGCGTGGATGATAGCAACAATAATAAATTCCAATACTGTTTGAAACTTTAGTAAATGTCCAGCACTCTGTGTTCTGCATATGTGAACACATCTATTTCAACAATTCTGAAAGATGAGAACTATTATTCTTTCCATTCTGCAGTCAGAGAAAACTACTGAAGCACAGAGAGTCTAAATGGCATGCCCAAAATCACAAAGCTATTAAATGGTTTCACAGGTAATCTTGGATGTCAACTTGACTGAATCTAGAGTCAACTTAGAGAAAAGCCTCTCTAGGCACACCTGTGAGGGATTTTATTGATTATGTTAACTGAACTGGAAAGATCCTCCCTAAATATGGGTGGTACCTTCTAGTGGCAGCCCAGCTGTAGAGGAGTCTAAGGGAAAATCTTTTTGCTTGCTTCTATTGCCTTCTCACCTCACAGGCGAGTTAATCTACCCTGTTACTGATGCTGCCGTTGCTTCTACATTCATTCACAGATATCAGAGCCCAACTTATTTGGCTTTTTAATGTAGATGAAAGACTAATAATTCTTTAGAAATTTTCTAGGTCCTCACTACTAGACTGGGACTGCTGAGGCATCCAACTTCATGGAATGAGTAGCTACTTGTTTTTAGTCTCTCCAATGTGAGAACAACTATTGTTGGATTTCCTGATCTTGTAAACACATTCAATAAATCCCATTTACATATATATGTATATATGTACATACATGTATATGTATATATGCACATATATGCATGTGTGTACATATATGTATGTATGCATATATGTACATATGTGTGTACATGCATATGTATATATGCACATATATGTATATATACATACACACACTTTTTATCATCACCTCTGTTTCTCCAAAGAACCTTGGTTAGTCTATGTCCATACAACCCCAAGCACACCCAATCTAATCTGATCTTGGAAGCTAAGCATGGTTGGGACTAGTGAGTACTTGTATGGGAGAACCTTGACAAAGACAAATGGTTTCACCAGAATTTGTCTCTGGGCCATCTGATGATCCCTTCAGCATGGAAAGTGCTTATTACTGAGCATATTTTGTGCCACACTGTCGTTACATTACACATGCATATAGCATACATACACACACACACACACACACACACACACACACACACACACACACACCATAGCCAAGAAGTAAATTCTGGTTGCTATTGTCTTTATTATGTGCACATAAGAGAGTTGACTTCAGGAGCCTCTGCTTATAGTTACTTAAGTTCATGGAAAGTAGTGCCTTTCTGTGTTCCTTAACTCATCCTAGTTTGCTAGAAACTTCACTAGTTTTAGCAGCAAAAGTCTTATGCTTCTGGATAATGCCTCTTCCAACCTTAATCAGAAAAGTTGCCCACACTTTTAATATCAAGAACTGTGCATTTTTGTTATTTCTTCCCAGTGAATACACAAAGGACAGTTTAACAATTCAGTCACATATTCCTCAAGCATTTATTGAGCACTTAGTAAAAACTGTGACTGACGCCCCCAAACCTAGTGCTGAGGATGAAGTAGAGTTAGTGAGAAACTGTTTACAATTCCCCATGAAGGAAAAAAAAAGATATGTACTTAAATGAGGGTACATGAGCACGGCACTTAATATATCCAAACACTATACTGAGGACCTTTATATTTCTTCCTTGTAAGCACTCTGTTGGATAGCTACTGTTATTGTTATCTTCATTTTTAAAGAAATGGAATAAAAAAGAGATCAAGTACCATGCCTGATGTTACACAGGCATGTAAAATAAAGTTTGGTGTGATCCAAGGCAGACTGTCATTTTTCCAGAATCCATGACTTTAAAAACTAGACTTATGAAAGGGTCAAGACCCCATTGAGAACTCTTCTTGGTCTTGATATATCTGAACCTTCTTAGAGGTTCTTTCCTAGATAGATAACTCACAATCTTGGTTGCACATTAAAATAACCTGGACAATTAAAAATATACTAATTTCCCAAAGCCCCACTTGCAGACAGTTTTATTTAATTGAATTTATATGGCTTAGGCATCAGGATTTTTAAGATCTTCCTGTGAGGATTTAATGTGTAGCTTGGTATGAAAAGAAAGAGAACTAGATTATACCCTTAGCAACCTGAGTTACCAAGTGTCCTCTAATCCAGTGTCTGTCAAATATTAACTCACAGCTCATGAGCAAAGGTTTTAGTGTAGATTCTGATTCAGTAGGTTTGAGGATGATTAAGTGTCTCTAACAAGTTCCCAGACACTGCTGAGGCTACTGGTTTATACCCACACTTTAGGTAATTAGGATTTTGAGCCAAAGTGTAACCCTTAAACCAGAAGCCTCAGTGTTCCAGTTTGTTAGAAATGAAGACTCTAGTGTCCTGTTCCAGACCCTTACAGAATCAGATCTCCGTTTTTATGCTCCTTCAGGTTCAAGCAGTGCTCAATAGCTATTAGTAGTTGATAGCTACTGGGGGCCAGAGAGCATTTTGATTTGGAAATGTGGTCCCTGTTTGGTTTTCCATGCCCTCAATAGATGACCCTACACCCTGCACATATGGGCAGTACTCATTGGACTCAATGGGTGATTAAAAAATAGGAGGACAAGTTGGGAAAGGGTCATGGTGGAGTGGATAGGATCAAAATATACTGTATACATAAATGAACTTTATTTTAATAATGAATGCTTATTTGGGGTTACAGTTAGAGGAAATACAATCCATCATGGCAGGAAAGACATGTTGGCAGGTGATGGAAGTAGCTTGTCACAGTGTGTCCAAACCAGGAAGCAGAGGCAATGAGTGTTCATCTTAGCTATCTTTCTTCTTTTTATGCAGTATGGGACCACATGCAATAGCATGGTTCTCCTCACATTCAGAGTAGAACTTCCCTTTACATGTATAAAATTCTTAAGGATTAAGTTTAAATTATATTTTAAAAGAAAGTGATCAAAACCTGAGCTCCCTTACAGGTGCTGAAAATTAATTATATATGTTTTAGGCATGTCCAACCTTGTGGCCAGCAGACACTCCTGTGCACACTGCCTCTTGTGGGCTCTTAGGAACTTCATCAGGGACTCTCTGGGCTGCAAGCAGCCTTACTGAGTCCATGTGTATACAAATATTACAGTTTTTCAGTGCTGGCCACCATGGATAAATGGTCAGGAGGTCTTACTCTAGTAGACTCTTGCTGTGCCATTCCTACATGTCCCCAGCAAGCCTTTCATGACACTTTCTCCTACTGGTGTGGCCTTTGGTCATTGTCATCAAAATTTTGATGGTTTAGCTCATATCCTAATTCCTCCTTCTTGGAACCATTTTTTCTCCACGTGGCCATTTGAGTCCAGTGAGTATCCTTTTCACATAACAAAAACACAGAAAACGTTAATACTAATTCACTCAGTTCCTGTCTTACAAGTCAGACAAACTAAGGCACAGAGTCATGCAGTAGCAAGTTACTCAAGGTTAATTCATGGCAGTATCAAAATTCAAATTCAGTTAATTTGGCTTAGAATCACCACTTTGAACCATAGCACTCTTCTCATTGATGTAAGACTTGGAGAATAATCTGGAAATAATACAGAAAGAAAGTGTTACTATAATAAAGTAATACACACTGGGTGGTCAGAAAAAAACAACAGAAATAAATTCTGCCACAATGCTGGAAGCTGGATATGCAATATCAAGGTGTCAGCAGGTCTAAGGTCTCCCTGTTGGCTCTAGGGAATGATTGATACTTCGTTGTGTCTTCCTGGCTTCTCGTGGTGTCCAGCAATCCATGGAGCTCCAAAGCTTGCAGAAACATCACTCCATTAGCTGCTTCTGTTGTTACATGACCTTCTCCGTGTCTCTCTGTCTTTTCCTATCTTTATAAGGACATTAGTTATTGGATCAGGGCCCACACTAAGCCAGTGTGACTTCATCTTAACTAATTATAACTTCAAGCCCCTTTTTCCAAATAAGGTTGTATTTCAAGGTACCAGGTGGATATGAACATTTTAGGGGTGTTGGGGATTGGAGGGGAGACTGTTCAAACCAGTACATAAGAGTACAGATTATTCTGGGAGAAGGAATATCTCTTTAAAATGCTTAGCTGTGCACTGTTTCAAAATACTGGTGAAGTCTTTGGACATGTAACTGATACCCTCTACACTCATTGGAAGAGTGACCGATGCAGCAGCTGCAGGTTTCAATCAAGCGACTGCAATTTCTTCAGTACCACAATGACATCATTTTCCACTTCTATCCAGCAATCAACATCTGCTAGTGCTTGCACCTTCTCCCAAGAAAAATCAATCCAATTGATTTGATGTGTACAATAGATGGAATCAAACCTGCTACTGTGTGGAAAGTTCTGCAGGCAGCTGGTACAAAGGTGACCTGTTCCCTGCTGGAGTAGGCATACAGCATCTAGGCCAAGGGAGAATCAGAAGTGGTGGTTGCTAAGCAGAATCACCCTGTAGTTTATACTATGGTGGAATCTTCAGGTAGAAAAATTTGGATGTCACATCTTCTCTGATAAACTCAAGCTCTCAGAGAAACCAAGAAAAAAAATCTTGTCACCACCACTGTCAGGCCATGACAAAGATATTCCAAGGCAGCATTAATTGAAGAACATTCCAGCTGAAAAAAGAAGAATATAGTGTTCCCATGCAGAAATCCTACTAGTGAAGGAGTTGGAGTTTGCCCCTGTTTCTAACTCACTGATCTGTTGGTTCTGGAGGAGGCAGTAGCAGAACAGTTGTAGGTTGAAACAACAATAGAAGCTGTGAGTGGAGAAGCAAGGAATGAAAAATTTTAAAAAGGTGAAAGTAGGAGGAAATGGCCTTGAGGATGTTCTTTGAGACTTATAGAGAAATTAATCTTGAGAATGAGTGGGTAGCATTATAGAGATGAGAAATTTAATTCCTCAAAATTTCCTGCTGTGGGACCTAAAGTGTGGGTGTTCAGACTAATCTACTTAATGCATGTGTGTATATGTTTGCATATGCATGTCTGTGTTTTTGTGTGTATTCATGAGAGAGAGAGAGAGAGAGAGAAAGAGAGAGCAAGAGCGAGATTTATCACTGTCATATGCAAAAACAATTATTGGCTCCCAGTTCTGAAATCCCAGAGACAATCTCAAGCCCAAAGGAAAATCAGATGGTCTTTCAGAACATAAACTAGGTGCAGAAAGTATGGAGGATAAGCAAAATATCTTGAATCCATGAATCATATGTCAGAAAAGGCGAGGAGATGGGAATATTATTCAAAGAACAGGCTACCTTGTCCCTTGCTTTCACTGTGCTAGAAGATTAAAGAAGCCTGGAAGCATAAGCCTTCTTTGCAAGATCTGGCTTGTTATTAAGGTTTTTATGGCATTGTTGAATTGATGAGTTGCAGAAAAAAATGATAAAGAGGCCCAAGTCATAGATGAAGCCATCAATACTGAGCATCTTCCCTCATTGTGTAATGCACTGCATCCATTTGGTTATTTTTGAAAACTTCTATGTGTCAGGGCTTTACTTCTAAATTCCTACAAATTTGAGAGTAATTCTTTAAAATTAGGCTATCAATTTGGGGACTCCATTTATGCACATAGTTGTTATAATCAATACATACTTCTCTAAGAAGAAGGTCCTAGGAGGGAGCAATTACAAAGACCAACAGAAAAATGTATGAATTCACTAAATTATATTTTCTCTGGTGGATTTGATTCCCTACATTTCTTATCTCTTCTATTAGACAATTCTTAAACATAAAAATGTTCAGTGGCTATGAGAAACACACTAAAACTAACAATCAAAAAACCACAAATAAGTTGATCATTTTACTTTATAGTCAAGCTACATAATCCTGAGAAACCAAAGAAAACCCAAAAATTCTAAATAAAAAAACCAAGAAATATCTTTCATGTAGAATATTTTTTGCTAACACATGACTACATAAATTTTTAAGTGACTGGAATGTAGCTTAGTGGTAGAAAATTTGGATAAAATTTACAAGGCCCTAGATTAAGGTAGGCCCCTAGATGCACAAGGCCCTGATTCATTACTATCAAAGAAATTATTTTAAAAACCTGTATACTCCTTTGTACATTAAAAAACTGAGATGTGATTACCATACGATAAAATGCACAGATCATAAAAGTTCTTTTCCTGTGAGTTGTGGGTATCCGCATAGTGAGCATCCCAAACAAGCTACATTTCCATGCCCAACATATGCTTTCATGCCTCCTTGCAGATATTCCCACTCCCACATTTTTGTATCGATTTCTTTGATGTGGGCCAGGAGAGATGACTCAGTATATAAAAGCACTGGCCACTCTTGAAGAGGGCCCAAATGTGGTTCCCAGCACCCATATTGTAGCTAACAACCATCCATAATTTCAGTATCAAGGTATCTTATTCCCTCTTTAGGTCTCTGCTGGCATTGCATGCATGGGATCTCTTACATACATGGAGACAAAGCACTCATACAAAAATAATAAAAACAGATGGATCAAAAATTGAATATCTTTGACACACACTCAAGTTTTTAAAATCAAATTACTTACAAAGGGAAATGATTAACTTTTGCACAGTTTCTTGCTGAGGAGTAATTGAAAGTGATTATTGGATCCACTTTATGTGTTGTGTCATTTGCTTCATACAGAATTGTACCTAAAGATGTTTAGTTGTCACAGTTTGGGTCGGGATATTGACTGTATATTTTTTTTTGTAGATCACATAATCATGTTTATGAGGTCTTAAATAATCTACCATATAACCCTAAGCATTCATAAGCACTTTCAGTAAATTAGGATACAAAATCAATATATAAAAATCAACAGTTTTCTTATGTTCCAAATAATAAAACTGGTGATGAAGTCAGGAACATGATCCCATTCACAAGATCTTCATAAAATAAAATAAAATATCTGAGTGAATATCACTAAAGAAGTTAGTCTACTATGAAAAATTTTTTTATTTTTTTAATAATAGGTCATAAGTAATGAATACAGGCATTCTTCATGTATAACCAATTTGCAAGTAGCTATGCCCAAACTTATACAGCCCGAGGCCCCCATTGTCCAGCTGGGGGAGCTTATATGTACTATCATGTTGATCAAATAAGAGTCCAGTCTATGTTTCTGTAGTTTTGTAGTTCACCCCAATCACAGCCCTTACATTCTACCACGTGCCTTTTGCCTCAGATTGTTCCCTAGGCTTTAGAAAAGAGACACAAGTGGGTGAGAAGCAAAGCAATCTACTTTCTCTGGAGATGTCATTTTGGACTCTGATCAGTACAGGCTGTTTCCTTTCATGGGTTGGCAGTTTATCCAGGAGTAACCTTTTACTCCTACTGATGAAGCACAAGCAGTTAGATATACAGGCATTTAAACAGTACTAATTATTATGGTAGGTTATGTTGGTATAGACACAGATGTTTGGATGGTATGCTAATCCATGGACTATAGCTTTTCTATAAAAGCTGACAAGATTGACTGCATATTTTTATATAGGTCAAGTTTCTTTTCTTTCTTCTACAGTGTCATACATTTATTGTACTTTGATCATATTAACCCCACTGTTCTTGCTTAATCCTTTGCCATTCCCACAAATACATTCCTCAACCAACCCCCTTCCTCTTTTTACATTCGTTGGTCTGTTTGTGGACCTCTGAATTTAATTTTGGTTGCCTGCAAGACCATGGATATTGGAGTACTTACTTGATATTGGGGTATTTACCAATGGTATATTGCTTATGAATATGACTCCCCCTACCATGATGGAATGCTGATGAGCCCAATCCCCTACAGATTTATTCAGGTTGTCACTGCTGCTGTAAGTTCACAGCATATAATGTCCAGAAGACAGCCTTTCACAGCACTTCTTCCAGTTCTCTGGCTCTTCCATTTTTTCCATCCACTCTTCCTCGCCGTTTCCTGAGCTTTGGAGGGTATGACATACACATTCCATTTAGGGCTGACTGACTCTTTTTATACTCCTTATTCATTATGTGTTGAAGAAAGTATTAATGCTAACTAATGTAAAAACATTTGCAACCGTGAGTTTGGTACTCAGAGTGAGCCACCAGGTCAACAGCACTCTCTTAGGAATGCTGCTGAAGGAAGGGAGATTATAAACTGTTTCCCTATAGCTCACATTTGTCAAAGTATGCCTTGAACCATAAATAACTATCTGTGAATGGGATACTTTTTCTCCCAATTAGACCTAGGCATAAGGCTAAATGGAAAGAAACTAGAAGCTGAAGACCTGGATAGGAAACTCAATTCTGTCATTACTGTGTGATGAGGGACAGATTCTTCAAAATTTCAGAGGTTCTGGAGACTGATAAATGGGACTGAAACTGACCTCACTGGTAACAAGATTGAAAGTGGTTTGAGGGGCTGGAGAGATGGCCTAGCGGTTAAGAGCAACAACTGCTCTTGCAGAGGACCCAGGTTTGATCCCCAGCACCCACCTGGTGGCTGAAAATCATCCTTAACTCCAGTTCCAGGGGAATCAGACACCCTCTTCTGACCTCCATGGCATTGCACAACACGGGTGCACAAACCTACATGCAGACAGTACATTCATACACATATGAAAATAAATAAAATTTAAAAAAGAAAAAAAAAGAAACTGGTTTGAAAAAAAATGTCAAGTTCTCATCAAGTAAGAATTTATTATTATTTAAATAGGAAATGATTTTAATACCCTTTGCACTCTAGCTGAACATTGCATATCAGACATTTTTTTTTCTCAAGAAATTTACATTTACTGAATAGCTTTTTTTTTTTTTTTTTTTGGTCCTTTTGAGACCGGGTCTCCATGTAGCCCCAGCTGTCCTGGAACTCGCTCTGTAGACCAGGCTGACCTTGAACTCACAAAGATCCGCCTGCCTCTGCCTCCCAAGTGCTAGGATTAAAGGCGTGCACCACCACACCCAGCAAAGCTTTGTGTTTTTAAAATAAATAACAATAAGAAGTTATAAATGTTATTGTTTAGAGAGCAAGGTTTCATTTAATTTTCCACACAGCCATAGGAGTCTTTACTCCTTTCTTAAGTTTAAGGCATAGGAGTAAAGATTTCTTATTTCTGCTTACTAAACATTTGCATGAACAAACCACACCCTGTTTACAAGGAGAAATTTTCAAGTGCGTATCCTTAATCATGTGAAGATCTGTATGCAAATTTGTCACCATTCTTTCTTTTTCCCGCAGGACACGTAAATAATGCCATAGTGTAGCCTCTCTCCAGAGCAGCTATTTTCCATCCTTAATTACATCTGTGGTTCTCCCGAGAACTACATGAAATACGTTTTCACTTACCTCAAATGTAATGCTGAGAACAACAAAAAAAAAAAAGCGGTCCTAATAAGAGTATATTGAAGTAGAGCTTATGAATATGGATAATTCATTAGTACATCTAGAAACCTACTAGCAACAATTCATTATCAACTGGATATGCAGACAGAAATTGAGATTCAAAAACAAGATGATGAAATGGATGCTGCCCACTAATCACAACCAAAACATCTATTCTAGATACAAAACAGAGAACGATTGCCTGAGGGTGGAAAACTAAATAATAGTGGTCAACAGTTTGGGGAGGAAGTCAAAACTCGATGACCTATGTTTTGAATTTCCTTTTGCGCTGTTGTTGTGTTGGGGTGTTTTAAAAATCTCGTTTTGTCAGTCATTTTGGATCACACACTTAATCTGGATAAGTGGCTCCATCCTCCACATGGCTGACCCTCTGCTGGGTCCTCATCTCCTTTATTCAATGGAAGGGAAAGAAAGGGGACCATATGTGAGTGGTTTCTATCAGTTACACTTGAAAGCAGCACCTGTCATTTCTACACAGATTCCATTGGCTAAGACTGGAGCCTATAGCCATCTTCAGCTGCAAGAGAACAGGAAATCTAATGTAGCCATATGGCCCAGAGGAAAGGAAAACTAATGACTAGTCCCTACCACTTAAATGCTTTAGTTGAAAAGGGGTGCACATGGGCTGGAGAGATGGCCTAGCAGTTAAAAGCACTGACTGCTGTTTCAGAGCACCTGGGCTCGACCTCCAGCACCCACATGGCGTCTGAAAACCGTCTTTAACTCCAGTTCCAGGGGAATCCAATACCCTTTTCTGACCTCCGCGGCATTGCACAACACGGGTGCACAAATCTACATGCAGACAGTACATTCATATACATAAAAAAATAAATAAAATTTAAAAAAGAAAAGGGGTGCACAGGTCAATATTTTAATATAGAGATCATTCTTAATCATAGTGGGGGGATAGACATCAGAGAAGGCTTTCTGAAAGATGGCTCATGAGATTTACAGAGTAACCTAGGAGGGTGAAAAAAGAGAAGAGTATGGAAAGAGATCATAGCTGTGCAAAGTCTACAGAGGCAGGAAATATGCTGATACATTTTGTGGATTCCAAGGGGCTTCTTCCTTGAGCAATAGCTGGAGAGAGAGAGAGAGAGAGAGAGAGAGAGAGAGAGAGAGAGAGAGAGAGAGAAAGAGAGAGAGAGGAGAGAGCTAAGAGATCAACCTGGAGAGAAAGGCAGATCACCCAAGACTCAATCCAGACAACTCTAGGGTATCACTGATGGATTTTAAGCAGGGGTACAGTAGAATCTGTGTTCTATTAGAAAGAGCCTGATATTTGTTTGGAGGGAAGGCAAAGGCAAGTGTTAGGAGTATTTGCAAGGCATGCAGTAACTGGGGCTTGGAATAAGGGTATAGGGTGATTATTGGATCAGACATGCAGTCAGATATTCATAAGTCAAAATCTGTAGGACTCATTGTATATGGCAGATGAAATTATATAATGAGTCAAGGAAATCTCTTTATTTCATTTATTTGTTCAGTCATTAATTCATCAAATACTTATTGCTTATCTACTGAGAAGTAAAGAAAAAGTCCAATCAGTCTGAATTAAAAAGTAAAGAAAGGCAGGCATTTATTCCAGGAAATACACTCTCTCGGGCCAAATTATGGCCCTTATGGGTGAAAGACCAAGAACGCGTGGGAGGCAGGAAGGGCCTTTTATAGGTTAGGGGGAGGGAGATGGTCATGTGTTGGAATCCAACAATCGGGTCAGGTCAGAGGCCGGAAGGTGGGCCTCAGTTCAGGTAGTCTCATGGGAATTTGTAGCTGCATCTGGATGTGCAAGCTCTAGACTAGAATAGAAGACTGGTCTGGATGTGTAGGCGGGCTCCGTGGGGGATGGAGGAGAACCGGATACGTGGGCTGATGGGAGCTGGGGGGGGGGGTGTTTGCTGGTCGAGATGTGTGGGGCTAGGCAATGTCCACACTCTGCTGGAGGAAGTACCTAGCCCTAACTAACATCTACAATGTATGTTCCCCCAAGCATTGGAGTAATAAGAATAAATAAACTAGCACTGTTCTTGTCCTCATAGGGTTTGCAACCTAGGGGAAATTTAAAAACCGGGGGCTGGAGAGATGGCTCAGCGGTTAAGAGCACTGACTGCTCTTGCAGAGGACCCGGGTTTGATTCCCAGCACCCACATGGTGGCTGAGAACCGTCTTTAACTCCAGTTCCAGGGGAATCCAACGCCCTCTTCTGACCTCCTCGGCACTGCACGACACGGGTGCACCAACCTACATGCAGACAGTACACTCATACACATAAAAAGAAAATAACAAATAAAAAAAAAATTTAAAAACCGTTGCAAGGGAATGCATATTTGTAGTATTATTAGAGACTCCATTATTGAACAAACAGCATCTTGTGTTTGAGATTCTTGTAGGACATCTGTGTGGAGCTTCTTCAATTTGGAAGTTATTTCTGTCAGTCTGTTCCTTGGGAGAGAAGCCTTGGCCACAGATGTGGATTTGGGATCCATCCGTATATGGAGAGTTGCAAAAGACAAACAAAACAAAATCAATACTGATTATTGCATGCAAAAACGTTGTTTAGCACCTTTGACTTAGGACACCAAATAGTCTAAGAGCTGTTTCTTCAGCCACAGCCATAGCTAGATGGAGGAGTTTAAATGATATTTTTGGCTTCTGCATTTTGGAGATTTTTATGGGACTTCCTTCCTTCCTTCCTTCCTTCCTTCCTTCCTTCCTTCCTTCCTTCCTTCCTTCCTTCCTTCCTTCCTTCCTTCCTTCCTTTTTGAGAAAGCTCTGGTTTTCCTGGTGACAATGGGAGGTCCCAAACCCCATAATTTCCATTTGTTCATTCAATGACCCCATCATAGTCATTGCTTTTATTAGTTATTTGTTTGTTTACTGACAGCTCCAAGAAAAAGTCTCAGTGCAGCCAATGGTTGATTCACTGAGGCTTACAAACCCATACCTGAACTAAGCTCTGTTGTAGGATGCTTCCTTTGCCACAAGCAGTCACAATGCAGCCCTGCTAAGGGAAAGGGGAGCACAGAACCTGCCTGCGGCCTCTGTAGACAATTCACCTCTTGATGCAGAGGAGATCAGTTGATTAGTAACCTGACCTGAGGTCCCTCCAACTCAGGTCCTTAGCATGGGACAATGGAACCTTTCCCACTCTTGGCCCTGATTTCTCACCTGCCCAGAGACTGCTGGCCCCTGGACAGGAATTTCAGGCTTATGTCCACTCACAACTCACTTCACCACACCGACTATCCAGATTGATGGTCCAAGGACCCCCGTCCAACCCACTGGTCACCCGAACGAAATGTAGGCCTGCTTCAGCCTGTATGCACACAAAAAATAACGGCCGGGAATTCTGTAATGACGGTAATGGAGAATTTGATTTATTGCCGTCTACAGCCTGCTTTTATAAGCCAAAGGGTGTCAGTTCCCAGAGCCAATCACAGGCCCCCAATTCCACACCACTGTACACTGCTGCCCCACGCAGCATCATGCACCTGGGCCATGTTGTCTGCTTCTTCTTGGGGCAGGGTCAGAGAAATCCCCTGAGTCTCATCCACGTGGTGCCTTGAGGGGTGCTAGCTGAGAACTAGCTCCCAATTCAAACTGGGTCTTCCTACACTCTGTAATCTGGAGTCAGAGCATTCTGATAGGAAGTGCATTAGTCACATACCTGAACCTCTGACCATAGACAGGAAAGGGTGAAGTCCAAGGGCAAACACGATTATATTCTTCCAAGAAAGAATTTGGGGCATGTTCATCTTTCATTGCTCCCTCTCATCCCCCTCTCCTAAGGAAGTCCCTCCTTATAAATACCCCTCCCGTTTTCATGTTGCTTTTCACCTATTGAGTTCAATTCCTTGGGGATGGGGCTGTCTAATGAGCTCCTCCACTTTGCGTGCTGGACTGTTGATGGGCCCAGTCCGGAATGGGTAGTGTGCAGGCAATCACCACTGCTGTGAGTTCATGTGTGAAATAGCCACATCATGGTCAGAGTACAGCATTTCACAGAACTCCTCTTTATCCTCTTCCATAACATTCTCTGAGCTTTGGAGAGGAGGATTGATCCTGAAGTCTTATTTAGAGGCAAGCTCTAAATAGTCACTTATTCTCAGCACTGGCCAGTTATAAGTCTCTGCATTAACCATTGTCCATGGCCAAAAGAAGCTCGCTTGAGCAAAGCTGAGAATGGCACTAATCTATGGGTATAAACACAAGTATTTAGAAGGAAGTTTTAGGAAATGTCCATTTAGCAAAACAACAGTATTACCCCCTTTATGCAACCCCATTTGCTGGATATTTCTAAATCAATCCCAGGACAACTTTTCATGTCATCAGACATGCATTCTTAGTTTCTATTGAAAGCAAAAATGTAGAGATGTTCTCTGGTAGATGTTTATGTATTTATTTCACTTCTAAATCCTTGGAAATGGATTAGATTCAACGTAACATGTTTTAGCAAATCAGATAGATGGCCATTTGGCATTTTGCTCTTACTTTTTTCATTTTTCTTTCTTCAAACAATGTTTAAAATAAAACCAAATTCTAAACAAATGGCACTAATAGCCTAGGACACAAATACCAAACAGAATATTTATGTCATACACACTCTGTCAGCTGGGCCCAGATCTTTAAAAGTACACATTTCTCTAAAACCAATTAAATAAAAGCTGCAAGAAAAAGATTTCAGCCTAATTATAATTTTGAAAAAAATAAGAAAATATATAGTCACCATCAGCTGGTTTATATTTGTGAGAAGGTCTGAATGATGATACTCTGTTGGCAACATCTCTGGGTTCTTCTTATACTTCTAAGTTTTAAAATACCCTGTCTTTTCAGAAGATCTTGAGTCCCTTTGAGAATTGTATGTATTGTTACCTGGGAAACAGAAGAAATAGTCAAGCTCTGGGGTCTTATAATGTAGTGACACAGGTTATGATTTATAGAGATTTACTGAGATGACCTTGCTTTGAGCTTATGGAAACTTACCACAAAACTGACAATAACACCAACCATATCAGTCATTCTGTCATTGTCACCTCAAGCAAATAACAAACGACAGCCATATTGGCTCCTACATTGTTAAAAACCCAGAAGCTTAATGAAAATTTGTCCTAGGTTAGATCAAGCAAAGAATAAAATAAGAGAAATTGAGCATTTTCATTGCTGAAAGCTGAAAATCTATGCAATTAAAAAGTCATTGGTTGGGCTGGAGCGATGGCCTAGCGGTTAAGAGCGCCGACCGCTCTTGCAGAGGACCCGGGTTCGATCCCCAGCACCCACATGGCGGCCGAAAACCGTCTGAAACTCCAATTCCAGGAGAACTCCAGTTCCAGGGGAGTCCGACGCCCTCTTCTGACCTCCGCGGCATTGCACGTCATGGGTGCACAGACTTGCATGCAAACAATACATTCATACAAATACGGAAATAAATAAAATTAAAAAAAAAAAAAGTCATTGGTTAGGACTGTAAGTTGATTCAACACTTTTACAAAAGTTTTGGCAGTACCAGTTAAAACTAAACATGCATATGCCTTATGATACAGCAATTCCACCTTGCGGCACTAGAGGTCAGAATAATGTCTAGCATACTGGTGGGGGAGGGGATACAAGCAGAGTGAAACCTCCCAAATTCCTTCTATGAAGCCAGCATTACTCTTATACCAAAACCAGGCAAAGATGCAACCAAGAAAGTAAACTGTAGACCCCTCTCATTAATGAACATAGGTGCAAAAATTCTCAACAAAAAAAATTGCAAATCGCATACAAACCCATATAAAAAGATCATCCATCATGACCAAGTTAGATTCATAACAAAGATGCAGGGATGGTTCAACATACGAAAATCAATACATATCAAAACATATAAATGGACTGAAAGTCAAAAACCACACGATCATCTCAATTGATGAAGAAAAAGCCTTCAACAAAATCCAGCATTCCTTCATGCTTAAAGTCCTAGAGGGAATTGGACTGGAGGGAACATTCCTCAATGTAGTCAAAGCCATATACAACAAACCCACAGCTAGCATCATCCTAAATGGAAAAAAGTTAGAAGCATTCCCCTTAAAGGCAGAAACACAGGCTGTCACTTATCACCACTCCTCCTCAATATCGTGGTTGAAACGCTTGCTAGGGTAATAAGGAAAGAAAGGGAAATTAAAGGAGAACTAATTGGAAAAGGGGAAGTCAAACTATCCCTCTTTGCAGATGATAATGTTAGTTTACCTAAGGGATGCTAAAAACTCTACCAGAAAACTCCTGGAAATGATTAAGAATTTCAGTAAATTGGCAGGATAAAAAATTACCCTAGAAAAATGAGTAGCCGCTCTTTACACCAACAACAAGCAACTGGAGAAGGAATACAAGAAGCCCTTCCCACTCACAATAGCCACAAAAACAACAAAGTACCTAGGGACAAACTTAACCAAAGACACCAAAGATTTCTACAACAAAAATTTTAAACACCCAAAGAAGGAGATTGAAGAAGACATCAGAAGATGGAAAGACCTCCCATGCTCATGGATTGGAAAAAAATAATATAGTAAAAATGTCCATTCTACCTAAATTAATTTACAGATTAGATGCTATCCCAATTAAAATCCCCAAGAGTATCTTCAAAGACTTGGAAAAGAAAATCCTTTCCACATGTGAAAACTTCCAGTAAACTGTAAGCCACTGCTTCTCTACATTCATGCACCATACCTGGCTCTTACATTCTTTCTGCCCCATCTTTGGCAATTATTCCTGAGCTGTGGGTACATGAGGTTTAATATAGGGGCCCCACCCAGGGATATGCACTCTGGAGGCTCCCACTCTTTGGAGCTTGACTAGCTGTGGCTTTCCATTTGCATCACACTCCATTGTGTAAGGACACTTTACTGGTGAGAATAGAGGGATGCACTCATTTTCTTTCTGCCCCTCATTCTTCACGTAGAGGCTCAGTTGTAGGTGTGTCTCCTAGAAATGGGGATTTTTCAGATGTATATGTTCTGTATATGACCAGTTGTGGGATTCTGCAGTGGCCTCCATCTTTTGCAAAGAGTAGCTTTTTTGATGAGTGGCATAAGATATGCTTGTCTATAAATATAAGATTTCATAGTTACTGTATGGTAAAAAAATTTCATTTTTCTAGAGACATGACCTCAGTAGGCTTTTGTGTAGGCTTTATGGTCTTTCCAGCCCTATACATTTGGCTGAGTTTAGAGTGGCTCTCATGGTTTCACTCCCATTGAGAGGGTTCCAGGTCCAATTAGACAGCTGTTGACCATCCTCCACACTACAGTGCCTCTACTGCACCAATAGAGGTAGTTTGCTGGGCAGATCATCATAGTTATTAGGCTCTGAGGCTGGTTGTATTGTTCAGTGTTTCTTCCCTAGCAGTGTGCACATTGCCTAGCATTATGAGCACTTAACTTTAGGTGGAAAGCTTCCAGGTCAGTTCCTGTTCCATTAATCTAAGTCCTATCCCTGAAGTATGTCCTGTTCTGAACAGTAGGCTCTTATTTTCTATTTCTCGTAGATAGTTAAGAACTTTGGAAATAGCCTGCTTTGTTTTGAGAGTCACTTAAATGGTTCTCACCAACCATTCAAAGGGAAGTATCCTCTGTCTTGCACTGTGTTCCCTGCCACACAGCCACCAGGTTGCATCACCCATGCACTAATGCTCAGACAATGTATGTGAATTTTTCATGGGGTCGCAGGGTCATCACATTACACTCTGAGTTTCTTAGCCTCCCAAGGTCCAATCATCTCTATTATTTCTTCTTCTCTTCCCAGCCCCCTCCTCCCTGCCCTGCCCCAGCACCCCATCTTCCTCACCTTCCTCCTCTCTTGACCTCCCTCACCTCCCACCCTGTCCCCCGTTTATCTCCCCCTCCTCCCCTCCCAAACCAACACCTCCACCCTCCCGATCTCCCCACTAGTAACATCTGTTCCTTACTGCCCCCCTCTTTCAGGATTTTTCTTTTCCTTTACATCCATATATCCTTTCCAATTTCTTGGCTCCTGGTGTTATATCAGGATATGTACTCATGGAAGAGGATTTGTGCTACAATCCACAAATGAGGGAGAACAGACATCACCTGGTTTTCTGACTTTGTGTTACTTCATTCAGAATAACACTCTCTAGTTTCATCCCTTTGCCTGAAAATTTCATTTTCATCTTTTCTTACTGCTGAGTTGTACACCATTGTGTAGATATACCACATTTTAAATATCCATTCATCAGTTGTGGAAACATTTAGGTTATTTCCATTTCTTCACTACTGTGAAGAGAGCAGCAACAAACATGTATGTACAGGTATCTTTACAGTATGATGAGTCCTTTGGGTATATACTAAGGAACAGTGTGCTGGATAGTAGCATTTGTGTCAACTTGACATACCTAGGGTGAGGGAGCCTCAACTGGGGAATTGGCTCCTTTGGGCTGGCCTGTGGCCACTTCTATGGAATATTTTTGATTGTTGAGTGATGTGGTAGGGCCCAGCCCATTGTGGGTGGTTCCACCCTGGGCAGGTTGTTGTGTATTATATAAGAAAGCATGTTGAGCATGGGCTAGAAGGGAAAGTCAGTAAGCAGCATTACTCAATGACCTGTGCTTCAGCTCCTGCTTCCAAGTTCCTGCCCCAAGTTTCTATCTTGGGTTCTCTCAGTGATGAACTATGACCCAGAAGATGTGAGCCAAATGAACCCTTTCCTCCTCAATTTGTTTTTGGTCAGAGTGTTTTGTCACCGCAATTGAAAGCAAACTAAAACAAGTGGTATAACTGGGTTGTATGGTAGGTTCATTTTTAGTTTTTTGAGAGGCTCCCATACTGCCGCCTTCCATAGTGGTTGCACTAGTCTGCATTCCCAACAATAGTGAATAAGTGTTCCCCTTTCTCCACAACTTTATTTTTTATGTGTATGAGTGTATTGCCTGCATGTTTGTAAGTGCACCCATGTCATGCAACGCTCACTGAGGTCAGAAGAGGGCATCAGATCCACCTGGAACTGGAGTTAACGACAGTTGTTAGCCACTAGGTGGGTGCTGAAAATTGAACCTGGGTTCTCTGCAAGAGCTTCTAGTTCTTTTTTTAGGGCTGAGCCGTCTCTCTAGCCCACACTAAATATTTTTATTTGATTTTAATATAAGGGTCAAATTTTTATGGTTGAGTAAACTCTTGAGAAAGACGCCCTCAGCTGTTTTTGAGTTACTATAACACAGGGAAATAGAGTATACCTTTGCTATGAAGATTTGTTGTAAGATCAGAACATGTGTTCTACTTCATGGAATCAAACAAGAGCGAAATGACTTTAATTGGTAACATACTTGGGCAAATGATTGGATTAAAATGACTAAGAGTTATAAATGTCTGAAATGTCTATTTCAGGCATGAGCAGGGGAAATGATACTAATTTCTAAAGTGTGCACATAATGAATAAAATATCCCACAGAGATGAAGAGTATATCAGCATGTAATCTGGAAAAGAAATGCTTTGGGAATAAGGAAAGAGGCAAGCAATCTCTTAGTGGGCAGCAGTCACCATAAGAAAAATCCTTTTCCCCCCAACTGTCACATGTACCCTAATAGCAGCCATCTTTCTAGAATCTCATTACTCTCCCCTGTTGTGCCTGCCAAACTAAATAAAATGCTGTCTACCAACCTACTCCTTACCCAATTTCTCTCTTTTTCTTAATATAATTTTTTGTGTGTATTTTGTCTGCATGTGTATAAGTGAACCTGTGTTGTACAATGCTCATGGGCATCAGAAGACAACATCACATCCTCAGGAACTTGACTTGCAGATGGTTGTTAGCCACCATGTAGGTGCTGGGAACCAAACCCAGGTTCTCTGTAAGAGTAGTCAATGCTCTTAATGGCTGGCTGAGTCATCTCTCAGGCCCCCCAATTTATCTGTTTTGAGATATCTAGAGCCTTTAAAAGGAGTCCATTGAGATGGACCAGGCTATTTTTAGTATAGTGAAAAAATGCCAACTAACTTTCTACTTTTGTCTTAAATTCTGTCCCAGTGAAAACCACCATTTACATATTTTCTTGAATGTCTTGGTTTTGGAATAAGTTAGTAAAAACCTAGGTTTGTAAAACACACACACACACACACACACACACACACACACACACACACACACAATCTACATGCACCCATGTCTTTTATACTGCTCTTTCAGTCTCTGGTCCTGACTCTGAAATCCAGCAAGCAAAATAAAATCCTATCTTTCACCTTTGTGCCTGCCTGTTGAGTGTGGGGCGGAAGGGGGAGGGGCGTGAATGGAGTACATTCTAAATTAAGAGAAGACCTAAGCGGCACCAAGTTTGGATTGTGTGTGAGCGAATTAAGAGTCAATCACCATTAATCGGGACTCTGTACTGAAAATTTTCTATTATGTGTTGACAATGTTTTACAGCAAGGAGTATCTGTTACTCTGTCCTCAAGAGATTTTTTTTCTTGGCTTGAGAAATGGGGCAAAACCATGAAGTAAGCACCCAGGAGAGTGGCCTTTCTCAGTACTGGATGGATATGAGAAGCTCCACACATACTGGTTGGGTAAGACTCCAAGGCATGGTCTCCCACACCTCTCAGAGGTTTGTCTCTATGGGGATTATGCCCAAGTTGGCTCCAGAAATAATCACCTGCTTAATGCCCCCTTTCTTATCATGCTGCCTGCCCCTTTGTGGTTGTTTTATGAATCAGGTATTCTTAAATGTTTTCCATTTGTATTCTTTTGCCACAGAAAATTTTACATGATCCCAAGTACATAAAATAGGTATATAAATCAAGCTTTTACCAATTTTAAACCATAAAGAGATTTATTTTAAAAGCATTGTAAATATATATATATATAATAGATAGTATATATATATACCTGATGAAAGGAAATTTGCACCTGAATACAGTGGATGCTATTGCTTCTTTTTACATAACATATTCAACTTTCATTGAATATTTGATAATTCAAGACATAGAAGATCTTCAACATTTTTAAGAGTTTTTCAGAAATTTGGTTTTTATAATTATCATGACTGAAAATGGTCTTTCATTTAACTGCATAGTGCAAAATGGTACAAGTAGGTTTGGGCAGTTTCAGAAATGATTGGAAATTCTGTGCTAATTATAAACTAAATTTTAACGTATTTGTTTTTTATAAATAGAAGTCAATAATTCAAATTGCAATTTTTAAAAATCAAATATTCTCTAGCGATACATTCCAGAGATACACTAATTAGCTATTTATATGTTAAAAAATAACAGTTGGAAAATATTAACATTTTTTGTTTTCCATAATTAAACCATTATGCTTCAATAAGATCAGTAAACTTTGTTTATAACCAAGGCTGTAGCCTAGTGCTACAACATGGGTAAGTGCTGCCAAAACACCTTGAATTTGTTATGTATTAAAATTTGAATTAATTTTTGGTTATTGTAGTTCACAAAGTTATTATTGTTGCTAGATTTTCATAATCCCCCCACATTCAATTGCTCAACCCCAACTATAGTTTAAGATACTGTTTTAGACCATCCTCTAAGAAGCTACCTGCACTTAATTCCTGGTTTCAAGGTTAATGGCCGGTATACCAAAACTGGCAAGATGGAATTCACACAAACACATTGGAGTCTTGTTTTTCCAGTTTACAATAATCATAGGTAAGGTAATCATTGTGAACCTCTTTTTCTTCATCTATAAAATAGGAGTAATGATATATATTTGTCACCTGCCATTTTGTTGGGTAAAAAGAAAGAAAACAGAAAAGACTGCATCAAAGAACTGACTGAAATGGTGAACTTCTGCTCAAAACAGTCAACTTCTACATGGAGAATTTTGAGAAAGACTGAGAAAGAGATGAAAAGCATGTTTGGCAGAATGCATGAGCTCTGGTGGGGTGGGGTGGGGTAAGGTGGGGGACATGGATCTAGATTTGATTAGTAACATAATCTTGTACAAAAATATATATAATAAAAAAGAACTATAAAAATAAAAAAGAAAGTAAGAAACATATGTGAAAATGTGTTATAGCCTGTGAAAAGGTAGATAAATATTAATTGCTATTCATGAAGATTCCTCCCACCCCCCGCCCCACTGGAGAAAGGGACTATTTTCTGGTTGGTAGCAGGAATTCTCAAAAACAATCTATTGTGAAATTATAGACTCACAGAAAATTGCAACAGACGTACATTGAGTGTTATGTAGTATTTGTCCTGCTTCTCTAGTGATGTTATGTGATTGTCAAAGGATATCAAAACCAGAAAGTCAATACTCATACTGAATTGTTAACTATATTACATTTATTACACACTTTAATGCTATTTACCAATCTGGCATTCCATTTCTTCTCCATTTTCTGGTCTCCACTTTTTCTATCTATAGCTATCTTTGTGGAGTCTGAACTAGTCACTTGAATCAATAACATATCTTTCACATTCAAGGAGGTTTTGATTTAACACTTTTAGCCATTGTCTTAACTACACAATCTCTGGTGGGGTGAACTGTTCTTTGTAATCTGAATTGTTTCTTTTATTATATATCGAACAAAGGAGAGGCTTTGTAAGAAAAATTCCATGATCTTGGATCCTACCTAAGTAGTTTACTGAAATGGCAAATGCAGACGTTATCAAAAGAATTATATACAAGGGCAGGAGAGATGGCCCAGCAATTAGGAGTACTTGCTACTGTTCTGGAGGACCCAGGTTCAGTTCCCAGCACCCACATAGGAGCTAACAACCATCTGTAACTCCATTTCCAGGGGAACTGTTATCCTCCTCTGACCTCTGTGGACATTGCATGACACAGGTGCACTTACGTACATGCAAGCAATACACTCATACACATAAAATAAAAATAATAAATACAATATTAAAATAGTTGTATCTAGTGACAAATTACATTTTTATTAGTAGTTGGGTTCATTTCTTAGTTGCTTTAAATGTATTGAATAAATGCTTTCTTAATTTTCTCAGTTGTCCTGTCATCCTTCCCTTAAGTACTCTTTGGATTTTATCTTTAGTCACTAGACAAAAAGTGGGTAAACTCTTTATCAATGTTCCAATTAAGTGAGGGAGTTGTGGAGTCATTTTCAGTAGTACTTCAGTAATCTCCTCTTCTCTTTTTTATAAATATTTGTGTAATATACGTGTGTGTGTGTGTGTGTGTGTGTGTGTGATTGTAAGAGTTCCTGTGCACTATGTGTGTGCAAATGCCTATGGATATCAGAAGATGCTGTTGGATCCCAAGGAAATGGAGTTATAAGCATTTGTGAGCTTGTCAGGTTGGTGCTGGGAACCCAACCCTGGTCTTCTTCTAGATCATCAAGTGCTCTTAACTGCTGAGCCATTTCTCCCACCCCATTCTCTTTTTAAATGTAATTGTTCTTCCTCCTTTGACAGATAATTATCTTCTCCAACTGCCTTCTTGGTTAAAAGATGCGTCCTTGAGGTCAAACCTTTGTAATTTTCAGATTCCTGCTTTCAACAATGTCTTTTGTAACAAGAAAATAGAAGGTGTACCATGATTAAGTTTCAAATGGGGAACAAAACTCTGCTGCCCATACTTCTTTGCTTTTTTTTGGAAACAGAGTCTTGCTGTGTATCCATGGCTGGCCTGGAATCCACTATGTAGACCAGGTTGGCCTCAAACCCATAGAGAGCCTCCTGCCTTTGCCTCCAAAGTGTTAAGATTAAAGGTGTGTGCTACCATGCTGAGCTTATTGCTCTTCTTTTTTGGTGATTACAGGTCTTGCTAATAATCCACGCCTTCTTCAAATGTTTCAGATCAAATGTTTCTAAGGGATCAAGCCCATTTCTCTTATACTAATACAGGGTCAATTTCTCAAGGGCTCGAGACATGTCCTTCAGGGTTTTTGAAGTTTCAATTCTTTCCTACATTCTCTCTTGGAACTCTCACTGTCAGTGATAACATTCATTAGGGAAAAAATCCTAAATAATAAACTTATAAAAAGGGAAGTTTGTTTGATTTGGGCTCATGGGGTTTTGGAGGTTTCATTGCATGATCAGACAGCCTTGTTAATTTTAAACCTACAGTGAGAAGCAACATCATGTCATGGCAGCAAAGCCAAGCTATCCACTTCAGGGCTAGGAAGTGCCTAAAGAGTTGGGGCCTTATTATCTGCTTT
>VZQC01011670.1:4307331-4317331 GCA_009823505.1 Rhizomys pruinosus | reverse complement strand
TTGAGAAAGTTAATCTAGTTTTTCAACTTTAAACTTTTTAAAAGTCCAAATACAGACCGAGTATTATCAATCGAAATTGATGATCTGAATTGAGATGTGCTTCAAGTGCCATTCAGGAGGTTCAGCCTCCAGAAGCACAGAGTGAGGAAGAGAAAGGTAGATAATGACAGGGAGACAGGAAGATAATTAAGATGTCTCACTTTCCCTTTAGCAACTGAAAGCCTAAAGCAGGCCCACTCAGTCTCACCTCCTCGCTCCATCCTTGATCTTTTGAAAAGCCATGTTAAATGAGTTTCCCTCAGGCAATCCCACTGCTCAGTACATGCATATTCAGCTCTTGTCAAGCTCAGAGCTTCCAAGCTATCAGCAGCCCCGGACTACATCTTTTTGAGATATTTTATGTATCTCTAAAACATGTATGTGAAGAGACACACATTTTTCTGTCCTTCACCTGGATATTTGCCTTCTTACTATAAGGAGAACTACCCATCTTTGATGGCAAATATCAGGTTCTAGTATGTACACTCCACTGCAGCCTGAGCTGACTGATTGATGAAGATGATGATTGTTGTGTTTTTAGTCATCTATCACTAACAGAACTCTCTCCATCGTTCCTAATGCTTCCTTAGGTTGGCCAAGAAACAATTCTCTGAAGGAAGTGGAGCTGGGTTGATCTCCACTGTGCAGAGTAAGAGTTATCTTGGAAGCAACTGCACTGGCTTTCTTCTTACACTAGCCATATGGCCTTGCCTGTGCTCATTTTTTCCAGGGCACGTGCACAGTACAGGGAATCTAATAATGGATTCCAGGCAGCCCAGGGTCATTATGTAAATAGCTATCCTGAAACACCCCTCACATTCCCTTAGGACTTTCTCTCTCTAATTCATTAACTTGAGTTTAAAACACACACACACACACACACACACACACACACACACACACACACATATCCCTTCTCATGGTATTATGTGGTCTTAGCAGTACCTTACCTTGGAGTAGCTCTACTTTGAAGGATAAGGAGCCCATGATTTTAAGTGCTCAGTCCCATTAAGCGCCTAAAATTATTGTGGCTCACAGACTTGCCCAATGGGCTATTTTCCCTGCCAATATTTATACACTTTGGGCTATTTTGTTAGAATAAATTAAGAATTATTTTATAATTTTGAAGAACTAATTCTCTTGACATGATTTATTTTTCCCTTGTAACACTCATAATGCTTTGTATCTTGAAGTGTATATTCCCCAATATAGATTTACTTTCAGGTAGTATTTGCCTAGTTTTTCTAAACCTGTTGCATTCCATAATTCTGCATATTTATTTATTTATTTATTTATTTATTTTTATTTCATGTACATGGGAATTTTGCCTGTGTGTAAGTGTACCACATGTATGTAGTGTCCGTAGAGGCCAGAAGAGGGTTTTATATCTTATGGAATTAGAGTTACTGATGGTTGTTAGCCACCATGCAGATGCTGGGAACCAAACCTGATACCTCTGCAAGAGCAGCTAGTGCTCTTAACTACTAGGCAATCCTGCCAGCTCCTCTTTCTGCATTTTGATGTCTTGCGTATAGCTCTTAATCAGTGCATAGTTGTATTTTAATTTTTAACTGAATTTTTCTAATCTTCATATATTTTGATCATATTTACATCCTCTCCCATACCTGCACTTCCCCTTACTGCTCCCAGCCCAATTTAATGTACTATATTATATACTTAATAAAGGCTATAAGAGACCAATTTGTGTTACCAAATGTCCTTCACTGTAGGTCCATCCACTGGAGCATGGTTAACTTACTAAGAGTCACATCTTTGAAACAGACTGGTTTACTCCTTCCCAGTGGCTATTTGTTGCCAACAGTTCCTCAGGTAGGGTTGAGGTTCTTAATTACTTCCCCATATCTATGCTAATATTTTGTCTGAGATTAGTTTGGATCAGACTTGTGCATTCTTTCTGTCACTATTGCTATAAATTCATATGAGCATCTGACCAACTGTTTGAAAAACTGTATTTCTTGTGCTCATCCACCACTCCTAGCTTTTCCCATCTTTCCCTCTTCTACAGTAATTCCTGAGCTTTCGGAGGCAGAAGTTTGATATGAGTGTCCTATTCAGCAGCCTCTTGTTTTTCTGGAAGTTGGCCAATTGAGAGTTTCCGTGTTAATCACCATCTGCTGCATAAGGAAGACTTTCTGACGAAAATGGAGAGACACACTGATCTACTGGTATAACAGTAAGTCATCAGGGGACAGTTTAATATTATATCTATTTAAAAGAAAACTATTATTAGGCTCCCCCTTATGGCCTAATGACCTGTCTAGCCTCAGATTCCTAGGCTTGATGTCAGGTATGTACTCCATTGTGTGAATCCTTAAATCCTTTTAGAAGGTGTTCCTTTTTAAACTGAGGCTTTAATGAGGCTCTTTAGTAGTAAACCCTCCTATATTTGTGTATTTCTAAATATCCTCATTTTAGCCTCCTTAAAATACAATTGTTTTCTGAGTGTAACATTTTAAGCTGATAGTTATTTTCTTTCAACGGTTGAAAAATATTACTCCACTGTCTTTGGATTTCCGTTATTGTTGTAGACAACTCAGTCTAATGGCCATTATTTTGAGGATAATCTATCTTTTCTTCCTAGGTCATTTTAAGATCTTTTGGCAATTGATATTCAACAGTTAAATTATGATCTGATCTGTTTAGTCATGAATCTCATCTCTTTTTAATATTATGCTTTGTGGGGCTGGAGAGATAGCCTAGCAGTTAAGAGCGCCGACTGCTCTTGCAGAGGACCCGGGTTCGATCCCCAGCACCCACATGGCGGCTGAGAACCGTCTGAAACTCCAACTCCAGGAGAACTCCAGCTCCAGGGGAATCCGACATCCTCTTCTGACTCTGCAGCATTGCACGACATGGGTGCACAAACCTACATGCAGACAGTACATTCATACACATAGAAAATAAATAAAATTTAAAAAATTATGCTTTGTATGTGCTATTGTGTTTTCCATTAGTTTTGCAAAATTTGGCCACTGTCTCTCCAAATCTCTCCCTCTCTTCCTATTAGATTTAAATTTGCCCTGCTATGGTGCTTTTTCCTCTATTTTACTTTTTATTTTATTTTCTTTCTTTATTATTTTTTTCTTTTCTTTATTTATATATTTATTTCTTTTACTTATTTCTGTATCTATTTCCCAGACATGTATTCTGTAGTCCATGTCTGAAAATGACAATACTTCCAGTCATTGTGGAGATCTGAATCTGTTATATATTGTTTATGCTGCATCTGACTCATGGTGGCCTGCCTTAACATACTGTGAGCTTCTTGCTTAATTTTTAATTTATGGGAATCCTGTAGTTCCAAATTAAAGAAAGTTTTTTTTCCAAAGAGTGTTTGATTCAACGGTTAAAGATACTCCTGATCTCTTTTCAGTCATTGTGAAGATTGTGGCTTAGTAAATGAGTCCCAAGATCAGGATCTCTGTCACAATGCTGATCCAACTTTCAATATTCCCATAAGGATATTGCTGTAAAGAGTCTGGAGAGATGGCTCAAAGGCTAAGAGCACTGGATGCACCCACGTGGCAGCTAACAACCATTCGCCATTCATAACTCCAGTTCCAGGGTATCCAATGAGCTCTTCTGTCTTCTGAGGAAATTGCATGACATACGTGCACTTGCATATATGTAGGCAATATACTCATACACCTCAAAATAAGGCAAAAGCAAAAAGAATATTGCTGTAAATGTGTGCATCAAGGTATTTTCCTTCTTTAGTCTGGACTTGGATTGTTTTTTATTTGGAGGACCACATCCCTAAAAGCAGCTGAAGATCTCTCCAACCACTTGTCACACTGTAAATGTCTTGAAGAGTATTTTCTATTCAGAATACAGTTATAAATCTTCTATGTAGTGGCTGAATTCCTCAGAGAACTTTTTCCTCTCTCTCTCTCTCTCTCTCTCTCTATATATATATATATATATATATTATATAAAATGAGCCACATCCATACACATCTGCAAAGTCATACACATTGCTGTATTGTTAGAAACAGAAGGTTCATTGTTTAATCATTATTATTATTATTATTATTATTATTATTATTTTGGTCTTTTCGAGACAGGGTCTCCCTGTAGTCCCAGCTGGCCTGGAACTCACTTTGTAGACCAGGCTGGCCTTGAACTCACAGAGATCCACCTGCCTCTGCCTCCCGAGTGCTAGGATTAAAGGCGTGTGCCACCACGCCCGGCTTCATTGTTAAATTATTTTTTATTAATTGTGCACGTTTGTGTGTGTGTGTGTGTGTGTGTGTGTGTGTGCACATGCAGGCATGTTCATGCCAAGGCATGCATGTGAAAGTCAGAGGATAGCTTTTGGGAGTCAGAGTCAGTTCTCTCTTGCCACCTTATAGGATCTGGGGATTGAACTCAGGTGGTCAGGCTTGCATGCAAGCATATCCACATGCTGAATCATCTCACTAGTAAATTTTGCAACAGTCCATTTTAGAGGAAAATCTGGGTTTCAAATTAATACTAAAGTATTATTTCATTTATTGGACCAAAAGTACACTTGCTTTCTAAGTTAGTCATTATTTTATTATCCTTGTTATTGAGAACAGATATTATCAAGATTCTTGCTTGTTATACATGAACCTAATATATTAACACTTGAATCCTAAACACAGGCCCTGTCCTATAAGTTAGTTGGCCTGTGGAAGTTGACACTTATGATCCTAGCCAGGAGGCTGGTATTTCTCTTGCCTTAAGATCATATACATAAGCAATCTGCTCATGCTGCAACACTGCAGGAAGAATGCAGTAGTGATCATAGCCTATTGTATATTTTGTAAGTGTTTTACAGTCCAGTTAGGTAAGCCATTTCTCACTAACACTCAGAGAGGAAGTGAGGGGATGGTCCATTCTATATTCCATTCCATGTCTCCCAGTATTCATCTCTCTAAGATTGTTAATGATTGTCAACTTGTGAAGATCTAGAATCACTTAGGAGACAAGCCTCTGGGCATATTTGTGAGGGGGTTTCTGGACTAGGTTAATTGAGGTGGGGAGACTCACCCTGAATGTGGGCAGCACCAGTCCTTACGCTGGGATCCTGGAATGAATAGAAAGAAGAATCAAGCTGAGCACAAACTCATCAATCTCTGATTCTTGAGTGTGGATGCGATGTGACCAGCTACCTCATGGTCCTGTCACCTTGCCTTCCTGTTGCAATGAACTGTATCTCCTGGTACCACAGCAACAAGTCAGGTAACTACTACACCTTCCAAATGATCATTCTTTTATTCCCCACATTTATTACACAATATGACCAATCTTTGCCAAAACTAGCTGCTCTATTTTCCTTTCCCAATGATATTTCTTTCTGATTAGGCATTCTTTAGACAAGGAGCTTGTCAGGGCTGGAGAGATGGCCTAGCAGTTAAGAGCACCGACTGCTCTTGCAGAGGATCCAAGTTCGATTCCCCAGCACCCACATGGCGGCTGAAAACCGCTTTTAACTCCAGTTCCAGGGGAATCCGACACCCTCTTCTGACCTCTGCAGCATTGCACGACACGGGTGCACAAACCTACATGCAGACAGTACATTCATACACATACAATAATAAATAAAATTAAAAAAAAAGAAAAGGAGCTTGTCTGAAAAATCTGCAAGTAAATCCCAGTATAATGTTTTCTCTTTGAGTCCCTACTATAAATTGGTACATAAGAAAAAACTTAACATTTACGCATAGCTCAATCTGTTATTGATAGCATGTTGCAAAGTTAGATCAAAGTAATTTATTCAGGATAACTCTCTCTATCTCTATCTCTATCTCTGTCTATTTCTATATCTATATATCCACAACTCAGCATATGTATCATTTACCATATTGGACAGCACAGACCTAGACAGAGTGATAATAAGCTGAACAAATGGAAAGTATGCAGAGCATCAGTTGCAGCATTCTGTGATGGGTGTTATAGGGAACTCTGAGAGTTAGATAGGTGGTGGAGTTCTCGATAACTCACTTGGATACTTTCAGAGTATGACCCTATACCAGGGCCTATCAATTAAATGAAATAAAAACACACATCTAGCAAACTCTGCTCTTGCATAAATTATCAAAAATTAGGTTCTATTAACTGAAATCATCAATATTTTGACAGATACTGCTAGTTGTCACCCCATTCCTTTCTTCCTAAGAAATAGATTCTCCATTCTTAGCTAAGCTTGGGTTATAACTATTAATACTTGTAGTCATATAACTAAGTTCTGAACAGTGAGAAAGAGGGAGAAATGTGCCAGGCAAGTTTTGGAAAGTATTGTTTTCCTTCTTTTCATAAGTATATGTGTAGTGTGTACGCATGTATGTACAAGTGCGGGTACATTCATGTGTATGGAGGCCCAAGATTGATGTTGGGAATCTTCCTCTCAGTCAAACCCAGAGCTTGCCCACCAAGTTAATCTTGACAGTCAGCTCCCTCTGGGGAGTCCCTCTCTCTGCCTTCTGAGGCTGAAATGACAGGCAAGTTGCCTTACTGACTCAGCATTTGTGTGGGTTCTGGGGATCCAAATACCAACCCTCTTGCGTGTGCAACAACTGCTTTAACTGCTGAGACATCCCTGTAACCCAAATTTTGGAAAGTATCTTTAAATAGAAAACATACTTTTGTTTTACCTTCTTCCTCTTCCTAGCTGGGTAGAATATGGATGTAAAGGGCAGAGCTCAATTGGTTATCTTGGACTATGAAGGAAAAAATAAGTCAGAAGGAGCATATAACCCCAGAGTTTATGAAGTCACTATAACAGCATTCCACTTAGGTGAAGTAAGAAAACTTCTATCTCGAGTACGATACATTGTGGGTTTTTCTTTATCTAAATTTAATCCTGCTACTGCTCAGTAGAATAGAGTCTTAAGTTATACAATCCCTCAGACAGACATGGCTGGAAGTTACAAATTTGAACCCATATCTGAGACTGAAAGACACTATTCTATAGCTATTGTTTTTCATGTTCCTATGTTCTAGGCATGTAGCTTATATGATTCATGCATTATCTTGTTTATGTAGGGCTATCCTTTGACCCCCCCACCCCAAGAAGTTCCCTAAGCCTTGCCCATTGGAGGACTCCACTCTGGCTGGGTCCTATCTTATACAATGGGAATCCAGCAAAGCTAAATCCTTCTACACCATGTGTTCTGTGACAGGATCATTGGAATGTCCTGCTCAAATAACTTAACCCAGCCAGACTATAGAGCTTTCATGAGCTTCTTCCACAAGTCTTTCTTTTTGAAAAGCATACTACATAGCCAGTTAGTAGATTCTTGTGGGTCAGATGAAAGGAATGGTGAAATTCTTTGAATAAAGATGTTGATAGAACTTACATGGTCAAGCCAGTCCATGGGCCTATGGAAATCCTTATGCCAGGAGATGGAGTCTAGGAAGGAAAGGGGTAGAAGGACTGGGCTACAGGTTGATGACCCAAGCTTTCATAATTCAGCGTGGAACTCCAAAGTGTCCAATAAATTTTAAAATCAAAGCTGACCAGTGTCCCAGGTCTTGTAAAAACATATGTATCAAAATTATGAGGATGGATAAGTTTTGGTTAACAGTTTGTGGCTCATAATAACTTTCAAGTGTTTAGACGTGTGTGGGATTTCATTTGTTCTAGATCTTAGAGATGAGCCTGCTGTGCATAAGCTTAAATATTACTTTCTACCTCAGAAACAGCAAATACAGCACATTGCTCTTGGCCTTCCTCCTGAGTTGTTTCCCTCCCACTTGCTTTATTATTTTCTTGTTCTCCTAACAATTTTTTCCAACTGTAACAAATCACTCATAGGCAGGAACTTGGCTTTCGATTTCTTTCTAACCTCTGGCCTCTTCTCACAAAGTGTACAGGGTACACTAATTCTGTGATCAGTATGTCCCAACTTTAGCTGAGCATCAGAATCTCAAGGAAAATTATTTTAAAACATGGAGTTCCAAGCTCCAATGTATTTCTGTAATGCACAGTATTTCTGAAGTTAGGAATTAAGGCATATATAATTTTGAGGGGTGGGGTTATGTAGTTTTTAAGTTCTATAAATGCCAAGGTTAGCTAAGACATTAACATTCTGATTCACTCACTCACTCCTGCCTTAATGTTTCCAAACATACAAGAACAAGTGTGAGAAGGTATGCATCTGGTAAAATAAGAACTGGATTCCCCTGGAACTTATAACCTCTCCCTTCAACTCTTAGATATCTGCATTTTGTTCCTACTGGCTCCTTGGCATTAGAAGGATATCTTTAGAACTTGTCATAGTTCAAAGCTTGAAAGCAGATTTCAGTATCAAGATGGGGGTGGATAGTTCTACAATCTTTGTCTATGTCTGGTTTATAACTCATAGAGATCTGCCTACATCTCCTTCTCAAGCATTTGGATTAAAGGCATACACCAACATGCCCAGAAGTATTTTTTGTACCTTTTGGTCTTCTTATTTTTCACTATAGCTAAATTTCAATTTTCTTTTTAAATATTTTACATGTATGACTTCTTGGCTGCATGTGTGTAAATGCACCACATGAGTGCAGTGCCCAGTGAGACCAGAAGTGGGCCTCAGACACTCTAGAATTAGAGTTAGGATAGTTGTTAAGCTACCAGTACCAGGTGGATCTTGGAATATGAACCTGAGTCCTCTGCAGAAGAAGCAAGTGCTCTTTTTTTTTTTTTTTGGTCTTTTCGAGATAGGGTCTCCCTGTAGCTCTGGCTGTCCTGGAACTCACTATGTAGACCAGGCTGGCTTCGAACTCAACAGAGATCCACCTGCCTCTGCCTCCCGAGTGCTGGGATTAAAGGTGTGTGTCACCACGCCTGGCCCAGAGCAAGTGCTCTTAATATGTAAGTCAATCTCTGTTGCCTGTAAAGTCTTATTTTCACAAATGATTTTATGATTTTCATGATTTTTATCTTTTGTTGTTGTTATTGAGACAGGGTCTATGTATCTCTGGATGTCCTGGAAATTGTTATTTTTGAAATCCATATTTGTCTAGGCCGGGCATGGTGGAACACTCCTTTAATCCCAGCACTAGGGAGGCAGAGGTAGGAGGATCTCTATAAGTTTAAGGACAGCCTGGTCTACACAGCGAGTTCTGGGCCAGTAGTGGACACATGGAAACCCTGTCTCAAAAAGACAAACAAAGCAAAACAACAAAATAAAATGCATATTTTCTTACAGTTCTGGATTCTAGAAATCTCAGGATCAAGGCACAGCATCTGGTGAGGGCCTTCTCACAACATCCAAAATGAAGAAATAACACATAAGTTAAAAAGTATGGGAGAAAAGGTAGAAAAGGGGGAGAGAAAAAGAGAGGGAGGGAGAGAAGACGGAAGAGAGAGCAAGATCAAGAGAGAAAGAGAGAGAGAGAGAGAGAGAGAGAGAGAGAGAGAGAGAGAGGAGAGAGACAGAAGCTCAGGCAAATTTCCCTTTTGTTATGAGCCTGAGACTTGTAGTAAACTGACTCACATGATAATTAACTCATTCATGTGATAAGGACAGTGCCCCATAACCCAAATGTCATCTGTTAGGCAGCACCTCCCAGTAATACAGCATTGAATATTTCACTTCTAATTAAAAAAACCTTGGGAGATGCAGTATACAGAAACTGGCAATATCTTAACCTGAGTTCAAGGAGCACTGCATGTCGTTCTGGGAAAGCATTAGGACCACTGGAGTTTTACATTTATATTCCAGCAAAGAAAAAATTTAGGGGTTCTTTTTGGTTTTATGTAACTGCTGACCAATAAACTCATTTAGTAGTCAGCTACTGGCCCAAGGATAGAAATATGAGGACTTCAAAATGCTAATTGCCGGGCTGGAGAGATGGCCTAGCGGTTAAGAGCGCCGACCGCTCTTACAGAGGACCCGGGTTCGATCCCCAGCACCCACATGGCGGCCGAGAACCGTCTGAAACTCCAATTCCAGGAGAACTCCAGTTCCAGGGGAATCCGAGACCCTCT
>VZQC01011670.1:4182357-4307250 GCA_009823505.1 Rhizomys pruinosus | reverse complement strand
AAAAAAAAAAAAAAAAAAAAAATGCTAATTGCCTCAAAGAAATACATGTCAACCTCTTCAGCCCTATATTTCATATTTCATGAGAAATTTTAATGAATACTTTAGAGAGTCATGTTTTAATAATGTTATTCTTTAAAATATGCATAGGTACAATAAAACAAAATCACAATATGCTTAAAACCTTTGTGTGTGTGTGTGTATGTATGTGTGTGCTTATGTATTTGTGTGCACATTTGGAAATATGCAGGGGGCAGATTTTGATATGTCAATCATTTCTCCATCTTTTTAAAATGTTTTTGAGACAGGGTCTCCCTGTAGCCCCAGCTGGCCTGGAACTCACTATGTAGGCCAGGCTGGCCTTGAACTCAGACATCCACTTGCATCTGCTTCCTGAGTGCTGGGATTAAAGGCGTGAACCATCACATCTTAGTGTTTTTTTGTTTGTTTGTTTGTTTCCAGACAGGGTCTCCCTGTAGCCCCAGCTGGCCTGGAACTCACTCTGTAGACCGGGCTGGCCTTGAACTCACAAAGATCTGCCTGCCTCTGCCTCCCAAGTGCTAGGATTAAAGGCGTGCACCACCACGCCGGCCACATCTTAGTTTTTTAAGGCAGGGTCTTTCATTTTACCAGAAACTCACTGTTTCAGGTAGACTAGCTAGCTACCAGGACCCTAATGATCCAGTTAGCTCTGTTCCCACCCCCAAAGAACAGTGGTCACAAGCACACATCAACATACCCAGCTTTTCATATGATCAGAACTCATGCTTTAACAGTAAGCACTTTACTCACTAAGTCATCTTCCCAGGCCCTTATGCAGTCTTCTAAGATAAAGGTAAATTCTTGTTAAAAAAACAAGAATACATAGCAAGGCTGAAACACAACACACATTTAAATTACAGAAAACAGGAAAATTTCCAAGCTTGGAGCCAGATGTTCTGAAGAGTTCTTCTAAGGCAAAACTCTTTAAGAAGAACTGTCTCTGTTGGTTTGCTGCCCAGCATTTTTCTCATTGGAGTTGCTATTGCACAAGATCATAACAATGGCTTGATCTTTGCCTTGATCTCAGTTATTTTTGGCCCCAATAGGTTGGGATTATTTGCAATAACCGCACTGGAAACAGCTCTATCAAGTCTCTTCTTTGTTTCGTGCCCCAGATCTTGACTGAAAATAGTACAATGGCTTCATTAGGGACTGTAAAAGGCTCATGCCAGGAATCTTGAGGAAGCCACAATAGAAAGATACCAGGCTGTTTAGGGGATGAAATGAGAATAACTACTTACCAATGGGCCAATTAAACATGCTTTCCCTCCTTTGCTGGAACATTCAAGTAACCAAAATTCATCACTTGGGGTCTGCTTCTTGAAATAGCTGTTACTGACTCACCCCACAAAGCATTATGCCTTGGGGTCATCAGCCTCAATGCTCCATTTAAGCTAGAGTAGGAGATCAGTCCCACTGCTAGGTTCCCTTGAAGGAAAATGTTAAATTGAAAGCGACCCCATTGTCAGTGCTTCTCAGAATAAAAAAGAGCCCACTAAGTGAGACCATTGTAAAATATCATGTCCTCTATACTGCATTTTGCTAGAATATTCTATTAACTAAGCAACATTCATAACCTTTACAGGATTCCATATTATGGTCCACAGACTTAATTAGGAACATACAGTGAAAATAGGAAAAATGAATTAAATTTCCCAAGACATTGGAATTGTCCTCAAGAGATCTGAAGAGTAACATTGTATGGTCTATGATTGAATAGGCTGTATAGGGAACATAAGAGTTCAAATGCAAAAATGACTGCAATCTAAAGTATCTTAATCTATTTGGCATTTCCTTCTATGTGAAACTATTATGAATTAAGAGTAATAAGCCAGAGAAAGAATCTAAAATCATCCTCTTGGGTTTGTTAAAGTGCTTGAGATCTCTGGTGGTACAAATGCTAAAGATAAGACTCAAGGTCAGTCAGCAGAAAAGTTTCTTTGTGGTACAAGATGGTGTTTACTGCAGAAACTCGCAATTGATCAAAATGAAGAGAATAAGTTTCGATGGCATGCTCAGCCACAAATGGGACCTCTATATTACCATCACACCCACCCCTCCCCCTGCAGCCCCCCCTTCCCTGCCAAGTCTCAGGGATCATCTCTGAAGAGGAAAAACAGGATTGCAAGATGCAGAGTTCGGGGAAGACCAGAGTAAAACAACATTTTCTGGATATAGTGATAGTATCATTGCACTCATGAGCCTGTAGTAGCTATGGTAGGTTGCATAAGACTTGCACGAGTTCATGCCAGTTAACATTTGAGCACAGAGTGGGGAGGAGCTCACAAGCCGCCACACCTAGCTGAGGAATTATTGTTAGTGGATGACTTCTAGGGGGCAGAGTATTGATTTTCTTCAAAGATGTGGCCCTTGGTAGGTCAACCACAGTCAAGTAGATGGCCCAACTTCATGAGTATATGAGCACCACAAATTAGACTTGGGAAACAAATTGAAAAAAAAAAGAGAGAACAAGAAGTTGGGAGGGGTTAGAAAGGTGCCAGTAGGTCTGGAAGGAGTTGGAGGAGGAAGAGAAGTAAATATAATCAAAATCCTCTGTATGAAATTCTCAAATAATTAATAAAATATGTGTACCAGTGTATTGCCTGTATGTTTATAAGTGCACCCATGTCATGTAGTACCCACAGAAGTCAGAAGAAGGTGTCAAATCCCCTAACAATGGAGTTACAGGCAGTTGTTAGCTGCTATGTGCGTGCTGGGAATCAAACCTGGGTCTTTTACAAGAACAGTCAGTGCTCATAGCCACTGAGCCATCTCTCCAGCACTCATTTTTTATGTCTGTCTGTCTGTCTGTCTGTGCCTCAGTTTCATATATATCATGTTACTTCATCAGAAAACGGTCACTTCAGCATCCATGTTACTGCGAATTAGCAAGTCATTTCTTGTATTTTCAGAACTCCTTTCTGAAATTTGCTGTGCTTATTAGCAAAACTTAGGTGATCTAGATAGGCAGCAATGGGTATAGCTGGGCTCCTAGAGGGCGGCTTCTCTGACTAGAATGCACATAGACCAGCCTCAGTATATGCAATCTTGTTTGACATCTGGGTTATTGCTTACCTGAATTTGACATATGTAATGCCACTGCATATTTGGCAAGGAATATAAATTTCAAGATATGATAAAAAGCCACTCAGTTATAGAATAAGAACTCAAACCCAGATCTCTGACTTCCATTTGAACATCTTTTCCAAAGTATCACTTGCCCTTCTAATAGAAAAAAATATCAGAAAGATGCTAAGCATATCCTAGTAAAAACATGCCAAAGTTCTTAATCACACCTACCTGTGAAATTGGGATTTTCTGGAACTGTTTTTTAGGAGCCTAAACTGAACTAGTATGCTTTATGTCTTTCACAAAGGGCTGCTTTTAAATCTCTTTGGGGACATGCTATACCATATACCTGCAAGCAGACACAGAGTGACCTTTTTAAATTTGATTTATTTTTCTATGTGTATGAATGTACTGTCTGCATATAGGTTTGTGCACCCGTATCATGCAATGCCACAGAGGTCAGAAGAGGGTGTCGGATTCCCCTGGAACTGGAGTTAAAGATGGTTCTCAGCCATCATGTGGGTGCTGGGGATCAAACCCGGGTCCTCTGCAAGAGCGGCCGGTGCTCTTAACTGCTAGGCCATGTCTCCAGCCCAGCACAAGAGATTTTAACACTGCCTTCTGTCTTGTTGGGGTGGACTTGTGCTGTATTATACTGTACTTGGACTGAGAAGATGGCTTAGTCATTAAAGTGTCCTGCAAGACTTTTTATATGAGAATTTGAGTTCACACCCCCAGAAGCCACGTAAAAAGCTCCATATGTTGGCACATGCCCGTAAACCCCAACCCCAGGGAAATGTGAAGCAAATCTCTGAAGGTCACTGGCCAGAAGGCCTAGCTGAATCGATGAGTCTGAGGTTCCCTGAGGAGACTCTACCTCAAAACATAAAAGTAGAGAGTGATTAAGGAAAGGAACCTGACATCTGCCTCTAGCCTACACACACATATGCACACACACACACACACACACACACACACACACACATATGCACATACATATCTAGACTAATGAATACATACTCTGTCCCAAACACACATACAACATGACATACACATACACCAAAAACTAATAAAAAATTCTTTTCTCTAAGATTTTGTAAGTCACCGATTGCTGGATTAGTTTCATTTTAGATTAACCTGGGGAGTTCTTAAAACTATGATCAAGCCACTAAATCATCTTCCAGGGTTGAGTTTCAGGCACCAAGATGTTTTTTTTACAAGGTTCTCAGTTGATTTGTACATGCAGCTTTGTATATGTCTTATCGAGAACTTCTCAAACTGCAGTGTTCGCATGACCAGGGGATCTTCCTAGAATGAAGAGTCTTTTAATTTCTGAAAACAACTTAATTTTATTACCTTTTTCTTTTCCACTTTCAAACTTTATTTCAGTGAATTTGACAGTACACAAAATAATCTGATCATTGATTATGAAAGCTCTCCTACAGGTAATTTGCAAGATTCTTAGTAGTAAAAAAATAAAACTTATATCATTGCTATTTTGACTAAATTACAATTTTAAGTAAATCGACAAAGCCAGTTATTATGAATAGAAACTTACTACACATATTAAATCACATAAAATGCAGTCCTGCTCCCAATGAAATAACAATTTTATAACAAAGTCAAAATCACATTTATATTTATCATCCATAACTCCAGTACCATGTTATCCAACACCCTCTTCTGACCTTCATAGGCATTGCATAACACAAGCACATTTACATGCATGCAGGCAATAAACTCATACACATAAAATAAAAATAATAAATAAAATTTAAAAATAAATACCACATTCATATTTAAAGGGAAATGAGACATAGAGAAGTGAATGGGTTCTTGTACATACAGAACTAGAAACAAATGACCCAGCCAATGCAGAACACAGATTACCTGAGCTAACTCTTATTAGAGATATAATTTAAGACTTTGAAAACAAAAGTTGCTCACAGTAGCCAACTTCTCAGCACTCTTCCATGCACTAATCTTCCTTGGCCTAATTTTTTTTAATTAATTAATTATTTATTTATTTTCTATGTGTATGAATGTACTGTCTGCATGCTGGTCTGTGCACCCGTGTCGTGCAATGCCGCGGAGGTCAGAAGAGGCTGTTGGATTCCCCTGGAACTGGAGTTCTCGTGGAAATGGAGTTACAGACTGTTCTCAGCCACCATGTGGGTACTGGGATCGAACCTGGGTCCTCTGCAAGAGCAGTCGGCGCTTTTAACTGCTAGGCTATCTCTCCAGCCCCGGCCTAATTGTTTTTTTAATAATGATTTTATTGATGTTTTGTGTATTTAAGACATCATTTCTCAGTTCAGTTTAGACATATTCCCCTTTCCCTTCCCCCATCCCACCCCAGATCATGCACTCTGCCATAACTCTCCTGCATTTTTCTCTCAGTCTTTTTATGTTTAGGAATTCACATTTTCCTCTTTTAATTTTATATTACTCTAAACTATGAATACTTTCCACTCATATACAGTAATTACAGAGTCTGAAAGTAAGTGGTGGATCGATTCTAGAGCCCGTTAAGAGATTTACATTATAACAACATAGCTGCTTTCACATAAACAGAAATATAACAATAATAATGTTGTTCAGCTTGCCTTTCATCTGGGGATTTAGAATTAGCATTCACGAATGAGGGAGACCATTTGATACTTGTTTTTCTGGGACTGTGTTACTTCACTCAGTGTAATGGCTTCAAGTTCCATCCATTTACCTGCAAAGTTCATAATGTCATCTTTCTTTACCACTCTGTAGTACTCCATTGTGTAGATGTAGCACATTTTTTGTCATCCACTCCTCAGTTGAGGGGCATTTGGATTGGTTCCAGCTCTTTGCTAATGTGAAGAGAGTTGCAATAAACATGGATATGCATGTATCTTTGCGGTAGGGTGAGTCTTGTGAGTATATACCCAGGACTGGTATGGCCAGGTCAGGTAGGTGTTAGGCTCATTTTGAGTCTTTTTTTTTTAACATTTTTTTTATTGATGCTTTGTGCATTTCATACATCATTTTCCAATTCAGTTCAGGCATATCTCCCCTTCCCTTCCCCCCCACCCCCACCCCAACCTAGATCATGCATTCTGCCATGACTGTCCTGCATATCTCTCTCAGTTTTTTTTTTTCCATTTTTTTAGCTATAAGTGATAATCAAGGGTTCTTCACACTGCTTTCCATAAGGGTTCTACAAGTTTACATTCCCACCAACAGTGAATGAGTGTTCCCCTTTCCCCACAACCTCTCCAGCATTTGGTGTCTTTTGTTTCCTTGGTCTTAGCTAGTCATATCAGAGCGAGATGATATCTGGTTTTAATTTGCATTTCCTTAATTATTAATGATATTGAACACTTTTTAAGATGTTTCTCAGCCATTTTTACTTCCTCACTGGTGAAGTCTCTGTTTAGCTCTTTACTCCATCTTTTGAGGAGGTCATTTGCTTTCTTCTTTGTTTTTTGAGAGGTCTATATATTCTGGACATTTATACTCTGTCAGATGTATCACTGGTGAAGATTTCCTCCCACTCGGTGGGTTTTCTCTTCAGTTCCTTGATTGTTTCTTTTGCTATAGAGAAGCTTTTGAGTTTGATGAAATCCCATTTGTCAACTGTTGACCTTATTTCCTGTGCAACTGCTGTCTAATTTAGAAAGTCTTTTCCTACATCTATGTCTTGTAGGTTGTTACCAAATTTTCTTCTATCACCTTCAGAGTTTGGGTTTCACGTTGAGGTCTTTGATCCACTTGGAGTTGATTTTTGTACAGGGTGAGAGGTAGGGGTTTAATTGTTCTTCTACAAATGGTGATCAAATTTTACCAGCACCATTTGCTGAAGATGCTATGCTTCCTCCACTGAGGTTTTTTTTGCACCTTCATCAAATATGAGGTGGCTGAAATTGTATGAGCTCAAGTCTGGATCTTCAGTTTTGTTCCATTGGTCTAAGGTCCGTTTTTGTGCCAGTACCAGACTGTCTTTATGACTATGGCCTTGTAATATAACTTAAAGTCTAGTAGAGCAATCCCCCCTGTATTGCATTTTTCACTCAGGGTTGCTTAGCTATTTGGGGTCTTTTGTTTTTCCATATGTATTTAAGGATTTTCTCCCAAGTCTGTGAAGAAGCTCATAGGGATTTTGATTGGGATTGCATTGAATATATATATATCAATTTGGGTAAAATGGACATTTTTAGTATATTAATTTTTCTAATCCATGGGCTGGAGAGATGGCCTAGCAGTTAGGAGCACCGACTGCTCTTGCAGAGGACCCGGTTTGATCCCCAGCACCCACATGGTGGCTAAAACCATCTGTAACTCCAATTCCAGGAGAACTCCAGTTCCAGGGGAATCTGAGACTGTCTTCTGACCTCCGCAGCATTGAACAACACGGGTGCACAAACCTACATGCAGACAGTACATTCATACATGAATAAAAAATAAATAAAATTTTAAAAAAATTAAAAAAAAATTTTAATCCAGGAGTATGGGAGATCTTTCCATCTTTTGATGTCATTTTCAATCTCCTTCATGGGCTTAAAATTTTTGTTGTAGAGATCATTGGCATCTTTGGTTAGGTTTGTTCCCAGGTATTTTATTATTTTTGAGGCTATTGTGAGAGCTGGTTCTTTGAAAAGATAAACAAAATAGACAGACCTCTAGCCCAGTTAACAAAAAAGAAAGAAAGAACAACTCCAAATCAATAGTATTCATGATGAAAGAGGAAACATTGCAACAAAGTAAAGATTCAGACAATAATATGGGAATACTTCAAAAATCTATACTCCACTAAATTTGAAAACCTAAGAGAAATGGATGAATATTTGAAATCCTGGGAACCAACAAAGTTTAACCAAGAAAAGATTGGCAGTTTAAACAGAACCATAATATTTGAGGAAATTGAGGATGTAATAAAAAAACCTCCCAAAAAAACAAAAACAAAAAAAAAAAACAAACCCTGGCCCAGATGGATTCACAGCAAAATTCTATAAAACATTTAAAGAGGTCCTACAACCATTACTACTCAATCTGTTCAGAAGGATACAGAGCGAATTCTCCAAAATTCTTTTTATGAAGCCAGCATCACCTTAATACTAAAACCAGGCAAAGATACAACCAAAAAAGAAAGCTATAGAACCATCTCACTAATGAACATAGATGCAAAAATTCTCAACAAAATACTTTCAAATAGCATACATACCCATATCCCTCCCCCCCCCCGTATTGCATTTTCACTCAGGGTTGCTTTAGCTATTCGGGGTCTTTTGTTTTTCCATATGTATTTAAGGATTTTTTCCCAAGTCTGTGAAGAAGCTCATAGGGAATTTGATTGGGATTGCATTGAATCTATATATCAATTTGGGTAAAATGGACATTTTTATTATATTAATTTTTCCAATCCATGAGCATGGGAGATCTTTCCATCTTTTGATGTAATTTTCAATCTCCTTCAGGGGTTTAAAATTTTTGTTGTAGAGATCATTGGTACTTTTGGTTAGGTTTATTCTCAGGTATTTTATTATTTTTGAGGCTACTGTGAGAGCCAGTTCTTTGAAAAAATAAACAAAATAGACAGACCTCTAGCCCAGTTAAGAAAAAAAAGAAAGAATATCCATCATGACCAAGTTGGATTCATACCAGAGATGCAAGCATGGTTCAACACATGAAAATCAATAAATATCCTAAAACACATAAGTGGACTGAAAGTCAAAAACCACACGATCATCTCAATTGATGCAGAAAAAGCCTTTGACAAGATCCAGCATCCCTTCATGTTTAAAGTCCTAGAGGGAATCAGAGTGAAGGGAACATTCCTCAACATGATCAAAGCCATATATAGCAAACCCACTGCCAACATCATCCTAAATGGAGAAACATTGGGACCATTTCCCTTAAAAGGGGGAACTCAGCAAGGTTGCCCCTTATTGATACTCCTCTTTAACATAGTGCTTGAAACGCTTGCTAGGGCAATAAGACAAGAGAAGGAAATTAAAAGAGTACTAATGGGAAAAGAAGAAGTTAAGCTATCCCTTTTTGAAGATATGATAGTTTACCTAAGAGATGCTAAAAACTCCACCAGAAAACTTCTAGAAATGAATAAGAGTTTCAGTAAAGTGGCAGGATACAAAATTAACCTGGAAAAATCAGTAGCCTTTCTTTACACCAATAATAAACAAATCGAGAAGGAATATAAGAAGACCTTCCCACTCATAATTTTATTAATTTTTAAAGTACTTTTTGAGAATTTCAGACATGAGTATTGTATTTGCATCATTTCCACCCCTCCTGTCCCCTGTCTAACTCCCACCCTAACCTCTCACTTCCCCTCAATTTCTTGTCCTCTTTTAAGAATATTATTGTTATATATGCATATGTATATTATAAAATGGACTGAGTCTATCTAGTTAGTGGTCCTATGCGTACATGTGTTTAAAGTTGAGCAAATGGAATTAGATAACTTAACATGGAGCTAGTTCTTGGAGAAAAGTTATTGTCCCTGTCTGGAGAAAGCTGATTTCCCTTGTTCTCAGCAGCCATTGATTGCCTGTAGCTCTTCATCTAGAGGTGAGACTCTGTGAACATTCCCTCATCCACATTGGCATGTTAACTGGTATTGCCATTATGCAGATCTCATTAGACTACAATACTATGGAGATTTTGTGTGTACAACTTCCATATCATGTCTAGAATGCATTACCTAGCAACAGGCTTCTTGTTCCTCTGGCTTCTAAAATCTTTCCTTTCCCTCTTCTGTGATGTTACCTGAGCCTTGGGTATAGAAGTTGCATTGCAGAGGTATCAGTTAGGGCTTGACACCCCACAACAGATTCTGACTCAGTTGATCTGGGATGGTTCTAGAGAGAGAGTCTGCACTTCTAACAGGCTCTCAGAGTACACTGCTGTAGCTGGCCTATCCACCACATGCCTGGCTTAAAGACAGTTTTAACCGCCATGTGGGTATTGGGAATGGAACACATGTCCTCTGCAAGAGTAGTCAATCCTCTTAACTGCTGAACCATCTCTCCAGCCCATTCATCACATTTCCAGTAGCAATGTCAACCCACAGGGTTTTGAGAGACAAAAAAAATACAAAACACTAAATCAAAATTGGTGATGGGTTAGGGGTGGAAGATGCTGGAGAGACTGCTCTGCAGTTAAGAGCTCCTACTGCTCTTGCAGAGGACCCAGGTTCAATCTGTAGCACCCACATCCAGTGGCTCATGACCTGCAGTAACTCCCACTCCAGGGGATCTGGTTCCCTCTTCTGAACTCTGAAAGTGGGGTGCACATAAACTCATGCTTGCACACATACACATTCTAAATAAATAAATAAATAAATAAACAAGTAAATAAATATATTCTTACATAAAATCAGAAATGGGACTATAAAATAATCTAAAGCAAATAATTTATAGCTTTGATGTTAATATGGAGTAAGTAAAATGGCTAAACATTTGGCAAAGGCAGAACCTTGACGTCTTATAGACTTGGTTTAAATATTTAGAGTATTTTAAGCAAAAATAACCTGTCTCTAGTCTTAAAAAGATTGCTGTCTAATGTGTTCAAAAGATTCTTTTAAAGACTCATCTCCCTCGGCCACTTTATTGATCTCCTTTTTATTTATTGCTCATCTCAGATCTCACTGCCTCTACAGTTAGGCTGCCAGAGTGGGATACTTGTTCTTGCCATTCTTTTCCCAGCCCTAGTTTAAGCCAAATTAATTATCTGGCTAAGGGATATAATGAGAAATACTGTGAGAAATATTGTGCATCGGAAGGGGCTGTAAATAGCCTAGGTGGCTGGAAAGGCAAAAGCCATCTTCTCGTGTAAACAGAGTAGGCTGGACCTCAATGTAGGCTTTTCACTATAAGTGCACAAGTGAAGACTGCTAGTGGAACTCTGAAGGGTTAGTCAGATAATTTTGCAGACTTGGAAAGAAAAGCAATCTGAAGTCGCTAGCCACACAGAGCCTAGGAGCAAGTGCTTGTGAATTATGTTATCAGCTGCACAGCAGGACTGCAGAAAGCACTAACTATGAACAATATATAAATTACAAAGGTCATTCAATGAGCAAATCACGTGCAATTAAAATGCAAAGGACTTTTCTTTTTACTTGACTCAGAAAATAAAACCCTACAACCTCTCCAGATTACACAAGAGTGCCTCAAATTGTCCACAAGAGCATAAAAGTGGAGAGGGAGGAGAAAAACTGATTACTGGACTCAAAAAAGGCTAACGTGCAATTTGTGTTCTTTTTATGTAGATTAAATGCATTGACTGCAGCTTGTACTGCTTAGATACGCAGCAGGGGGTCAAAAGCTTGGGTATCAGTCAACCACAGCCAGCAGCTCAACCACAGAGTCAAATCTGTTATTGTGTTTTAGATGAGACACTCACTCTAATCTAATGGGAGCAAACCCTGTTGGACAAATAAAAGGGCATTACCAGCAGCAATAGCAGTTACAATGTTAAGAAAAAGCACCAAATATTTTTGGTGATTACATAATTAATGACTTCTCCAGCCTCCTGTCAGGGGCCCTTTCGACGTGGACTTCCAGCTTACAGGCATTTGTTTACATCCTGATGCAGACGCTTGGGATGTAAATATCATGAGGAAGCTATCTAACTTCCTCATCCTTGCAGGAAGCCATGTATCTTAAGCCTACCATAATCCCCTCCAAAAATGTTGCTTCTTTTCCTCCTTGGAGCCATGTATATACCATCAAATAGAAAACATTAGATTTTGATGAATATGCCTCATAGAGCAAACAAACGATAAAAATAAAGCAGTGAAATGTAGGATGAAGGGAACTCCTGAAATGTGGGGTACACACCTATAAAAGGATGAAATTGGAGACAAAGATCACAAAATAGACCAATAGAATGTTACAAACCAGAGTTAATCTTGGAAATCATGATCTCCAACCTAACCTAAAGCAGGAATTGATTCTACAATGTTCTTTAGGGTTTGGAATCTAATTCTAGAAAAAGGAAACACTTTCCATAAGCAAATCTCCTAGATTATATTCTCTTTGATTTCCAAGTAACCAAATAAAGAATGTTTTAGTTAATTGTTTCTCTGACTTCAATGTACACACAATACCCTGGGTTCTTGATAAAATGTAGGCCTAGATTCACAAGATGTGACAGTTGCAGCCAGTTCATAGGAAATACCAATGTGGGTAGCCCATGGACCACACTTAGAATTTTCAAAAGCTTTGGCTGTGTGACAATTCAACACAACATTGTCAACTGTAAAGTTCATGCTCAAGAACCATGCAATCAAGGTTTCAAAATTTCATAATGCTATTAGTTTTTATTGGGACACATTTTTCACTATCCTTGGTTATACATACCTGAAAGCTTAAAATTGTGAGCATGGTTGTGTCTGGTAACTAAGAAAACCAAGATTTCTAGATTTGTCTTCTTGTGGTCCTTTCTCTTTCAGGATCACAGCTTTAAAACTAATCAATCATTTCTTGCATGATCTCTGTCCACCATTCCTTAAAAAGCAAATGTATTAGGCATCTCAGAAAAATGTGCTGGCTGTTCTTACAGAAGGTTCTCTAAGTGCAGGCATGAAACCATTCCTGCCAAATTTATTCATTATTAGTCACCGGCAACAAATTCCATAAATCACCTTGATGACTTAATAAACATTTACTATCATCCCAAACCTCTGAGGATGAGAAATTGAAAGGCAGTTTGGCCAGATGTTTCTGGCTTGAGAACACTAACAGTAAAATGTTACCTGAGGCTATGTTATCTGTAGCCTTGACCAGGACTGGACAGCTTGTTTATGAAGTGGCCTTCCATGTAAGTCTCTCCACAGGGCTACTTAAAAAACTTCATGGCATGATAAGTAGCTTCTCCCAAAGCAAGTGATATAAGGCAGAAATAATTTGTATTACCCTTTATGACCAATCCACTTGTGTCAAAAGGTTGATGCTCCTGCCATAGTCTTTATAATTAAGCCAAACATGCCAGCAATGAATTCAGTGCAAGAGAGCACTATATAAGGTATGAATACCAAACAGCAAGGATCACTGTAGGCTATCATGGAGGCTGCCAACTACCTTAAATTAACAAAGGTTCCCTATTGCTGTTGCAGAACATGAAGCCTTTGGGCCCATGACCCACTGACTGCTTAGGGCCTTACTGATACAGCCTGGGTAGTCCAACAATGGTAATCTATACTCTGAAGAGGCTGAAACCCCAGTAGTAGCTCAGTCCACAAGCTGGATGTCTCCACAGTCCCTATCTGGCACTGAAAGTTTGGAGGATTCTTGGAGAGACATGAGTCTTCAGTCCATATTGGAAGGTTGAAAGCTGTTTCTCATGTGCTTCTGTTCTCCCTAGCTCAGTTTTAACCTCATTACATGTTGGTGCTCTGTTTCTGAACCTCTTCTTGATAATTTTTCCAGTTGCATTTATTATTAATATTGAGTAATTTGTAGAGCATGCGAATTGAAACATGGATGTAAAAAGAGTTGTTTCTATGGAAACTAATTTTAAAAAATTAGAAAACTCAGTAGTAGCAGGTAGCTAAAATGCTGCTGAATTATGTAAGAGATTGAAAAATTAATTAAAAATTAGAGGGATTATGCACTGAGCTTACATCAAAAGTATCTTGGTCTACTTTCAAGAAAATGAAAGTGGAGATCAACTAATGAGACTTCAGCCAGTGTCCAGTCTATAAAGAGGAAAGTCTGCTCATGCTTCAAAAAGGGAAGTCTGGTCTAGCAGGACCTGACTTTGTCCTTAAGTGGATGGAACTGGTAAATGAAAAGCCAAAAGGAGCCAGAGGTTCCCTCTCCCCACCAAAACCTGAGGACCAGATCCACAACGGACCTTGAGAAAACAAAAACCTTGGTCAATCTGGGCTAACAGTATGGACTTAAGTGTCCAAAAGGAAAGTATAACCAGAAATAAATAATTAGTAAAGCCTGAGAAATTATACTTCAGGTATAAAACTTGAGATCTTAGTAAAGAGACAAAAATTTTAAAAAGGGCACAGTTCTTTTGCCTGTCTTACTGGCAAGTGCACCTACCCTCTGGCTGCCACTGCTTTTGCCATCCTTCAAAGACATGAGATACAGCTTTTCAACCTTCTGATATGGACTGAAGACTCATGTCTCTCCAAGAATCCTCCAAACTTTCAGTGCCAGATGGGGACTACTGAGACATCCAGCTTGTGGACTGAGCTACTACTGGGGTTTCAGCCTCTTCAGAGTATAGACCGCCATTGTTGGACTAGCCAGGCTGTATCATGGAGACCAGTACAGGAGGATCAAGAGAGGATATGATGCTTACTGGACCTCATTTGGTGACCATGGGAAGGGAAAACCCCAGTGTGGAGCACAAGGGCAGGACTGCTGGTAATTTGGGCTTGCCAAGGAGGAGCCTTCAAACATGACATCTTTCAGCCTAATTAAAAAAGAAAAGAAAATAAATCATAAGCGGAAGATGCTAAAAGATACATGTGGCATGCATATATGCATATTTTGGAGTGATGCAGATTGGAAGGAACAATGATGATGACAACAACATCAACCTAAAAGACAGAGTCAAAGAACTGACTGAAATGATGAACTTCTGCTCAAAACATTAAACTTCTGCATTGAAAACTTTGAAAGAGACTGAGAAAAAGATGGAAAAAACATGTCTGGCAGAATGCATGAGCTCTGGTGGGGTGGGTGGACAAGGAATGGGGAATGGGTCTAGACTTAATTGGAAATTTTTTATGAAATGCACAAAGCTTCAATAAAAATTGGCTTTGAAAAAAAAAGAAACTGAAAGTGGACATCATAGACAGTGCAAGCAGGTCTATGTAAGCAGGAAACCTTACAACTCCTACCACCATATTTGTATTTAAAAACAATGACTTAGAAAAATAGCAAAAGCTTTGGGAATGTATGCAAATTTGCATGTTTGAAGTCAATAGAATGCTCCAACCATGTATCATTTTTTAATGATTCTCTGAAACAATTTCTTCAATTAATTAAATTCTGCTTTCGATAGCTTGGTATGAAAGGACTCATTATAAAAGAGAATTGTTCCTGGGACTGGCACTTTTGCTTAGAAGTAGGAACTAGAGAAAAGGAGAGGTTCAGCCATCTGGTTTTCGAAAGTACTGAGACTGGAAGACAGTTTGGGACCTCATCTACTTCCTATCAGCAAGTTGAAACCATAGCTGTCCCATTCTATACCTGCCTCTATTTTTCTGTCTTTTACCAACTTCTCTTCCTTTCCAGGGCACTTTGCCATTTATTTTTAATCTGGTTTCACTTGCATTCAATAGTTAGGAAGTAATATGGCTTATTGACCACTAGAATTCACGCTGTTCTTTTGAGGATGTGGAATCAATGCTAAGAATGTTTTCATAAAAAGTATTTGCATTCTGCAGCCCTATTTAGAACCAGATGTGGGTTGAGTTAGTCAACATTCATTGATGAAGTAGAACTGGAAATGATATATAGCATTTCTAGACCTAAGGTTTAAAGTAGATGTGCCTTATCAGTAGTCTTTCTCCCACTGGTAGTTTGGACAGGATGCTGCTGTTCTTGAGCAAAGTAGAGTTCAAGGTATAAGAAGTCCAAGTCCCTGACTCAGCACTCATGGGAATGTCACTCAGTCGCTTACCGGAACATATATAAAAGACTATTACTTGTCAAAACACTTATATTTGAAGAATTGTTTTTATAGTAGCCAGTGTAATGTTACAGTACAGGGGCAGACCCTTCAAAAACTTGTCCCTATTTATTATTCCAAGCCATTTCTCCTCTTATTCAGACTTCTTCTGTTTCACTGTGACCTTATTTCCCTCTGTTTTGAGATTGGAACATCTGTAATAAAGCATCAATGAAAATTATAGTGAAAGCAAAAGTGAAGAACTCTATTGAGGCTGTGAATGCAAATGTAAGGGACGTGATGGTGTGTACAGAATGGTGGTGGAGGAAGCTGAGTGAAAGGCCCCTCAGGGACTTATTAAGTAGCTCCCCCTCTCTTGTTTCCATAAAGACTGCCCCAAAGTGTCTCCTAGTGACCTCAAAGAGCTACCATGTTCCTTTCTAGCAGCCTAATTTATGTCTTAGTACTAAGGAGATCTTGCGTTTGTATATTCTGAGAAGTAATTCTACTCTAGCTCAACTCATAACTCCTGAGAACTTAATGTCCAACAAAACTGCCTTAATGCTAAGGCGATAAAAAATGGCTTGCAAGATCCTGCAAGGGGCTAGAAATATGAGACAGTGGATCACTGAAACTTACTGGGTACTATGAAGAGTCTCCAGAGGGTTCATTATTCATAAGAAGGTGTCTCATCTCTTTAGAGGCTGGGAATGGCTTGAGTTCTAAGCCAGGAGTTGACACAGAGCTTCCCATTTTACTTGATATCTTTTAATAGAGTAGATATAAATACATCACTTTTGTCTTGAGTTTGGCGAATTATGGTGCCACTGAATAAAGTTCTCTCCTGTAAGATGCAAACACACAAGTAGGAGGTAGAAAAGTCTATCTAACTAAGCTAAGGAAAATTAATATTTCAGAATTCCCTGCTCCTGTTTTTAAATAGTTCGCAATTATCATCTGTTGTTATGACATTAATTAATTAATTAATTAATTAATTTTATGTGTATGAGTGTTTTGACTGCATGAATTTAAATGTATGCATGTGTGCAATGCCCATGGAGGACAGAAAAATGCTTTAGATCTCCTGGAACAGAATTTACAGAGAGCTGTTACTAGCCATGTGGGTGCTGAAAACCAAACCTGGTTCTTTTGCAGGAGCAGCCAGTGCTCTTAACCACTGGGCTATCTCTCCCGACCCGTTGTTTCACCTTTTTTTTTTTTTTTTTTATTTTTTTTTTTTAAATTTTTCATAATCTTTACTTGAGGTTTCTTAGTTGAACCATGTTATCCTATAGGTCTTATCAAGTGTTTTTAGCTGCAGTGTTAGATCATTTGTTCTCTTTCTTTTTTTTTTTTTTTTTTTTTTTTTTTTTTAATAGGGCTTCATATGCTTTTCTTTGTTTCTTGAACATTCTGATTTTGAGTCTAAACATTGGATGTTGACTTTGATCTAAAGCAGTGGGTTTCAAAATTTGATTGCCAGGCCAGTAGCACCAGCCAATTATTGCACCCTATGCCAAACCTGCTAAGTCAGACACTCTGGGGATTGAGCCACATGAGCTTTAACAAGCTGTATTAGACATTCTGATGCATGTTCACAGAGGAGAATCTTTGCCAAAAGTCTGACCTTTGCTGCCCAAATCTCACCCATTCAGTCTCTTAACAGATATACCTCACTTCTAGGACAGAAGCATTATAGGAAGTTCCAAAAACCTTTCAATTTAGGGAGAATCTAAAGGGCACACAAAATAAAAAAAAAATATCACTCAGAAAACGTGTGCACTTTTATATACAAATGGGCTCTAATTTATGATGGTTTGCCTTAACAATTATTTGATTTTTATGATGGTTCAAAAGTAATAGGCATTCAGTAGAAATTGAATTGTGAATTTGGATATTTTCCCTTGCTAGTGACAGGAAGTATGATGCTCTCTGGTGATGCTGAGGAGTGCTAGTGATCCATAGCTTACAATTAGCCCTGTAATCCTGACAAGACACAACTGACACAGTAGTGTACTGTGTTCCTAAGCTACAAGGACAATAGGTTAGGTATATTCAATGCACTTTAGATGTCAGAGAGTTTTAACTTAAAATAGGTTTATTAAAATGAAACCAATCATAAGCCAAGGACTAGGAAATGTATCCCAATCAGGTATTCCTGGGTCTTTCTTTGTCCCCAGATGCTCCTGAGGTGCTGGCTCCAAGTAAGTTGTAATGTGTGGTCAAACTGCTGTGTACGCAAAATTCATCTTATCCTGTTCCCATACTTCAGAAAAAAATTCTCCTAGTCTAGGAAATGGCCTGAAATATATATATATATATATATATATATGTGTGTGTGTGTGTGTGTGTGTGTGTGTGTGTGTGTGTGTATTACTTTACGTCCTAAAATCATGTAGCTTGCAATGCTCACGCTTGCCTTTGGAAGTTATTAGAGAGAAGATTGCTTTATTGTGTACAAGACTTTACAGTTATTGTTTGATATGGAAATAAGTACCTGCTCAGGGGCCTATGAAACCCATAACCACCCATGTTGTCTAAAATATTCTTGTGGCTCTTATTTTTCTTCTCATCTGTCATGACCACTTTACTTCTGGTCTTTTATTCTCCTATTGTTCCCTTCCTATGCACCTTTCAAGACCACAAGTACATAGGAGTCTTATTTAAACTGCACAAAACCTTGTCCTGCTCGAAACCTACTGAATCATCACTACATAAGATAGCCCAGAAAGCTGTCCTTTAAACACATAGCCTTTGTAATTCTAAGACTGACCAATTTACCATTCACCTTCAAGGGCCAAAGTTAGAAAGATTCAATGACTAAAGTCAACTGAACTGCTGTGGGCTAGAAGCACTTGGACAAGTGTTTATTCATGCATGTAGCAGTTTCTGGCTATTGTCTGGTTATTGTTAATCAGAACACAAATATATTGAGATTTTATCTACATATTTTGACTTACATCATTGGTGGCCTGAGGACAATCAGACTTCTTGCATGGCAATTATGCTCTAAGTATGAGTGTCCAGAAACAGAGGCAGAAGTTATAGTGCCTTGTATAACATAACATCATTAGTTTTCCCCCTCATTCTGTTGGTTAGGAGTGAGTGATTAAATGTATATAAGAATAAAGAGCAGGAGACATGGATCTCCATCTCTAAAAAGAAGGAGCATCAATACTTCAAAGACAGGGACTGTCTTATTTTGCCCTGATTCCTTTCTGTCCAACAAGGAGAAAAACAAAGAATAGATGCTCAATGAGTGGTTGGCAAAGTAAGAAATAAAGGAATGAATGGCCAATAATTCCTCCCATTGGAAGAAATCTCTGAGGCACATGGGCATTTGGTATCTTTCACTTGTTTTTCATGTGTTAAAATAATTTGTGAAATTTTTATTAGTGATTAGAAGTTGAGATTGAATTTTTAGAATATTATCAGAATGAGAATATTTACAAAGACATCAAAACACTAAAAAGTAGTGACATAAATTTGTGTTCTAAGTCAGGGTGGTGTATGCCTGTCTGTCATCTCAACTCTGAGGAGAGTGAGACAGGAGGATAAGCAGTTCTAGGTCATTCAAGGTCATCTTTGGCTGCACAGCAAGTTCTAGGCCAACCTAGGAACTATATGGGACTCTGTCTCAAAAAAGGTAAAAATGATTCCAAGGCCAGCCTGGTCTACAGAGTGAGTTCCAGGACAGGTGGGGCTACAGGGAGACTCTGTCTGGAAAAGACAAAAATGGTAAAAATGAAGAAGCAAATAAATACATTTGTGTTCCACAAAAGTAGCAACAAATATATTTAGGTAGAATGTAGCTACTTAGTTTCCTTCTGTCTAGTACTTATGGCACATAGGAGGAACCCAGTAAATGTTTATTTTAGAAAAGTAACTAGGGCTGGTGACATACCTTAGTTAGTAAGGTCTTTGCTATGTAAGCAGGAGAAGCCAAATTTGGATCAGTAGAACCTACATAAAAGCTGGGTTCTTTGGTGAACATCTGTAATCACAACACTGGAAAGGCACTCAGGTGGGTCCCCGTCTTGCTGGGTAGCCAGTCGAGCTGAATCAGTGAGCTCCAGGTTCAGAGTCAGAGGCTGTCTCAAAATGTAAGGTGCAGCGTTGCTGAGGAAGACATCTGATGTCGAATTTTGGCATTACATGTCTGGGCACATATGCACATATTGGTGAACAGAACACATACAACACACATATAATAAAAGAGTAAATATTAGAAAAATTATCTTTTTGGTTAATCAAATTACGGAAAAGTTTTATAGTCTGCTGTGTATCACATCTTTTATTGCTTTCATTGCAGTTGTATTGTTATTCCAACATATACAACAAAGCAGTTTGTGCATGACATAAGGAGTGGCTAAAAGGTCAATGGCATTGTAATAGCTGTTCTAACTAGCATTTTCTGGATATTAATTATTCAACCCATAATGATCACCTACCTATGCAGGGTGTCTTTCACGGCTTCCAACAGAATGATTTCCAAACTAGGTACTGCTTGAACAGACGAAACATTTCAGTTCCAGTTATAGCTGACTTCCTCAACCTTCTGGCCCTGTTTTTTCTTTGTCTGTATACCCCTAGTTGAGTTACGAAGTCCACTTCTTTCCTCCTGTTGCTTCTTCTTCTGCCTCTCAACCTTTTCTTATTTCTTTCCTCCCCTTACCTTACCCAGCTCTGACTCCTCTACTTACCAACATCCCTCTTCCCTTCCTTCTTCCCATCCATTTCTCTTCTTTACCATACCCTGCTTCCCTTACTCCTGCACATTCCTTAGTCCTACAACCCAAGGGTTATGGCTGGAAGCTTCTCAATGATTTTCAGAAGAGTCAAGGAACTAGAAATCCTCTCCCCTATTCACCACCATGCCCTATTATCAGAAGGGAAATGTCCAGTTTTGGATTAGGACTATGGGCCCCCTGAAATTCTTTTCTTCCCTGGTTTAAAACATAACACTTTACCACTCTTACCAATACTAAGTTATAGTGTCACATTCACAAAGACTTAAAGGTTTTTGGGCTCATTGAGGTGTGTGTGTGTGTGTGTGTGTGTGTGTGTGTGTGTGTGTCTGTGTGTGTGTGTGTGTGTGTGTGTGTATTAGTGGAGGACAGAGGACAATCTTGGGTGTTGTTCTTCAGGTGAGAACTTTTTTGAGACAGGGTCTCTTATTGATCTAGAAATTGTGAAGCAGGCTAGACTGGCTGGCTAGGGATCCAAATGTCTCTACTTCCCCAGTGCTGTGATTATAAGTGTGAACCACCATGTCTGACTTTCTGTGTGGGTTTGTGGACCTAACTCAGGTCCTCATGTTGGAAGATGATCACTTTACCAATTGAGCTATCTCCTCAGCACTCCTTCAGCACCTTTTAACTAGCTTACAAAGTCCAATCTTAAAGAAACACATCAGAAAATAATTATTTATGGAGGTACTTGGAATTGAACTCATAATCTTGCATCTACTAGTGAAGTATTCAACTACTGAACTAAATCCCCAGTGGTGTCCAGAAAATAATTCCGTAAGATGAAAATCCATGACAGTGGGAATCTGCCATGCCCAAATTAGCATTTGGAAAATACTAGTTACACAAACTTATGCCAGCAGAGACCTCATACAACACCTGGTTGAGGTCCTCATTTAACCAGAGAGAAGAGCTAAAACAGACAGCATTTACTGGATAATGACTCTGCCCCAGGATCCTTATTACTTTGTTATAGTTGTGTGATAAATTCATATACACTAGACTTGATCCAGTTTCTAAGATAAAGAGACAGAATCTCAGAGAGAATCAGTAAATTTTACAAAGCCACATATCTAGAAAATATCAGAGTGCACACTTGAGCCTAATGTCTAGAATGAGTCCAACAATGATATTCCTAACTAACATGCTGGCCTGTACCCGGACCTGTCCTCCAACTCACTCACATTAATAGAGAGAACTCTAGAGAAAAAACGAAGAGAATAAGGATTTAATAAAATAGTGCCTGAAATTGATACTACAGATCAGATCAACATCAGGCTTGGTTAAAACTGAGTAGTAGTAAAAGTGACTCAGGGGAAGGATTCTATAAGGCTTTAAGAACAGTGTTTTTTTTTTTGTTTTGTTTTGTTTTTTTGTTGTTGTTGTTTTTTTTTTTTTAGGAACACTGAGTTGTGAGTGAATGAGGACCATGACAATGTGAGAAGTGATTATTTTAAAACCTAGTCTTGAATCTAGACTCCCATCATTCAAACTAGCTCTGCTTCAGCCCCTTTTAACCTCTTCATCCCTCAGTTTCATTGACTTGGAGATAATATATATGCTTGGTAAGACAGATACGAATGAACAGTAATATTAATAGGCATAAGGTTCTCCAAACAGTGTCTGACATGTAGTAAGTTTTTCACAGGAATTTGTCCTATTATTACTCAATACTATCTCCACAACATAACGGCTTCCAGGTCTTAACATAGTTTCTAACACATGGAAGGTGTTCAATAAATATTTGTTGAATAAATGAAGAGAAACACATTAGTGGTTTTAATAGCATTCATCTGTTCTTCATTCTCTCAAAAAAGAAAACAAGAAAAATGAAATTCTCCTTTACTTTATCTATCAACATATAGATTTCCATATGTTGAAGCTTGATTTTATAGTGATTAAAAGCACTTTTCCTTGGCAAAGCCTGAAGGGAGCCTGAAGACCAGCTGTTTCCCACTTTCTTTTCTGAGGCCCATTCTACTAAGGAAGTGACATCTTAAAGTTGTGGAAGGCACAGGCTCAGTTACAAGTGTCAATAAAAACACTTCAACCCAGAAGAAGTAGGCTAAGCTGTTAAGAGTGCTTAATACCCTTGCAAAGGACCCAGAAGTTTGGTTCCCAGCTCCCACATAGCAGCTCTCAACTACAGATAATTTCAGGTTCAAGGGATCTGAAGCCCTCTTCTGGCATCTGCAGGATCCTGCAGGTATATGGTGCTCATGCGGGCACACATATGTACACATTAAAATAATAAAATCATATTAAAAAAAACTGGAAGAAGCAAAGAGGTAAAATTATAAATTTGACCTAAAATTATTGGGATGATTTCAGACATGATGAAATTCAAGGCTTCAGATGGTTTCCATAGTACTTGGCTCCATCTCTTAGATTTGCCTTATTACTGAGAGTTCCCTGTCATAGCAACATGTAGTTTCAGATTCGTATCTCCATAGCTCCCAAAACAAGGAAAATAAAACACTTATTTATTTTTATGATAACTTGAGCCAAAGTTCCAGTTTTAGATCCAGTCGGATCAGTTTGGATAACATGTTCACTTTTGAACCAATCACTGTGCTTACAAATATGAAGCACATGGAATATGGAATGTGTGTATTCTTCTGCTTGATGGTAAAGGATAGAGCTAGTTTCTGTCAAATTACATGGGGTAAGTGTGGTACACAAGAACCATGGGCAGGGAAGAACTGAGAAGGTACAAATAACAAACATCTATAAAGTATTGATGGACAGTCTATACTACCTTCCTTAAAGGATAGTATATATGTGATCATCTTTTACTTAAACCTTACTTTTGTATCACAGCCCTCATACCTCCCTCCAACTTGAAGGTAGTAGATTTTTCAACTTTTTAGCTTCACCTCAAGCGCCAAGTGGAATTTGTATTGAGAAGTAATATACATAGGAATTTAAATAGATATCAAACCAAACAGTATTTAGTTTTCATAACCTATGATATGCTCTGATGGTCTCTATCTTATTGTATTTTAACAAAATATATTCCATTATATTCCTCTCTTTCCATTGCATTCCATTTTATCGTGGTTTTTATTAGTCATAGCAATGCTTGCTATGTGCTGAAATAGTCATGTAATCGCAGTAGCTTCACAAAATTAATGTTTATTTCCTGTTTATGTTCTTCCCCAATACAGAGCAGGAGATTCTTCTTACTAGGTTCCTTCTTTCTCAAGGGTTAGAGGACAGAAAAGGGGAGGAAAGGAAGGAGAGGGTAATGAAATGGGACAGGAAATAGAAGAGAATCACTTAAGGAAGCTTTCTCCTCTCTCTCCCTCTCTCTCTCTCTCCCTCTCTCCCTCTTCCACTCATTCTCTGTGTCAAGGTCTCATTCTGTAACTTACACTGGCTTTGAGCTCATTTTGTAAGCCAGACTGACCTCAAAATCACAACTGTCTTCCTGACTCAGCTTCTCAAGTGCTGGGATTATAAGAATGCACCACTGGAGAGATAGCCTAGCGGTTATGAGCACCGACGCTCTTGCAGAGGACCCGGGTTCGATCCCCAGCACCCACATGGCGGCTAAGAACCGTCTATAACTCCAATTCCAGGAGAACTCCAGTTCCAGGGGAATCCGAGACCCTCTTCTGACCTCCGCGCATGTGCCGACACGGGTGCACAACCTGCATGCAGACAATAAAAATACATTCATACACATACAAAAAAAAAAAAAAAAAAAAAAAAAAAAGAATGCACCACCATACTCAGATTATCTTGGGGATATTTTATGGTAAGACTTGTAAATGGTTTATATTACTTTTGCCTACACTCCATTAGTCAAAATCTGACTACTACAAGCTCCTCAGGGAAACATGGTCTGAATCCTAGGCAGATAAAGTGAAATTTCTGTGCATCTAAGAAATCTGTGCTGCACTGTTCTATTCTAGGAAAAGAAAATGATAGTTTGTACCCACTGCATGGAATCCAGGATGCTCTAACGGCTGCAGTTTGTTAGTGTGACATACCTGGCTCTTTCAGCCTGCCCTGCTTTTTTCCACCATGTAGTCTAGGCTTTCTTTGTTTTTGTTCTTCTCATCTGTCTGCCATGGTACCTGACTTCTTCATGCCTAATGAGAAGACTATAACTACCTCTCCACCTACTTTCTTATTCACTCATATATCTGTTTCCAACTCTGTTTGAGAACCCCAAATTTTTTAAACTAGTCTATGGCTCCTGTGGCAGCTCTGATTCTTCTCCTATTTCATACTGTCTTTCATCATCTCTCTAATCTTTCCTGTCTATTACTTCTATCAGCCCTGAGGCCTACAGTGACAGAAAGTAAATAAGACTGGGTTCTGTGAGCTGCATCTACCTTTGGGGTTAACCTAGGTTGGCTCCAGCATCTGGCTAGGTCAAGATGAGGTAATTGAGCTAGCCAGGCATGTAATAAGATAGCTTTTGAGCCCTGCTACTATGGTGAGCAGCTATAAGATCTGGCTGGAGCAGCATTTTTATCTCTGCAATCGGCCTCAGGGTTCATTATCTAAAAAGCATTGGCTATTATCATAGTAACAAATCTGTAACCATAGAAGAGAGCTTTTCCTTTTCAACTAAGTAGGGTAGAGACTAGAACCTTGGGATCTTCAGTTAAAAGGGCTTTTGATTCTTGAAGAATTGCAAGGTTACTGTAATTAAAGTTCATTAAAAAATGTCAGTCAATAATTACATGGTGTCCCACATGTCCTGGGCACCTCTGTTCTGGGTGTTTTGCAATATTAATTCATTTAAGAATCACAAAAGCTTGGATCCAGTTGAGATGGCTCAGTGGGTAAAGTTGCTTGCTACCAACCTCAATTACTCAAGTTCTATTCACAGCACTCACAGGGTGAAAGGAGAGAACTAACCAAATCCTACAAGCTGCCTTCTGACTTCCATACACACATCATACACATAGACATGTACTCACACACGAACAGAAATGAATATAACAAAAATTTAAAAGGATCACCCAAACTCCATAGATAAAGGAAGTGAGGTCCAGAGACAGTAGAGATCTGCTCAATCTTCACACAACTAAAAAGACCATAGCCAGGTTTGCAAGGGTAGTAGTCTGGGCTCACAAACTGTTGAACTGTCAGGACTTTTCAAGCCAGTTTTCAAATCATGGTCATTCTTAAAAGAATGTATAAATTTGCTGAGCTTGGTGGTGTGTGCCTTTAGTCCCAGCACTCAGGAGGCAGAGAGGCAGGAGGATCTCTGTAAGTTCAAGGCCAGCCTGGTGTACATAGTGAATTCCAGACCAGCTGGGACTAAAAGGGAGACCCTGTCTCAAAAAGACAAAAAAAAGAATGTATGAATTTATAATTAAACATTATATTCCACCACAAAAAATGTATCAGTTCTTAGTTCCTCTACCTTATTTTACTGCTACCTAGGTACACGAAGTTATCTGTTAGTTCTGTACAGTGGAAATAATGGATAACAAAGTGCTTTAGTAACATCAGCAACCGTGACCATACTTGGAAAACCAGCAAATTCAGTGAGGAAATCCCTACCTTCCCTGCCCTATGAGAGCTGGTTGTCAAATGTTTCCTGGCATATGCTTGTTCCCATAAGTCTGATCTCTCTGCTTCATGGACATCTTAGGCAAGGGTTTAATGGGACTTGCTTTCTTGTCTTAATATTGAATTTCCAGGGCCTACCACCTTCTTCTTCCACTCCAGTGCCTTATAAGGAGCTCTGCCTTGTCCCACAGGTGTCTCTTTTGGATTTCCATTTTCTAGAAGGACCAAAACAAATGGCTCACAGTTTCTTTCATGTGGCTTGAGCTGGTTGACACTCAGCCAGCCTGGTGTCTCTCTTTCCTACCCAAGCCAACTTCTACCCTCCTTTTCGCAAGTTTCAAGCTGCAAGACCCACCTTGCTTGTTTTTTTTTTGTTTTTTTTTTTTTTTTTTCAGATGCAGGAGTTAATGAGTTCCGAGCCCCCCAAAGGTCCCTGCTGCAGCCTTCTCTCTCACCATCTGTCCCTCTTCACCAGGTGGGCCGAAGGATGGTTAACTTGGTTCTCTGTGTGTGTTCTCTAGGAGTCAGTTGTACATCAAATGTTGGTCCTTGCCTTGTCTTAAAGCAGAACACCCCTACTCATGTCATACACTCCCAGTCATGCCTAGTGCTCCTATTTGGCAGGTGGAGCACTGACTCCAAATATTATTGAACTATGTGATGCTTAATAAGCACAAAATTCAGTGCTTATCTAAAATAGTTAGATTGGGGGAAAGAGGTATTTGTACAGCCGCGCATGTGTGTGTGTGTGTGTGTGTGTGTGTGTGTGTGTGTGTGTGTGTGTGACTGTGTCTGTGTCTGTGTCTGTGTCTGTATGTGATACAGAGGCTGATGTTAGATGTTTTCCTCTAATTGTTCTCCACTTTATTTTATGAAACAGTTACTCACTGACTGTTTTAGCTGGTCTAGATGTCCAGTGAGCCCCAGAGATCCTCCTGTTTCTACCTCTCTATCCAGCACCACGATTCTAGGTGTGCTTCAAGCTTTTTACATAGGTGACGGGCATCTGAACTCAGGTTTTCATGAACTCATGTTTTGATGCTTGGAAAGCAAACACTTTACACCCTGAGATATTCTCCAAATTTTAGATTTTTGTCTTTCCAATTTTTTTGAGTCAAAGTCTTACTATACTGCCCTATGTGTCCTGGAACTTGCTGTGTAGAACAGGGTGGACTTGAACTCACACAGATCCACCTGCCTGGAGTAGTGAGATTAAAACCATGCACCACCACACCAGGATAGATTTGTTTTTATTTTAAATTAAGGAAGGGTTCTCATTAATTCACTCGTTCCTTTATTACCACTGGGTTTGTGTGTATCTAGAGCATTAGGATAATATATGTAGGGACCATTCCATGCCAGGTACTAGACCCAATTACATAAACTGTCTGAGAGTGAAGATATCACCTCCATTTTCAAGGTGAAAAAACTAAAGCTCAGGGGGTTAACTAACTTGCTCAAGGTTACACATCTCATCCATTCTTGCTGAAGTGGTGTTGCTTCAGACCAGGCTATAGGACCTAAAGTCCAGTATTGCCTGCTTACCACATTGGTGGTCAGTGACTTCTAGAAAAAGTGTATATGTCCCAAAGCTGCACCCAGGAGAGACCGGGGATAGTCAAACTGTCACCACCCAGATCACTTCCTGCTGTCACAAGTTGGCACAATACAGGAAATCAAGGAAAAAAACAAACATCCTAAGCTATGAGAATGCCCTTTACATTTTGTCAGTCTCTTAACTGGAGGAGTTAGATAGAATCTTAACTATCTCCCTTTTTTAAATTCCAGGGTTCCAACCAATTTCATCCTTACCTTTAGTTCTAGAGACCAAAACCCCTGTTTAGTCTAAATGCAAATGGGGGGAAAGAAGAGGGCCACATTCTGTGTCATTTAATAAACGTCAGAAAATGACACATAAAAAAGATAGCACTGGAATTTTAAAACCTCAATTAACCTCTTGGAATGTCACAAGGTCTGAGAATTCATAAGAACTGTATAATGAAATGTTTAGAGTGTCACTGAGGTCCTGCCAAAAGTTGAAGTATCTTTAACAGATCAAAGAAAAAAATAAAACATTATTCTATTTAGGTGTGGTGTTATGGATAACTTGCTATTATAGTTCTTTGGAAATGATTAACTCCATGTGGTATTGATGAGAGCAATCCATTTTCTGGCATAATGAATTAGACATTCCTGCATTTGTTTCCATGGCTGCTTATGTATCTAATATATAATTATATTATAATATTATATATAATATATAGACAGAATTTTTTATACCTTTGCACACACCTCACCACGACACAACCTACACACACACACCCAGGCTTCCAGAAGAGAAAACACGACTCTAGAAGCTGATTTATTTTTATCACACAGAGTAACCCTATTTCCTACCTAAGATGTGAAACCACATCAAGGACAGAACAGATTTTACCTCTATAATGAGGACGGAAATTACTCTTCAAGCTAGGAGCTCAGAAACCTTTGTTAAAAGGTGTTCATTTTTATCTAACACTCTCCATGAGAAAGATCCCTGTTTTTAAGGAATAATTCTTACAACAAAGACTCACACATCAGGCAGCCCACTCATGATTAGTTAATCTGTGGAAATGAGAAACGACCTCTAAGTGCCTGTATACTTTAGCAGTAAAACATAATCACAGCCTCTAATTTCTGAAAAATCCTCATTGTTTTGCAACTGTGCAATTTTTTAAGCTGCAGAGACACCAATAGAAATAAGGTAAAAGAGAAAACTCAGCTGGAGAGATAGCTTTATTAAATGCTTCTGTGTTGTCTCTGCGATTTGTTTTGTCTTTGTTTGTTGTTTGTAAAAAGGAGCTGCCTTGGAGTTGCCTCTTAAAAGTGCTAATCTGTTTGTAACATCATGACATTTCCTTATATTATACTAAACCACCACCCTGGCATTTAAAAGTGAAATATTTGCTTCTGAAATGAAAAAGATGGGCAATAAACTGTAGCTGTAAACAAGCCTTTATGGCTTTATTTTTCATAGATAAATACACAATAAGTTCAAAGTAGAATTGAATTCCTAAAGCAATACTCCACTAATCTGTATTCGGTGGTCTCAAGCGTATTATCTGTAATTTACAACCAATTTAAATGGCATTAACAGCTTTCCCCTTATGGGAATTTAAATTTGCATCCTACCATTGAATTAAACAGTGATTGCATATTTTCTATAGGGGACAGAATGCTTGTGGATGCTTGTTTTGAATAATGAAGCATCTATTCATGCACAGAATGTGATGTGTGCCTTTGTCCTCAGTGTAATTGAAGCAAAATGTGAGCTAAAGGGATTTCTCCTCCTCACCAAAGGTTTGTTGATTGGTGTCTATTTTCATCTATTCAAAATTAAGAAAACAGTCATCTTTCAACTGAACTGGAAAAATCATTTACTCTAAAAGGCCCTGAATGAAAGAGGTCAAGTTTTGCCTATTTGATCTTTACAAAAAATAGAGTAGGATATCAGAAAATATTGCCAGCTAATCTTTGGGGAAATGGTATTATGGAATTAGTTTGGAATTATTTTCTAGAATCAAAACAGGAAAATGCCAATTTTCTTGAGGATAGAAGAAAGCAAGACTATGAACTCTTTCTAAAATAAGAAATGTAGATAACCTTTCTCTCCCAGGCTAAATCATACTGAAATGGAAAGGGCAGATTTCTGAAAATCATGGATTCTGAAGCCTCAGAAATTCAGGGAGGTTTTCATCAGTTTCCATAGTATGGCCATGCCATACATCAACAATCAATTATAACTCTCTTTGCCACCAAGAGAGGACAGAAATGCATAATCGAATTCTCTAAGCAGCCATTGATCTAGGTGAAAACTATGTGCCATTTCATTTAATCCACCTATCTCCTTCAAGAAGTTATTTTAGAAAGATGAGGTAATCTTCTAAATGTCTCAGAGCTGCCCTTTGCCAGAGCCAGAACTAAAAAGAGACTACTGTTCTTCTGCTCTTTCCACCACCATCACCAATAGGTACAATGTGTCTGTCTTGTATGCTCTTATCTCCCCAGGGCGAAGCACCTGCTAAGTCTCAATAATTATTTCTTTTGAATGAATGAATGAATGGAGAGTAATATGTTATATTTAATCACTTATTGTTATGGAAAAGAACTTTCTTCTTTGACAAAATGCTCTCTGGTCCGTGGACATGATTAAACAAGACACAAACAAAATTTTAGCTCTTGTTTTCCAGCCTTTATGTAGAAATGGAGAAAGTCAAAGCATCAATAATGCCATTGTGAACAAAGCATTGGAAGAAGAAATTATTTTTATAGATGTCAAAACACTGCCATGAGAGTTAATAATATATGCTTGATACTTAAATAGAAATCATTAGGAAAGGGGAAGGGAAGTAAATGGAAAGGAAAGGGAAGGGAGAAAAGGGGCAAGGAAAGGACAATTGTCTAGAATGTCATTTTGTCATAAATCTCAAGATCCTTGAGCCCAAATATATTTAAGCTAAAAGAGGTAGCCCTCTATCCTTCCTCCATCACAATTAAGGGTACATTAATTCACAATTCATGAATCATTGACATGGGACTTTTTTGTTTATTTACTTCCATTAAGGAAGAAAAATACCAAGTATTCCTAATATCTATATACGGGTTATTAAAGTTCTTGATATTAAATGTCAGCCCTTTTAACAATAGGAAACCTCTTTAAGAATTAAAGTGGCAGAAAATGCAAAACTTCACTTTCTCACATTCTTGAAAGAGGTATATACCAATGATTCAATGGGGACAATGTTGAAATGTCTAAGTCATGTTCATTGTCAGAAATGGGAATAGGATGCCATTGGCATATATGGGTAGAAGCTAAGGACACTGTTGAACATCCACAATGCATAGCCCCACAGCAAAGGGCAGGCCTACCACAAAGACTGAACACTATGCAGTTGATAGTACAGAAGCTGAGAGCTCCTGGTGTGCCATTTCCACTTGCAACTGTTTCTAGCAGTTTTCTACTGAAATGAGAACATATTTCTCTGTATGAAGTAGGACTTTAAACCATGTTTATCAAAATGTGTATACTTTTTTTATTAGGATATATTGTTTTCTTAGGCAGGGAAGGTAACTCGATGTTTCTCCTCTTTGTCTTCTCCCAGAGTCAAGCCAAGGATTTGCTGAGGTAACTCAATACAGAGAAGGACTTCAAGAGTGTTGGATTCACTCTCCTAATGTAGTGCATGTAGATCACATAAATGTGTACAGGAACAGGAGCATCCAATGATAGCTTCCTGTTGATACTCTATGGCCAGTTGTGTAGAGGGGTAGAACTTTCTTTTCCTGTTTTACTTTGTTGTTCTGCTAGCTCTAGTTTTCCTTTAACTTGCTTTGTGATTCTGAAGATTATAAGCCCATTGCTTACATGTCCTTTTTCTGGAATCTTTTATTAGTACGTGTAGCTTATATTGTCCTAGTAAAAAATTAAAAGAGTAGCAAAGCTCAAATGCTTAATGTGCTACTCAGTGAGGGTAGCGTTTGTAACTCTGTAGAGTTAGAGACGATGCCTTGTTTACTCTATGGTGTCAGAACCTACCTGATTGTGTGTATGGTACAAAAATAGCTGCTTAGTCAATAAATGTTGAGAATACTTTGGAAACAATTTGGTAAAATCTACTAAATCTAAATGGTGGTCTAACAGTTCCACTATAAGGTATGTACAGAAGAGAAATGGGTACACATGACCTGCAAAAGGCTACAATTTGGTTCATACCAGCTTTATTAATAATAGGCCAAAACTACAAAGAACTCACATGTTTATTGACAGGCAAATGGATAAGTAAACTATGTTTATACAATGGAATCATGCAGCACAGTAAAAAATGATCCGACTATTTCAAATCAAACTCTCAATAGGATGCTGGTAGTTAAGGGATGCTCAATAATGAAAGTCACAGTAATTATTACTTAGCTTTCACCATGTGCTAGGGACATTTTAGAGGCTTTACACATGCAGATTCATTTAGTTCTCAGAACAATCCTACTGAGTTGTTTGTAGTTAAGTTTGTTAAGGTCTCGGTACAAAGCCCAGACTGGCCTGGAACTCACTATGTAGTTCATGCTGGCCTCAGACTCTTGACAATATTTCTTCCTCAGTCACTTAAGTTTCAGCATTATAGGTGTGAAGCACCATGCTTGGCTAAATGGTTGTTTTTATATCTATCACATTTTACAAAAGAGAATAGGGACACACAGAGAACTTAAGTACATTTTGCTTAAAATTATTATACACTCTAAAAAGTACTACTAGGATTTAGATATGGATAGAGCTATCCTGGCATAGGGTCATTTCCTCCAGATTTCCATCCAAGCTTGCATGCTTCTTCCCAGTGAGGTGATATTGAGATGGTAGAAATTTAAGAGGTGGGATCCAGGACAAAGTAGTAAAGTCATAGAGGCATCATATTTAGATATTGGTCTGGAGTGCCTACTAGGCTTTATTAAGATAGGCTAAAGTGAATCCACCTCATACTATTAACTCCTTTACAGGACACTAGCATGGTATCCATTTTCCAACCTATGTTGTGATACAAACAAAACTCCTTCCAGGATACCAGTGTCTTGGTCTTGGACCTTCGGAACTGTCAGATAAACTTTCTTTTGTAAAGTACTTGGCTTCAGATATATTGTTATAACAACACCAAACAGACAAATACAATTACTATTTATTGAATCAGCCTGCTATAACAAAATACCACATATTTGGTGGTTTATAAATAAGAGAAAGTTAATTATCACATTTCTGAAAGCTGAAAGTCTTGGATTGTGCCAGCATGTCCCAGTTCTGTGAGGGCTCTCTTCTGGGCTGCAGACAGTTAACTTTTCACTGTGTTGTCACATGGTAGAAGGAAGGCGACAAAGTGCTCTAGAAGACCTTTTTTAAAGACAATAATCTTAGTCATGAGGGCTCTACTTTCAGGATTTAATCAGGCCTAAAGACCCCATCTCTTAATGTAACTAAATCATGGGTTAGGACTTCAATGTAGGATTTTTTGGGGGGGTGGCATAAAAATTGAATCTATTGCATAGAAAGGGACATTAAGGAAATTAAAACAGTAGCCTGACTTGTGCTTAATATGGGAATATCTTTTCTCTCCTGTATCTTAGAGATTTATTACATAACTTTCCATTTTACTCCTTTTGACTAATACTGTTTCTTAAAACCCAAAGCTCAGATGGATACTGCCCTTGTGATTAAAAAGTACCATTTGAAACACTCTTAATGGAAACTTGAGAAGGTATTTTTGTCTTTGATTTTCCTGGTCTTCCCAGCTACAGGGCTAACTCCTGCCCCCTGCAGGGAATTCAGTTTGATGAAAAGCTTAAAGATGGGGCTGGAGAGATGGCCTAGCGGTTAAGAGCGCCGACCGCTCTTGCAGAGGACCCGGGTTCGATCCCCAGCACCCACATGGCGGCCAAGAACCGCCTGAGACTCCATTTCCAGGAGAACTCCAGTTTCAGGGGAATCTGAGACCCTCTTCTGACTTCCGCGGCATTGCACGACACGGGTGCACAAACTTGCATGCAGACAGTACATCCATACACATACAGAAATAAATAAAATTAATTAAAAAAAAGCTTAAAGATAAGTTTTAAAGGAAGTCAGGAAGAGCTTAGGGACCTCAGCTTCTCTGCTTGTGAAATAATGCAGGCTGTGCCAATGGAGTGGAGAGAGGAGAAGACAGGGGCTATCAAATAATTTCAAGATGTCCACAGTTAAAATGGTTTCCATGTTGTATATTGGGTCTATAGAAATATCCTTTGGACTGCCTGTGCTGGTATTGACCCAAGTGTTTACCTTATTTGGTATGATAGTATAGAGGGAATTTTGATGGTAAAAGTAGAGTGTCACTAGAGTAACAAGAAACTGTTCATATTCAATGCATCTGCACATTCTTTTTTGAAACAAAAAACTGTGTCCATTGGGAATGAAAATAAAGAAATAAAGACAGGTAATGCAAGAATACTCATCTCCTTTTTCATACTGGAATAGCTGCCACTGGTAACAACAAATGTGTGTATTTGTGTGTGTGTGTGTGTGTGTGTGTGTGTGTGTGGTGTCTTGTGACAGAGAGAGAGAGAGAGAGAGAGAGAGAGAGAGAGAGAGAGAAAGAAAGAAAGAGAGAGAGAGAACAAAGAGTTACAATCACAATGAATCTGCAAGTTTATTTATGGTTTGCTTCAGGTTTATTCCTTAACCCCTTCCCCATATCCCCAGTGGCGAGGTATTCGAAGAGGGAAGGAACAAGACTATTAAATCCCCTCATCTACACCACATCTCAGCTCTCAGTGGCAGCTGATTCCTCCCCTCTGTGGATGTCATTCCCTAGGTAGTCCTGAGTTCTGGCTGAGGTGATGGATGGGCTGAGCCCTGTGTTCTTGGGGGCGGGGGGAGGGGTTTCTGGATATAGTGTACCTAAAAAATTCATTAGGTGCAGTGTCTTTAGTTTGACATAACAGGCTGTATTTAGTGGTGCTAAAAAATGAATTGACTAAAGTATGTTTAAGGATAAATCAGAGAACAGACAAGATAATGACTGGGTCTTGGGATTCTAAAGACATTCAGTAGAAATTCCATATTTTTAGGGAATGATTCAAGGGCATTTAATTTTAAATGGTTTCAAATAAGTGTGAATTGAATTTTTATTAATTGCCTTTAAAATTATATAAGTAATAGAGAGTCACTGTAAAACATAGAATTGATAAAGTTAAGAAATTAAAATGACACTGTTTAAAATATTTTAATTATTATTTTTATTTTATGTGTATGTGTGTATTGCCTGCATGTATGTGAGTGCACCTGTATAGTGTATTGCTGTGGATATGAGGAGAGGGCATTGGATTCCTCAGGAACTGGAGTTAAGTACAGTTCTTAGCTGTCTTGTGGGTGCTGAGAATTGAAAACCTTGATCCTCTGTGAGAGTAGTCAGTGTTCATAAGTGCTGAGTCATCTCTCCAGTCCCTAAAATAACACTTTCAAAGAGTCAAATTTTGACAGGTAATCTTCCACTTTTTTCCAACTGTACACATGTGTTTCTGCAATTGTTTATTAATGGACTTTTAGTGTACTCAAAATTGCAAGTTTATCATTAAGTAATATCACTTGACTATTTCTTTGTATTAATAAAATTTTTCTACTTATTCTTCCACAACCATGTTAACATGGTTGCCTTCTATTCCATTGTACTAAAATTGATTCAAGCAATCTCTTTCATGGATGTATTTCTGAACTGATTGTTACTAGTTTTCCACCATCATGAATAATATTGGTGAATTTTTGTTTATAGTCATTTATGTTCTTTTGAACTAGTGTGGTAGAAGCAATATTGGTGGGCCAAGGGCATTTGTAAGGTTCTGAGTTGTATTTCCCAGTTGCATCTAGAAAGGAAGTACTGGCTCATTCATTCACCGAAAGTATATGTGAAGGGCCTATTTCACAAACACAGTGGAGTTTCTTTAAGCAACATTTGAAATGCCTGTGAATAAGTTCCTTTCTATTACTTCTCATCTCATTCTATAATATCCTAAGCCTTGCTCTGTTCTTTACCTACTGATCTGGTAATCTCAAAAAGCCATGAGAGAAGGTAGAACCCATTAAGGGAACTGGTTTTGGCAAACTCTCAAGGAATTTCAATTTCATGCTGGAACGAGACAACACAAAGAGCTGTCCATTCATTCTGTGCAAGAGGATATTTACATTACGTTTTATAACAGTCATAAATGAAAATGGCATTAATCTGCCAAGTTGTTGTTTTTAAAAGAGGGCAAAAAGAGGAGGTGGTTGACCTACCAGAGAAAGCCCTGTGTCTGACAGAGCTTTGCTGTGCATATGATTTTAAATAGCAGGGCAAAGGTGATGAAGCCAGCTCAACATCTCTGTCTCCATGGCAACACCATCCCTGCTCTGAGCCTTTGACACAGCAGCAGGGACCAAAATATACTCCTCATGCACAATTGCATGGCAAGTTAGGAGTTCTTTTTATTCTTATAAATGCACATTTCCAAAATATGTATGATAGAGAAAGAGCAAATCATGCACAGCTAGAAGAGGAGAGGCTTTAAATGACTAAACAAAGAAAATGAACATCCGAAGGTTTTGAGGAAGTCTGCAGCCTACATTTACCATGTCTAGAGATTTTGAAAATCTTTCTACCATGGATGTAAGAAAAGAAAATCTATGCATACTTGTAACTATGTGCATTAACATTTTCAAATGCCCTTTGCTTAAATTTTTAATACAGGTAAACCCTTGCTTTCAGCATGTCTACTTAGCTCAGGATATGATTTATTCAATTAAAGCAGCCACTAAATTTACATAGCTGGAAGATCTTCATATGTTAAACCCAACAAAACTTGTAAGAAACTACATGATCCCAGAGATATAAAATGCATGACTGGTCCCCTTCAAGTTCACTTAAACCTACAGGTGATCACTAAGATCAGCCTGAATCTTGTTGATATCTAACCTCTTATTTATTTTTAAGGAAACTTGAAAATAAGAAAATGCAGAATTGTTGGATCCTTTCTGAGCTGAAGTCTCTTCTAAAGAAAAAGCAATTAGGAATGAGAAGGCAGGGGATATTCAAGATACATTATATGCGTGTGTGAAGGTGGCCTTATGAAATTCAGTACTGTGTACGTGAATGTATGCCAACAACAACAACAACAACAACAACAACAAAACCCCCCAGAAACCTAAAGAAATAGCTATTTCTTTATAGTTACTTAACATTTACTTCTTACACAATATTCCCAAATAAATTTGGAAGTAATAAATCAATATTTGAAAAGTACCAATGAAATATGAAATGGGAGTGTAGTAGATTCCCTATGCATATGCTTTCATTGAGTGTGTTATAACCATCTAGTTTAGTGGTCCTTAACTAGAGATGATTTTTGTCCCCCAGTGGATGCTTGGCAGGGGAAAGGAACTGGTAACATCTAATGGGTGCTACCCCAAGACACTGATAAACATTTCACAGTGTGCAGGGCATTTGCAGCAATAAAGAAATATGAAAATATTTTAATACAGGAGAGCTCTGATGTCAGCAATGGATTATTCTACCAAGAAGATTTTGGCCAGGGGATCCAAGCCCCCCAAAAAGGTAAAGGCTTCTTGCCTGTAAACTGGGATACCTGCAAGAAGAGAGGTGATAAGGCCCTGCTGTTGAAGACCTGATGTAAGCACGGGAAAGATGTATTGAGACCACACATGCAAGTGTACAGATGGTCTCTGGAATACCAGAGAGTGTTACCAAAGGCCACTAAACCAATAAAGCAGATATAGGTCTCCTTGAGTCAAGCAAGACTCCTCCATCAGCACCAGCTACACCTCACTTGCCTGGAAATACTGTGCAGCAGTAGCAGCCACATGCCGGTATATCCCAAATCTAATTGGCTATTAGCTCTCTCCTTGGAGGAATAACCCATGGCTGATGCCAAAAGCTTACATCCTCTAGTAGTTAGGAGATGTTATAAGCCACATTAAGACTCTGTCACATTTAACAGAAAAAAAATGTAATTCATGGATTAACATACCATCCAAACATCTGTGTCTATACCAAAGTAACCTACCATAACAATTAGTATTGTTTAAATACCTATATATTTAATTGTTTGTGCTTCATTAGTAGGATCGAAAGGTTATTCCTGGACAAACTGTCAGCCCTTGAAAGGAAACAGCCAGAATTGACCAGAGTCCAAGACAACAGCTCCAGAGAAAGTAGACTGTTTTGCTTCTCATCCACCTGTGCCCCTTTTCTAAGCCTAGGGAACAATCTGCTGAAGAGGGAGCATGGTAGAATGTAAGGGCTGCGATTGGGATGAATGGTGAAACTACAGCAATGTAGTCTGGACACTCATTTGATCAACTTGATTGAACATACAAGTCCCCCCACCCCAGCTGGATGGTGGGACCCATGGGCTGTGTGGGTTTGGGCACAACTACTTGCAAATTGGTTTTACATGAAGGCTGCTTGTACTCATAAATTATTACTTATTGTTAAAAAAAATAAAAAAATAAAGAAGTAATAAAAACAAAAATGATCAGGTCCCAAATGTTAACAGTGCTCAGGTTAAGACTCTTATTCTAGTCTAATTTTTCTTGGACTACTTTCTGTTTAGAGGGTTCTGTGGGGCAGATTCAGTAGTAATTAGTGCTCTAATCCATAAAAAGCCAAAATCTTGCTTGAATTGAGACATAGTGTTTGCTACATTGTTTCTTTTACCACGTAACTTCCCCTTGATTCTAACTGCATTATATCTTATTTTATCTTAGGTCAAAATTCCTAAAAGTAAAAATAAATGGAAAATGAGAGGTGGGGCTCTAGGAAGAAAGGCACCACATAGATACAAACTTTCAAAGAGAGCATCCACAAAGTGGCTATAGCAGAGATGCTCAAATTTGTTAATTTTTCACTCTCCCAATAGTGACCTTTTATAACATCACTCTAAATGTTTTAAAGTTTCATATCACTGAATATATTTATGTTTGGAACTTTCTGTGTCTTATTTAAGACCATTCCTCACCTCCAAGGCGACCCTGTCAATATTTTTATATTTTCTTCTGAAATTTAAAAGAATGTCTTTCACATTAAAATTTTAAGCCATATAGAATGGATTTTGTGAATAACAAAGCAGAGGTATAATTTGTGTGGCATATGATGAGGTGATGATTCATTTTTATTCTTTCTCCTAGAGATAGACAATTATCCAAGAATCTTGTATTGAACATTTCATGTTTTTTTTCCCCCAATTCACAATTGTAACTATCACATAGAATGCTTTCTTCTATGGGGTAGGGGTCTGTGTCTGTGATCTAATTCTATCCCAAATTTTATCTCTTCCTCAAGAACATGTTGCCTCAATTGTCATTATACAATAAGACATTATATATGGAGGGCCAAATTCTTTCATATCATTTCCCTTTTTTAGAAGTTTTTTTTTAAATCTTTTATTGAAGTTTTGTGCATTTCATACATCACTTCTCAGTTCAATCCAGACTCATTTCTCCCTCCATGCCCCCCTCCCTTCCCAAGTTCATACAGTCTGACATAAATGTCCTGTTTCCTCTTCTGAGTCTTTTCAAAGTTTTTCAAAGCAGAAGATTATTTTTTTTGGGAGGGGGAGAGAACTCTACTGCTTCAGTCAGTTCCCTGTCCCATTTCTTTGTTGTTTTTGTTCCCTCCAGTCCGTATTGTTTCAACATATGCATTTATATATGTCGCACTTGTACTAAAATCATGTCATCTGAAAATAAACTGTATGTTATCTATATATGAAAAACATATATGAAGCATAATGCTCAAGGATCTCTCTCTATCATCTACTTACATATTGATTCTTCTAACTTAAGACCATAGACATTTTCATAGACTTGGCTTCCATAGGTCTCCTTTAACATTTTTCCAAAATTTATAATCTATTCCATAGAATTATTTTAAAATATTTAATTACCTTTATTTTATACATATGAGTATATTGCCTGCATGTATGTAAGTGTACCTGTGTCATGCAATGCCCACAGAGGTGAAAAGAAGTTGTCAGATCTCCTGAAACTGGAGTTACAGATGGTTGTTACAAACTGGTGGTTAGCTTCCATGTGGGTGCTGGGAATTGAACCTGGGTCCTCTGCAACAACAGTCAGTCTCCTTAATAGTTGAGCCATTTCACCCATCCCTTCATAGAATTCTTGTACCTATTGGTAGGTTTATTCCTAGATATGTTGCATTACTTTAAAAATTATTTTTCTATGCAGTAGTAAACATGACATCATGAGCTTTGCAGGTAAATGGCTGGAGCTAGAAGATATCATGCTGAGTGAAGTAACACAGTCCCAGAAAAACAAATGATGAATGGTATCCCTCATCTGTGGATGCTAGCACCAATTACCTATTTGTATGGCAAACTGAGCAACGTCAATGTGATCTGAAAACAACTGTGCTCTTATATTGTGAATCCCTTAAAATATAATAAAAAATAAATAAAAATTTTTTCTAATACATAAAAATACTGATATATACAAATGCAGTTGATGGGGCTGGAGAGGTAGCTCAGTCAGTAAAGCGCTTGCATTGCAATCCTGAGGATTTGAGTTTGATTCCAAGAACCCACATTTAAAAACGTTGGGCATGGTAGTGTACACTTGTAATCTCAGCATGAGGGAGATGGAGACAATTGGATCCCTGGGTCTGACCAACCAACCAAGTCTACTTCAAAAGCTCCAGGTTAGTAAGAGAACTTGTTTCAAAAAACAAAGTTGGATGACAGCTGAGGAACAACACCCAAGGTTATCCTCTGGGTCTCTCTCTCTCTCTCTCTCTCTCTCTCTCTCTCTCTCTCTCACACACACACACACACACACACACACACACACACACACACACATACACCCATACAGACATACATATACACAAATGATTAAGTATTGATAGATGCTCCAAAATTATAATTATCCTCAAGAAAAAATTGATGACATGACATGCATTAATGTCATAATTAAATTATAATCACCTTATAAGAATTTATAGTTTATCTCCAAAGATAATTCAGCAACTTCCACATCAAAATGTATATATTTAAGAGTATCTTCTTGGGCCTGGAAAGATAGCCTAGCGGTTAGGAGCGCCGACTGCTCTTGCAAAGGACCCGGGTTCGACACCCAGCACCCACATGGCGGCTGAGAAGCGTCTTTAACTCCAGTTCCAGGGGAGTCTGACACCCTCTTCTGATCTCCGTGGCATTGCACGACACAGTGCTCAGACCTACATGCAGACAGTACATTCATACACATAAAAAATAAATAAAATTTGGGCTGGAGAGATGGCCTAGCAGTTAAGAGCGCCGAACGCTCTTGCAGAGGATCCGGGTTCGATCCCTAGCACCCACATGGCGGCTGAGAACCGTCTGAAACTCCAATTCCAGGAGAACTTCAGTTCCAGGGGAATCCGACACCCTCTTCTGACCTCTGCGGCATTGCACGACACAGGTGCACAAACTTGCATGTAGACAGTACATTCATACACATACAGAAATAAATAAAATTAATAAAATTTTTAAAAAAGTAAATAAAATTTATAAAAAAGAGAGTATCTTCTTTATTTACTTCTGCTTGATAATCTGCAATGTGAGATGTTATGTTTATATTTACTTTAGTCTGATAAAACCTGACACTAATGTGTTAGCTCTAATTATTTAATGGCTACTTCAGATAGCATTTCTGAAAGAATCTTTTAAGGTAATTAATTTATTTATTTATTTGGGCAAGCAAGTTCCAGTGCATGATATGCCATGCATATGGAGGTCAGAGGACAAACGGTGGGAGTTGATTTTCTCCTTTCACAACATTAGTTTAAGGAAGAGGACTCATGTCCCCCAACTTAGTGGTAAGTGCTTCCACCAACTAAGCCATCTTACTGGGGCAGAAGAAAACAATTTTTATTACTTCAGATGGCTAATTTTCATGGGATGGTGACATTTCCAAAAATTTCATCACAGACATTCTTTGGTTAGCCTTATTTATTATGGATTTACTATATTATTGAAAAATATAAGAACTGATATCAGGAATATCATTATTTAATTGTGGAATGATAGTGTTCAAAATATCCACTTAACTCCTTCCTCAATTTCTCTTAACACATACACAAAGAGAAGGGTTATAGCTACTCTGTGCTTATATGCCCTGATACATTTACATTATCTAGTGATTTCAACTTGCCAGTGTCCTTAACATATGAATCTATTATGGACATAATATTTATTATGTATGTATCTATATGTATGAATAAATATAATTTTATTTTTACATAATACTTTTGAGAAATATTTGTTTCTGTGATTCAAGGTACAATTCATTATGAAAAGATATGTCTGATGGCAGCATTACCCACTCTAGGTCAAGATGAGGCAGGCTCAACTTTTGATGGATTTCTTAAAATGCTGCTAGAAGGGCAGGTTGAAATTGGACATTTTCACCCAAGGAAATTACAGAGGACATGAAGACTGAAACTGTAAGGGATTTCTGAGATCCAAGAAGTAGGGGAGGAGACTGGAAAGCCACTAACGTCAGAAGGGCCAATTTGGAATAGAGTTGAAGAACAAGGTAGAAACCCGTGGCTTGGAATGTGAACATGTAGAAACCCATGGCTTGGAATGTGAACATGTAGCAAACCCTAAGCCAAGTTCTTACACACAGCTGTTAGACTGAATAATTCCTTGGACTATTTCAAGGCATGCAATGAGCTGAGAAACAGCATGGGAATTGGAATCTGCAGCACAAAGATATATTATAAAAATTTTCAATATCCACATAGTACTAAGTCACAGGTTTTTGTTGTTGTTTTTTGGAGTACTGTGGATTAAATCCAAGGCCTCACACATGCTAAACAAGTACTCTACCCCTAAGCAACAGCCTCCGTCATTTTGTTTTTAAATTTGTTTTCTGATAGTCTCACTAAGTTGCCCAGGTAGGCCTCAAACTAGCAACTCACTTGCTTTAGCTCCCGGTGCTAAATCCTACCCGGTAGGTAGGATCATAGGCATGTACCATTACACCCTGTAAGGTTGATAAAAATACTGTTTGTAATCAGCACTAATGGTTTTCTTTGTACTGTTATATATTTGATTTATGCATTAATATTTAAATCTGGAAATTGTTCTTCAGTTTCTTCACACTGACATAAAACCCTGTCCTACATCATTTGCACCATCTGCCCCAACCTCAAGCCTAGACTGAGGCCTTGTCTCCCTCTGGCCTGAAATGAGGCAAGCAAAAAGCCTAAGAGACACATACTCAATGTCTTTAAACCTATAGCACATAAGGGCTATACATTATTTCAACTCACATCTTACTTTCTTGAACATTTTCATGCATAAAAATCTCATAGAGGACTTGTTAAAATAGATTGTGGACCCCACTCCCAGTTTATGATTCAGTAGAGTGAGATGGGCCTGAGAAGTTTGCATTTTTAACAGCTTTCAGGTGATGCTGATGATTGAGAACCATTCGTCTAGACTCTAGAGCACAGTGAGAACATGCTCACAAATGGCTACAAGGAATGCTAGAAGATGGACGTGGCCAGGAAGTTATGATTAAATGCAGTATAGCTGTACAGATGGGTGAAAATGTAAAAACATGGGGGAAGGAATTCAACATGTCTGTCCACAACTCTTTTACAAAGGAAGAAAGGGAACATGGTTTGGGAGTCCAGCTATTAACCTTCTCTATAATTACCTTCTGCCTTGACTTTCTCATATGGAGAAATCTGAGGCATGTTCAATATATTTCCCCCAAGTTAAAAAAAAATGTGTTCTTAGCCCTATCCAATTCATTCAGAGTGACCAGGAGCATCTCCACTCAGGGTTATTGTGTGTGTAGTCATCCTCTATGCTGTGTTCCCACAAATGGTTCATTAGTATAGCTCTTGAAGCAAAACTCCATTATCCTCATAATGTGCCATACCTGTTTAGCACAAGAGGAAAATTGGGATCATGAATTGCTGTCATAACGAGATTTCACTAATGATTGAATGTAACAAAATAGTGAAAAGAATGGATGTAGATTACCAATAAGACAGCACATTAACCATGTTAGCAATATTATAATTGGGAGAAGACTGTCATTCCAAAGGACGCTCTGATCTGAAATTATTATTTACAGTAAGCACAAGATGACTTTTTAAAATTTGCTTTCAGGGTCTGGGAAGATGAGTCAATGGTTACAAGCACAAGTTCCAGGTCCAGAAGACCCAAGCTCAATTTGCAGCAAACATGTTGGTAGTTCACAATCATTTGTAACTCCAACTTCTGGGGGATCCTATACCCGTAGTTTTTGTGGGCACCTGCACTCATATGCACATACCCCCACACAGGCACACATATGTACAAAATTAAGAATAAAAATAAATCTTAAAATTTGCTTTCAGAAAGTTTTATTCATGAGTGACAATTTTACTCTTGAGGATGTAGAAAATATATTGACAAAATATAGATAAATTTTCCAGGTTCTATAAATATATGACATTCGAATTGGTGATAGGTACTTCTATGTCTCCAAAGAATATTTACTAAATAGCAAAAATACTTAAATTTCAGTAAAACATGAAATAAAAATAATAAAAAGCATAAAAACGTTCTGTTAATGCTAAATTTAAAAATTCTTTTCTTTTATATCTTTTCGATGAGAGACTTTTGATGAGACTTAGTCAAGTTGCAGCTTCTTGTAAATACTCCATGTGCTGCCTCAACACCACAGATTCTGCAAGAGTATCTGTCTTAGTCACTGTGTATGTACCTTAGTGTTATAAATGGATTTGGTTTTCAGAGACACCAACTTAGAAAGAATTACTGTAGGGGTCTGAAAAATTTAAACATCTCCCATTTGCAAAATGGGAAGTTGTATTATTAGTCTTAAATAAAAGGGAGCTTGGTATATCAGAAAATAGCATAAGCTTAGAGGTCAATCTACTTAGGTTCAAACTATAGACATGTGGAATAGTGACTGAAAATCTTTGGGCCTCAGTTTTCTCATCCTAAAAGTGAGGAAAATTACAGTTGCCATATAGTGTGTAGGTAGAGGCTTCAATCACATTGGTAAAAATGGCTGGCCCAGTGTAGACCTTCAACTGGTCATCATTAATATATTTTCCTTTGATTTTATGAATGCCTTGCTTGCTGGGAGTCTGGGTATCCCATCACTCTAACCTGAATTATATGAAGTTATGGAAATCTGCATAAAGGATGCATTTACAGTGGCAAGGGATTAGTTATGACAATAATAACATGCATGTGGTTATTAAACTCTAAACAATGGAGAGAAGAGAAAAAAACACAAGCTAAAATTTCAAAAGACATGTTTATTAAAAATTATATATACTGGGGCTGGAGAGATGGCTCAGTGGTTAAGAGCACCGACTGCTCTTGCAGAGAACCTGGGTTCGATTCCCAGCACCCACATGGCGGCTAAGAATCATCTTTAACTCCAGTTCCAGGGGAATCCGACACCCTCCTCTGACCTCCGAGGCATTGCACGACACGACACGGGTGCACCAACCTACACGCAGACAGTACATTCATACACATAAAAAATAATAAATAAATAAAAATTTAATAAAAAAATATACTCCCTTTTCTAACCTGATCCTCCTGCCATACAATTCTTTCTATCAAAAAAAATTTACAAAGAAAATCTAGCTTGGCTAGAAAGAATCAGATGAGCAAGGAATTTTTTCCCACAAAAGCTTTTGAAGCTGCTTATCCTGGGCCTGATTAATTCAGGAAATCAGAGTCCAAGAAAATGCCTTTCATTCCAGTTAAGTTCTCTCTAACTCTGGCTTTTTTTCCTTCCGCAATTCAAGGACTCTGAAGATGAATTCTCACAGGAATGTTCCACCTTTTGAGACTCTGCAACATCATATTGTCATTTTCAAAAATTCATGCTCTGGCTGAAGAAATGGCTCAGCAGTTAAGAGCACTGACTGCTCTTGCAGAGGATTCAGGTTTGATTTCCAGCACCCATATGGTGTCTAAGAACCATCTTGGGCAGGGCATGGTGGTGCACTCTTTTAATTCCAGCACTTGGGAGGAAGGGGCAGGCAGATCTCTGTGAGTTCAAGGCCAGCCTGGTGTACATAGCGAGCTCCAGGCCAACTGGGACTAAAGGGAGACCCTGCTTCAAAAAAAAAATTCATGCTCAAGAATAATGTAATCAAGTGACAAAAATAATCACCCAAACTCTCAATGATTTAAATAAGTTTATAATTTTATGTTGAGCCACATTCACAGCTATAGTTCGGCTTCAGGTTGGATGTGCCAGGGGTTCTAAAGGATCCTGGTCCCCCTTAGATAGGCCAGAGTATACAGTTCCATAGAAAATGCAAGAACGATTTCTTCTAGATGGTTTTCCACTCAAAGGATTGTACTGATCTTTCAGTATCCTCAGAAAGCAAAGACAATTCTGAGTTCTATGCCACTAGAGAAAAATAGGAGCCAGTGGCCATTAGTAGCGGGAAATTGGAGTAACAATGGCAACAACAACAGCAACAGCAAAAAAACAACCAAGAACCGTGTCTGAGGTGACACCATTTTCCAACTCTATATTTCTACCAGACTAATCTCTCCCTCAGTCACACAGTTTGAGTGATAACGTGTCCTTGGTGCTGAGCAAAGCACATTAGTTCCATCTATTCTACTCTCTGTGTTTCTCTGGCAGGGAGAGCAAAACTGGAAAATGATGGTGGGGACAGTAAATTTTTGTTATTTATTGACGAGACTTTCTCTGCCCTTTGCTAAGAGCTCTCATTGGGAGAAGCTGGAAGCAAGGAGGAAAGTATTTCTTTAGCATACTTGTCATTTTTCAGTGAATGGAGTGTAGTTAAAAAGGTCATAAATGCCACCTCTGTCTATTCACAGAGTAGTATCATCTCTAGTGCCAATATTTCATACTGAAGTTAAAATCAATTAATTCTTCAAAATTCCCTGCTTTTGAGTAAGTGCTATGGTAATTAAGGGTTTTATTCTTTGAAGTGCCAGCAATCTTTAAGGACTCATTTAAAAATTAGCATCCTCAGGATCAAAACTGGTAGCACATGCTTTTCCAAATTATTGAAAGCTTTATTCATGTCTGGTTGTAAAAAATACAAATTGGTCTTTTTTACTCTTTGATGATTGAAAGAGCAGCTGTTTATGATATAAAAAAATATCATGGCTAGCTAGTTTACAGCATCTACTATAAATACAGGAATATTTGATTCATCTGAAGAAAACCATGAATTGGATGAAGATGAGTTAGAAGAAAGAAGCAAAACTTTGCATTTGGAGGAGTGACGCAAAATATGGTCCAGGTGGAAGATTTGAGCCCCAAGCTGCTTTTCTGGCAGAAACTCCTTTCCCCTGCAGTCATGTCTCACTGACTTGTAAGATTCCCTTTTTTTCTGTTGAATATGACAGGGCCTTACTGTGGCTTATAATATCTCCTGACCATTAGAGGGTGTAAGCTTGGCATCAGCCGTGGGTTATTCCTCCAAGGAGAGAGCCAATAGCCAATTAAATTTGGGATATACAGATATATGGCTGCCTCTGCTGCACAGTATTTCCAGGCAGGTGAAGTGTAGCTGGTGTTAACGGAGGAGTCTTGCTTGATTAACATACTGGAGAAGTCTTGCTTGATCAACATACCAGCCAAACATCTGTGTCTATACCAAAGTAACCTACGATAACAATTAGTACTGTTTAATTACCTTTGTATCTAATTGCTTGTGCTTCATTAGTAGGATGGAAAGGTTATTCCTGGACAAACTGTCAGCCCATGAAAGAAAACAGCCAGAATTGACCAGAGTCCAAGACAACAGCTCCAGAGAAAGTAGACTGTTTTGCTTCTCATCCACCTGTGCCCCTTTTCTAAGCCTAGGGAAAAATCTGCAGAAGAGGGGGCATGGTAGAATGTAAGGGCTGTGATTGGGGTGAATGGTGACACTACAACAATATAGACTGGACACTCATTTGATTGAACATACAAGCACCCCCCCACACACACATATATATGTATTATATAAATATATATAATGAAATGTATAATACAATGTTGTATAATTTTTTTTTTATGAAGGATGCTTGTACTCCAAAATTATCACTTCTTGCTAAAAAATGGAAAAAAAAAAAAAAAACAAAAAAAAAATACAGGAAAAGAAAGATGCAGGACAGTTATGGCAGAATGAATGATCTGGGAAGGGGTGGGGTGGGGTGGGGGGAAGGGAAGGGGAAATATGCCTGAACTGAATTGGAAAATGATGTATGAAATACACAAAGCATCAATAAAAAAAAAAAGAAAAAAAAAGAATTCCTCTCCTCCAATAGATACTGAAGTCATGAGGAGAAGAGGAGCCACTGCTATGTATAGAAGTTCTGAATCACAGAATTTGTATATAGTCAGATTGCCAAAAGCTACCTGAAATGGTGTCTAGGACATTTCTACCTGAAATGTCCTTTGCATCCTGAAGCACCACATCAGAATTCCTAAGCAAGGCAAACAGTCAATCCCAGCGTCAGAAAACTCACTGTGTTATAATGGGAGTTATTTTACTTCAGAACCTTGGACTATTTGCCTATTAGGATAAAACTTGATCCTTTATGTGACTGCATTGACTTTTTTCTAATTTATGTTAAATCGAATCAAATTTTGCCTGAGGAAGGCTCCTTTAGCATCCTTAGATAAAGAACCACAACCTGATTCATCACATAAACAAACTGAAACCTAGCTTAGGAATGTGACTTTGTAGCAAATATCTTCATCTCAGCCAATTACAGCAGCCAAATTTCAGTTAGCCACAATCAACCAACTGTTCAAAACACATTGGAATTCCTACCCAATTCTGTTCTTTGTGCTTTACTTCTGCTTCCTACGTGTTACTTCCTTTTCTCTGGCTATAAATATAATCTGTATTTCTGGTAGGCCAGAGCACTCTTAACCACTATTGGTCATGCTTATTGCTCAGTTCTAGGGCTGCATATAAAAGCCAGTTAAGGGGTTGGAGAGATAGCTTAGCGGTTAAGAGCACCGACTGCTCTTGCAGAGGACCCGGGTTCTATTCCCAGCACCCACATGGCGGTTGAGAACTGTCTGTAACTCCAGTTCCAGGGGAATCCGACGCCCTCTTCTTACCTCTGCAGCATTGCATGACACAGGTGCACAGACCTACATGCAGACAGTACATTCATACACATACAAAAATAAATAAATTTTTAAAAAAAGCCAGTTAAGCCTTAAACTAGTTTTAGGGTTTTATTTTTCTTTGTTTTGTATCCTCCTTTGCTCCATAAAGGATGTTAACAAAAATGACATGCACGTGGTCTCTAAGGAGAAACATAAAATACTGAGCGAATCAGGTAAAGAGATGAAAACTGTTAGAGAATCAAATAGTCAGAAGCAAAATTTGAAGCAGAAATATATTTCGTTATACCTGTACAGTGTTGCCAAAAGGGGCAGGGCTTCAAATGTGGATGTCTTTTCCCCATAGCCAGAGCAAAGAGACCCAGGCCAGTAAGGATATGTGTATATTTTGTTCTCTGCTGTTTCCCGTGACAGAGGCTGATGCCTGGAACCTACAGGGGCTCAGTCAATATGCATGAAATGAAGGTTGAACAAAAGAAAGTAGGCAAATAGTTAGAGTATTGGTAGGATAAAACAGGAATTGTTCACAAACAAACTATTCCTGGAAATAAAACTTGAGAAAAATCTCACTTGATTCCTCAAATAGAGAGGAGAATACAATGCAGTAAAAAACATCTTTGGCAATTTTCCTCTAATTGGTAAATGAATACATCCCCTCACTGTTTTTACCCAATGATAATTAGTATAGTCAGAAAGTGTAAGGCTGAAAAACTGTTCAGCAAAAGGTAATTCTATAAAAGGATGAAGAGGTTGTTGCAGAGAAAGCTCAGGAATTAAGAATACCAGCTGCTCTTGCAAAAGACCTGGGTTCAATTCCCAGGGCCAACATGGGAGCTAACAACTTTAATAACTCCAGTTCCAGGGGAATATGATGCTTTCTTCTGACTTCCTTGGACATTGTATGGTATGGGTGCATTTACATGCATGCAGACAATACACTCATACACATAAAATATAAATAATAATATATTCCAAAGGATGAAGAATAAAATATAAACAAGTCTAAGGAGGCTTAACCCCAGGCTTTTTGGAGTTAAACTAAACATCTCAGATTCCTCTGAAGCCTGTGCAGCTCCACACTCTCCCTGCACTTTGTCTCCCTGTAGCCTTGGCCCTAGGCCTGCTTCTGCTCTTCCAGCTCAGATCTTTGGACGACCCTCAGTCCAGACCTGCCCAGTGTGTCCTGACCTCAAGCACTCAGGTTAGTTCAATGCTCCTTCTTTGATTTTTAGACCCCCTACAATCTATCTCCACTTCTCACCCCACCTTTTCTTGTCCTTGACCACCTTCCTGATCTGCCTACTACAGACCTGCCTACTATCCAAACCAGCCTACTCCCTTGTGAGCAACTGAAGCACACACCAACTAGCTTTTCATACCTGAATAATAAGCAACCAAGCTACATCAACAATATAAACAGAACCAAACTTCAACTAAACAAAGAGTAGAGTTTCCTATTAGATAGACAACCAACCAAAGACATCCATCTGCCCCCAAAGCAATGTAGAAACAAAATAATATGAAAAACCAAGAGAATGTGTTCCCAACAAAACCTACCAGTCCTGTAGAAATATACTACAATGCTACAATGAAAATCACCTAGAATAATCATAAACACAATCAAAGAACTTAAAGAAAACAAATGTAATGAATGCAAAGAGGACAGGCATAAACTTACAATGGAAGCTTGAGAAAATACAAATATGTGGCTGAATGAAATAACACAAACAATTCAGGACTTGCAAAGTGAATTCACAAAAGAGATAGAAATATTGAATAAAACACAAGTTGAAATGAAGATGAAATTGAAAAACTCAAGAAGTCAATTTGATTTCCCTGTTCTAAATGACCATGGATGCCAACCTAGAATATTTTACCCACCAAAACTATCTATGAAAGGAAACAGAAAATGTTCCAGGACAAAAATAGGCTGGAAGAATTCATGTTGAAATAAATCAATCATACAGAGAATACTCCAAGTAACACAAAAGGCCCAAGACAGAATGACTATATGAAGGAGGTTCTAGAAAGAAAACAAAGGAAGGTATAATTATGAGAACACAAGATAGGACCCAAAACATAAACAAAGTAAAATGACAGTAACCAATACATATCTTTCAATAATAACCTTAAATATCAATGTCCTCAACTTCCCAGTCAAAAGCACAGGCTAGTGGAATGGATTAAGAAACAAAAAAAAAAATGGATTTTTTTTTTGTGTGTGTGTGTCTTCAAGAAACATATCTCACCTTCAAGGATATATTTGGCTGAAAGGATGAGAAAAAATATTCCAAGCAAATGTCATTAAGAAGAAAGCAGGTGTTACAATTCTAATATTTGACAAAATACACTTCAAATTAAAACTAATTTAAACAGATAAAGAGAGTCACTTCATTCTAATCATAGAAACAATTGACCAGGAAGATATTACAATCATGAATACATATGCATCCAATTTCAAACAAAAGAGTACTACGGGACCACAAAAGACAAATTAATCCCAACTCATTAGTAGTTGGTAAGGTCAATATTACATTATCTTCAATATACTTGTCAACTGAGCAAAAAATAAACAAGAGACATCTGAACTAAATGACATCATACAGCAAATGGATCTAACAGACATTTTCTGAATATTCTACCTAAGCACCAAAGAAGACACTTTCTACTCAGCAGCCCAAGGAAATTTCTCTAAAATTGAGTACATACCAGGGCAGTAAACAAACCTCAACAAATACAAAAATTGAAATATTTACATGTACTCTATCAGACCTTAACACAGTAAAGCTTAAAATCAACAGCAAAAGGTCTACTAACTACATGAACTCATGGAGATTAAACAACGCACCCTTGAATGTTTACCATTAAACATTACAGATAAAAGTAAGAAAGGAATAAAAGTATTCCTGGAAATAAATAAAATTAAAACAACATAACAAAACCTCTGGAGCACTTTAAAAGGAATTGTAAGGGGGAAGTTTTTCAAGATTATCGAAAAGCAAGAAGCAAGCAAACCCAAACCTAGCAGACAAGAAGAAATAACAAATATGACAGCCAGAATTATTGAAATAGAAAAAAAGAAAACATTACAAAAATTAATCAATCTAAGAGCTGGTTCTTAAGAGATAAACAAGATAGACTCTTAGCCCAGATAACCAAAAGAAACAGAGCAAATCCAAATAAACAAAATCAGAGATGAAAGGTGAAGTATCACAACAGACACAAAAAAACCCAAGAACATTATAAGGGAATAATTTAAAAACCTATATTCTGTTAAATTTGAAGATCTAAAAGAAATGGATGAATTTCTAAATTCATGAAAACCACTAAAGCTAAAATCAAGAAAATATCAATAGCTTAAAAGAACCATAATGAATAAAGATTTTGAATCAGCAACATAAAACCTCCCAACTAAATAAAGCCCAGACCCAGATGGATTCACAATAGAATTCTACCAGACATTCATAGAATATCTACAGCTAATACTTCTTAAATTATAGAAACAGAGGGAGCAGTCCCAAACTCCTTCTATGAGGCCAGTATAACTCTAATACCTAAACCAGGTAAAGACACAACAACACCAAAAAATTATAGGCCAATATCCTTAATGAACATAGACACAAAGATTTTAAACAAAATACTCACAAACTGTATACAGACAGACCTCAAAAAGATCATCCACCATTCAACAAATGATGATGGCAAAACTGGATCTCCACTTCTAGAAGAGTGAAATTGAACCCTTATTTTTCACCCTGCACAGAAGTCAACTCCAAATGGAACAAAAACCTCAATATGAAAACAAATTCTGAAACTGCTAGAAGAAAACATACGTGGTACTTTACAAGATATAGGTGTGAGAAAGAACTTTCTAAATTGTACTTTAGTTGCTCAGGCATTAAAGTCAGCAATGAACAAATGAGACCTCATTAAGCTAAAAAGCCTCCGTACAACAAAAGAAATAATAGAGTGAAGAGCAAACCTACTAAGTGGGAGAAAATTTTAACCTGCTATACATCAGACAGAAGATTTATATCCAGAATGTACAAAGAACTCAAAAGGCAAAGAAACAAGAAAATAAATAATGCAATAAAAAATGAGCTAATGACCTGGACAGAGAATTGTCAAAAGAAGAAATAAAAATGGCAAAGAAAGACCTTAAAAACTGTTCAATATCCTTAGCAATTAGAGAAATGCAAATCAAAACCATTTTAAGATTTCATCTTATCCCAGTCACACTGGCTATGATCAAGAGAACACATGACACCAAATATTGGTAAGAGTATGTGGAGAAAGGGGAACACTCACTCATTGCTGGTGCACACTTGTTCGGCCACTATTGAAAGCTGTATGGAAAACACTTTAGAAACTAAAAATGAATCTACCATATAATCCAGTTACACCACTCCTTGGCACTCCAAGAACTCATTCTACTGGAGAGATACCTGTACATCCATGTGTCTTGCTGTTCTTTCCACAATAATTAAGAAATGGAAACTAAACCCCTACCTTTCACCCTGTAAAAAAATCAACTCCAAATGGATCAAAGACCTCAGTGTGAAACTTGAAGCTCTGAAAATGACAGAAGAAAATGTTGGCAGTAACATATAAGATATAGGCATAAGAAAAGACTTTCTAAATCAGGCAGCAGCTGTACAGGAAATAAGGTCAACAATCAACAAGTGGGACCTCATTAAAGTCAAGAGTTTCTGTACAAAGAAAAAAACAAAAAAGTGAAGAGAAAACTCACAGAGTGGGAGGAAACCTTCACCAGTGATACATCTGACAGAGGATTAACATCCAGAATATATAAATTACTCAAAAAACAAAGAGATAAGAAAACAAATGATCCAATCAAAAGATGGATTAAAGAGCTGAACAGAGAATTCACAAATGAAGAAGTAAAGATGGCTGAGAAACATCTTAAAATGTGCTCAATGTCACTAATAATTAAGGAAATGCAAATTGAAACCACTTTATGATTTCATCTTACCCCAGAAAGACTGGCTATGATCAAGAAAACAAGGAATACCAAATGCTGGAGAGGTTGTGGAGAAAAAGGAACACTCATTAACTGCTGGTAGGAATGTTAACTCCTGCAACCCTATGGTAAGCAGTGTGGAGAACTCTTAATAGACTCAAAATGAACCTACCACCTGACCCAGTCATACCACTGCTGGGTATATACCCACAACACTCATCCTGTTGCAGAGATACATGCACAACCATTTTTATTGCTGCTCTTCCACAATAGTGAAGAGCTGGAAACAACCCAAATGTCCCTCAGATGATGAGTGGATAAAGAAAACGTGGTACATCTGCACAATGGAGTTCTAGGCAGTGATAAAGAAAGATGACATCATGAACTTTGCAGGCAAATGGATGGAACTAGAAGATATTATACTAAGTGAATAAACACAGTTCCAGAAAGACAAATGACATATGGTATCTCTCATTTATGGATCCTGGCACCAAATCCTTATTTTTAAGGCAAACTGAGTAATATTTTTTTATTTTTTTAGTAAGTATAATACCTGATGCTACTATAAAAGTACATTAAAACATACATCAACCTGCTATGTAATTCAGGAATGTAAAGTAATATTTCTTTTTACCTGTATGCAGGTAAAAACATGTTTTAGAATTAACCTCCTATACTTTATTTTCAGGTGTCCCAATTTTGGTATATGTGTGGAGTGTATACATGCATATTTTGGAGTAATATAAAATTAAAGGGAACAAAACCAACAACAACAAAAAGATTTGTTCAAAGAACTGACTAAAACAGTAAACTTCTACCCCAAACAGTAAACTTCTGCATCAAAAAATTAAAAAAAAAAAGACTGAGAAAAAGATGTCAGACATGTATGGTAGAATACAGGAACTCTGGCTAGGTTGGGGATATGGAAGGAGTAATGAGTCTAAATTTGATTAAAAATGTATGAAATGCACAAAGTTCAATCAAAAGTTAAGAAACCACAGTTTGCGGATTAGCATGCCATCCAAGCATCTGTGTCTATGCTCACAGCTTAGCTTGACATAATAAGTGGTACTGCTTAAATGCCTGTACATCCAATAGCTTGTGCTTTGTTAATATGAGTAAAAAGGGTATCTCTGGGAAAGCTGTCAAACCATGAAGGGAAACAACCTGAACAGACTGGAGTCCAAAATGACAACTCCAAAGAAATTAGACTGTTTTCTTCTCACCCACTTGTGCCCCTTTCCCAAAGCCCAGAGAACAAACTGCGGAAGAGGAGGCGTGGTAGATTGTAAGGGCTGTGGAGAGATAGGGGTGAATCATGAGACTACAGGAATATAGTCTGGACTCCTGATTGATCAACATGTCCGGGCATACAAGCTTCTCCAACTGGTCTACGGGAATCTTGGGTTGTTCAAAATTTGGTCATAGATACTTGCAAAATGCACCAATTACCTGATTGTATGACATAATGAGTGACATCAATGCTATCTGCAAACAACTGTGTCATTGTATTGTAGAATCCCTTAAAAATAAAAAAAATTAAAAAAAAGTTAAGAAAAAAAGTTAAGAAAGGAAGGGAGGAAGGAAGAAATGGAAACAACCTAAATGTTTTGAAACTGACGAATGGATAAGGAAAATGTGGTACATTTACACAATGGTGTTCTACTCAGCAATAAGTAATATTAAAATTTGCAGTAAATGGAAGGAGCTAGAAACTGTTGTACTAAGTGAAGTAACAGTAGCACAGGCTCAGAAAAGCAAGCGAAGTATGTTCTTCCTCATTTGTGGATTTTAGCACCAATCTCTCATATATGCGTATATATCCTGACGTAACAGCAAGATCCAGGAAAATGGAAAAAAGAAGCACAGAGGGAATGAAAGAGCCCAAGACAGAAGAATAGTAGGAAATAGATGTCATCCACAGAAAATGAGGAAAATGGGGGTGTTCCACTGGAAAAGGAGGAAGGAGGGTCATGCAAGGAACCATGGGGGTAAAGAGGAAGAAGGAACTCAAGAGAGGGGGCATAATAAAAGATAGGTATTATGAAAGGGAAAATGGGGCAAATGAGAGTATTTAAATTGGGTAGAGAATGGGGAGGCTAGACAGGGAGAAAAAAAAGAGAGAAATAAATTTTAGGGGTATAAAAAGCCAGAGATAAATGTACTAACTCACCCCCTGAAAACTACACACACACAATATCTAAACATTAGTGCACATGTATACCTGAAGGCTATATAACAAAGAACACAGAACCAGACAGGAGAAATCTCTCTTCCAGTTGATGGTTAGGCTAGTCCAAGAGATTCCCAAATAACTCAGGCTATTGCTGAAGAACACAGAACCTGGAACAATGGAGCAGGAACTGACCTGGAAGAGTTCTCCCTGAAGACTAGCTCTCATAGTTCTAGAAGATACTATGCAAGATGCTAAAGGAGAAAATCAATAAATGTTCCAACCCTGCTCAAAACTAATAACCATAATAGCTGGCACAGCAAACTGTCTCTATTGGTGCAGTGGGTGGCACTTTTACCTAAGGGGTAATCAACAGCTATGTAATTGCGTTTAAAGCCCTGTTAATGGGAGGAAACTCAGAAATGACAATGTAAATGTAGCCAAATTCACATGGCAGGAGAAGTAAATACTAGAGAAAAATACTAGTATTTTTTACAAGAAAAATACTTGTAAATACTAGAGAAAACCCCATCTCTGTCATATCTCTAGACAAACAATATTTCTTACCATATGGTAAATATGTATCCTTATAATTACAGACAAGTATACTGTGCACTATTTATCAAAAAAGCTTCTTTTTGCAAAAGATGAAAGTTATTAAGAGTTCCACAACTAGCTGGACGTGGTGGCAAGCAACTGTAGTCCCAGAACTTGTGAGCTCAAGCCCACCCTGGTCTAAACACCTGGGGCTACAGGGAGACTCTGTCTCAAAAAGACCAAAAAAAAAAAAAAGTTCCTCAACTGGTTACACACAGAGAATGTATGTCTGAGAGTTGCCCACTCTTAAATGACATATCTACAGTGGAACCTAAGGCTCATGGCCCATAGCAGAACAGGGGGTAGAGAGAGCTAATATATCCCTCAACTCTCACCAACAAAGCTTCCTTGTACAGCAGATTGTGATACACACAGAAAGCCACAATTGTCTAAGTTTTAGAGGATGAAAGACTGCAGAATGCATGTCCCTGGATAGGACTCCTGTATTATACTTCAACCACCCATGGCTCAGGGACCATTGCAAAAGAGGGGGAGGAAGGATTGTAAGAGCTAAATTTGGTGCATGAACATAAGGCTTTCAGGCCACTGACAACTTGCTCATATGAAATTGCGACAATGGGGCTGGAGAGATGGCCTAGCGGTTAAGGGCGCCGACCACTCTTACAGAGGACCCGGGTTCGATCCTCAGCACCCACATGGTGGCCGAGAACCGTCTGAAACTCCAATTCCAGGAGAACTCCAGTTCCAGGGGAATCCAAGACCCTCTTCTGACCTCCGCGGCATTGCACGACACGGGTGCACAGACCTGCATGCAGACAGTACATTGATACAAATACAGAAATAAAGAAATTGCGACAATGATGACAGCATGCACAAGACCCATGATGATTCAATCAAACAAAAATCCAGCAAAGGATGAGGAGAATGGGCAGCAGGACCCCATCCTAGTTGAAGAACTATTGACAACTTGTTGCTCAATTGAGGGATCATGGATCTTTAAGGGAGTGAGCCTATATAGGCTGACCAGAGTTCAGTGGCTGATATTGCAACAAGGGGTGGAGGTTCAAATGTGTTACTGTATAGGACTCTGTGTGTGTGTGTGTGTGTGTGTGTGTGTGTGTGTGTGTATGTGTGTGTGTGTGTGTGTGTGTATACAGAATACATGAAATCNGTTAGCGTCTCTGGAAGATCCTCAGTGAAAGTTCATTCCACTGAGGTCTAGTCAGCATATCCAGAGTCCCCACCCTTTAAGAAGATCACTTCTTCCTCACCCAGAAGTAAACTGCTTCCAACAGTTCTTCAGCTAAGGATTGGAGCCTTCTATCCATATTCCACAGTTCTATGATGGGTTTGTCTGATTGAGTTTGGCAAAGGTCTTGGTGCAGTGGTGACACCATTGCTGTAGTTTATACAAATAATGTCCCTAGAGCCTTGTATGATTTTATTTCCACATGGTCATGCACATCCTCCGTGGCTCTTACAAACTTCTGTCCCCTCTTTCCATAAAATGTTTCCTGAGCTCTAGGTGGGTGAAATTAATATAGGAGTCCTGTCTAAGACACACATTGCGGACACTTACTTTCTAATGGTTTGGCCATTTATGTCCTTTTGCGTTCATGCCTGCTGTTGCATGAGGGAACTTTTTTGGACGAGAATGAGGATGCATTAATTCCTCTTAGTGCTTGTTCCACTTTTCGCCGACTAGAGATAGAGGTCTCATTGTAGATGTGTCACTTAGGTTAAGCATCTCACAGACAATTATTCTTGGTGGGACAGTTGTGGAACTCTGTATTAATCTTTGTTGCAAAAGAACTTTCTTTGATGGTTGGTGACTGGATAATTTCTGTAAATATAAGATCCATATGCGCATAGAACTTACATATGTCTAGGGATGATACAGCCTTGAGGGTTTCTCTAATATCTATGACCTCATTCTAGGCATGTTTATTTGGCTAAGTTTATAGTACCACACATGAATTTCCTCAAACTGTGCAGGCCTTAAGTCCAATTAAACAGCTGCTGATTACCCCCAAAATAAAAGTTCCACTGCTGCACCAATATAGTTGCAAGTAACTGGATATTGTGGTTTTCTAGCCTTAAAAACTGGGTGTTCTATCAATTGATTTCTTTTTTAGCAGCTTGCATAGTGCCATCTAAAGGTATATGAGCTAGCCTTCAGAATAAGTGGCTTTCAGGTACGTTCCAGCTCCATTATCCAAAATTTCCAAAAAATGTCTTTCTTCAGCAATTGGGTGTACCTTCAAGATTTCTGGGAAGCAATAATAGGGCTATGGGTAAGCTAATCTTATAGAATCTGAAGTTGAATGGATGAGAAACACAGAACCTCTAATTTATCACTTGAGATCATGGAAAAAACTCATTTCCATATCTTGGGTCACAGATTCACATATTCTTGCTGTGGGGAATATAGTGACCTGTAGAAGTCTCTGATTCAGTGTATATATTGAATTGGGGAGGCAGGCACTCTATCCTTGAAGATTCTTGTCTCTGAGCTGGAATGTCAACTGTGCCTTCAGCAGGAATTCCATTGTTCAGTGGCTTTTATGACATCATTATGATGTTCAATATATTATATATCCAGTGGAACTAATGATCATGGACCTAAGCCCTTCTTTGTCTGTTGTGAAGTGGAATGTCCTGGTCAGATGTTCTGTTATAGGCAATCATCCTGTGAATCATACTTTCTTTTTTTTAAAGTTTTCTTTTTCTTTTACTTTTTTTAACATTTTATTTATTTCTGGTATGTGTTGAACGTTTACTGTCTGCCATGCAGGGTGTGTGCACCCATGTGTGGCAGTTGGATCAGAAGAGGGTGATCGGTATTTCCCGGGAACGGAGTGGCTTCCTGGGAATTGGAGTTTCAGACGGTTCGCGGCGGCCATGTGGGTGCTGTGAATTGAACCCATGTCCTCTTTAAGAGTGGTTGGCGCTCTTTGAGGTCGGCGCTCTTAACTGCTAGGCCATCTCTCCAGCACCGAATTAACTTATTCTAAGACCCTGCATAGTGTGTCAGGCTGAGGCTTCACAAGTAGAAAAGCCAAACCTACCACTAGAATAAATAATATAGTACTCATGAATGAAATTCATAGATTTTTTAAGGATAAATTAAAAGGCATCCATGAAGTTAGTTAGTGTGACGAGGCCAGTCAAGTATCAGATTAGAAGGCCAACATTGATCTCTATTGCTGACAGATGTCAGTAAAAGATCTTTGTTGGGCTCATATGTTACCTTCTCCTCTTGGGCTTATATGTTGCTTCCTACCATCATGAGTACTCTGTTGTCTCCTTCAGGCCATTCTGTTGATTGCTTGATGACAAAGGCTGACTGGTTCCACCTGGCTACTTTTTTTTCAGTTTGGATAGTCAGTGCCACCTTCCAGGTAGATGCCTTCTGGTGGGTATTTACCGATCTAGAATCACAGATCTTTTAGACGTTTTGGATACCTCTGTCTCACATGCCAGAAATAGCTATCACATGCCAGAAACAGCTATCACAGTGACCCAAATATCCAGAAAGAAATTGTGAACTTGTACTATTTAATATTTAAATAACATTCTGACACTAGGATCCATAGTTCGTGTTGTATAGACTATTAAGATTAAGTCTGAAATGTTTTTTTTCTCAATGTTCTGCAGGGTTTAGTGAAAAGAAATATTTATTACAGCTTTCTTTTGTTCCAGGAGTCCAAGCACTATTCCTTGGGGATTGGTTGTTTAATGACAGTGTGGCTGTTGGATCTTACTCAGAACATTATTTCCTTGAGCTTTATTGCTATTATCAACATGCTACTCCTGGCTGTTTTCATTTCTGTTCTGAGGGAGGCATTTTTTTAAAAAACCTGTTCAGCACACAGGTAGAAGTCTTCCTGGGGCCCTTCACCTGGACAGCTGGTCATGCCTGTGCACATTTGAATCTAATTGAAATGTGTGCTACCCCCCCTCCTGCCTAGATATATTGCTATTTATATTTTGATCATCAGTAGATTCTTTCCCCAACTACAATATGCACTTCTTGAATTCTGAGACTATGTCTCCTTTCACTTTATAGCCCCAGATACCATATCTACCATAGCCAGAATAATATCCTACATACATGAAATGTATTGTAATATTTGTCTTTGGTAGTGAAGTGATTCTAGAAGGCAAACAAAAGGGGTTTTGTGACAAAGATAGTCACCCATGCAAATAATGCAAGGCAAACAGTCCCCAAAAGATAAAGAGAACCCAGAATGTCTTTTACCCAGGGCACTCACTGATCCCGTATGTGTGCTCTGACCTCTTGCAAATGGCACTCTGTGCCTGAGCCAGCAAATTGGAGGGCCTGGTTGACATTTAATGTGGCTGATGTTCAGAGGACTGTAGCTCCTCAGGAAGGCTTTATTGAATCTGAATCACAGAAAGCAGGACTTAGCCAAGCTTATCCAAGGCTATGGTGTGATTTAAAAAGAGTATAACATTTTATTTTATGTGTAAGACCTTGAGTAGCTCCAAGCAACCTCTTCAAGTGGAAAAAGTAGCTCTGAAAGGCCCTCGTTTTCTGTTCCTATTCCCTTCTCCAATTAACTCTCGCCTAACCCAGGAAACAAAAGCAAAATTACTTCTATTTGGACCAAGAATTGTTTCATTTTTTTTTGTTACTGTTATGACTCAAACCTATATATTACAGGCTGCCATTGCATTATTTCCCCCTGCACACTCACCACTCGTAGCTACAGGGGTAAAAAGATTCCAAAAAAGCAGATAATGTCTGTTATGCATTTAGATGCATAAATTTTCGTGGTCAAGATGGTGATTTAATAGGAATTTACAGTTATTGTTAGCTATTTTTAACATTAATTTTTCAAAGAAGAGTTTATATGTGACTTTTTCATCTCTTTCCTTTTGGAAATTCTCCTTCTTTGTAATACATTATAATGGTCTGGATCTAACACATTTTGGCAACAGGCTTAAAGTAGGCTAAGGGAAAAAATGTATTAAGAATTCACAGTGGCCTAGAGAGAATGGCCTCAGCAGTTAAAAACTGTCTGCTCTTCAAAGACCTGGGTTCAATTTCCAGCCCCCACATGGTGGCTTAACGACCATCTATAACTCCATTCCAGGGGGATCTAGCACCTCCTTCTGCCCTCTGCTGGCATTGCACTATACATTTGCACTTACAAACATGCAGGCAATACACCATATACACAAAAACAAGTAATAAATAAATATTTTAAAAACTTAAAAGATAAGCATCGTCTTAAAAATACTTTATTATTTATTTTTATACCTGTTTACTATTTGGAGTATTTTACCTGCCTGGATGTAAGTGCACCATGTCCTGCAATGCCCCATGGAGATCAGAAGAGGTTGTCAGATTCCTTTGGAACTGGATTTCTCCTGGATTTGGAGTTTTGGATGGTTTTTAGCCATCATTTGGGTGTTTGGAATCGAACCCGGGTCCTACCAAGAGCAGTGACTCTTAACAGCTGAGCCATATCTCCAGCCCTGTAGAAGTAAAGCATCTTATTTCAAATCTATAATGTCAAAAATAAACCCCAAGTCTCAGGTCCTATGACATTAGGCACATAAATTGAATACAGAATGTATTAATTTAACATGTAATTTCTTTGGGATCATGAAATATAAACACTGCATTCATACCCCTGCTTCTGAGAATTAAGGTCTCTGACAGTCTTATCATTCTGATTACTATTTCTAGTCTATTCTGAAATTTTTAATTACACACACACACAACACACACACCACACAACACTCATTCTCATCCCTGCTTTCATTATTGCTAGAATACTTTAATGTTACTGATCTTCACCACTAATGTCCCTAATGGTTTTGAAAGGAATATATTTGTAGAGAAACCTAATCACTTGCTCCTGGCTATAAACTGACCTCACTCCAGTAAGACTATGTAGGAGGGAAATGATATTTTCTAGAGGTGCTACTAAAAGTAAATGGTCTTCAACTGTTTATATATAACACCATTATAATATTTTTCTTTTGTTTTTTATTTATGTTTTATTATGTGTAGAATGTTACTGTCTGCATGTAGTTTATGCACCCGTGTCATGCATGCCGAGGTCAGAAGAGGGTAATGCAGATTCCCCTGGAACTGGAGTTCTCTGGAATTGGAGTTGCAGACGGTTCTCAGGGGGCCGCCATGTGGGTGCGAAGATCGAACCCGGGCTTCTGCAAGAGCAGTCCAAGCTCTCAATCGCGTAACCGTTAGGCCATTCCTCCAGCCCCAATATTTTCAAGTCCAAATATTCAATGTTCAAATTTTTCATTCTCAATTAGAATTGGTATATTACTTTTCAGGTATTTTTCAAGTTTGAAGAATTCTTCACTGCTAATTAGAGTTATAAATGTCATTGATACATTATCTTACATCTTTAACATCTAAGGATGTTAAAGTAATAAACAGTTGACATTCTGTGGTATGCAAAATGCAATGTTAATTTTACTATGCTGTTTTTGGAAATTCATCTTCAAGAACTGAGACATTTTTTACCACTAGCCAAAGCTATGAAGAAGGAAAAAATTGTTCAAGAATACTACTAGAGATTTTACTGTCTGTCTCATTTCATAGACTTCCATCTTAGACTTTGGATTATCTCAGACTTTGTACTACCAATGCAAGCCATTCAAGATATTAGTTGGACAAAAGATTATCTTATAGAACAGTACTCTCCAATGGGAGTCTAATGAAAGCCACAAGTGTGATTCAAAATTTTTTGTAGCCACATTTAAATAACTGAAAATGAAACATCGTTATGCTTGTGTTTTTGAATAATTTTATTCATGCTAGATATAAATTATTCTTTTTACATGTTATACATTTATTTTTTATTGTGTGTATGTATGTGTGTATTATGTGTAATGCAATGTGAGATTAGATGGTCAGAGGAAAACTTTCAGGAGTTGATTTCTCTTCCTGCCATGTAGGGTCTAGGTATCCACCTTGAGTCATCAAGTTTGAAAGCAAGTGCTTTTAGGTATTGAGCCATTTCACTGATCCAATATATCCAAGACATTCCCTCAGCATGTAATATCAAAATAGAATTAATAGAGATTTATTCATTTTTTGGTGTGTGTACAAAGATCTTAAAATGTTGTCTGCATTGTACAGTATAGCACATCTCAATTAAGAATAGCTATATTTTAAGCATTCAGTAGTCATATGGGGCTAATGATTAGAATGCTGAACAGATCGATTCTACAAGGTGGAATATTCCATTCAAAATACCTAGCCGCGACAACAAATAAGGACTCAGAAGAACCAACAGAGTAGGTAATGCAAACTTGATCAGATTCAAATGGCATCCGTGTCTAGAGCAATAAAACAAGGAACTACGATAACCTTTGATCCCACTAGAATTATTAATAATGTCCTACAATGATCCGCTTTTCCATTAGTATCTTCAGGACTATTTGTTCGGTGCTCTCTCGCTAGCGATCCGATGGTATTGCCGAATCAATTTATTTTTTCCCTTCTTAGTTTCCTTTTAATGGAATCATTATCCTTATTTTGTTCTTTATTTGTAAACACCATAAATAAGTAAATACAAAAAAGCGTAAATTCTTTTTTAAAGTAGTTATTTTTGTGCATTTGTAGTATTTGCCTAAACGATAATATTTTGGAATGTCATATTTCAATAACTACTCGCGCATCTCTACTACCACCTTCACTTATCCTCAAAATCCCCGCAACTGAGATGCGGACAGTTTGCAGATACATGCATGGATGGGGTGTGGGAAGGAAAGAATATGCCTGATCTGAATTGGAAAATGATGTCGAAATGCCCATACTAATAAAAATATATACTACTATTTCATGCCTTCTGGTCTTCTGTGTACTTTTGTAAGGCATATTGCGTTCTGTCTGTACTGTTTCCAAAATGCTCTGTGAACATATGTATCTATCGTTTGGAGTCTGGTCAACCTGCCAGCAGCACACCAGGTAAGGAAAACTACTCTCTCTTTCTCAGTATCTATAAATTGCTAATAGATTATCAGTTAGGGCTGTAGCTTCTTGCCCACCTTCCCCATTGTGCTGTATTTTTATTTATTTTTTTCGGCTATTTTTGTGACAGGATGTCTCCCTGTAGCCCCAGCTGTCCTGGAAACTCACTTGTGTAGACCAGGCTGGCCTGAAACTCACAAAGATCCATCCGCCTCTGCCCTCCCAAGTCCCTTAGGATTAAAGGTGTGAGCCACATGCCCCTGCTTGCAACTGTATTTTTGTCTGGCTGAGTTTGCACAGCGTCATTGTACATGCTTCTCGAAATGACCACTGTGGGCGTTCATATTGTACAACTACCCCTGTAGTGTCCAGACACATAGTTCCTTGTATTCCTTCTACCACCCTGCCTATATAATCTGGTCTTCCCCTTCCCGTCTTTCAATGATCCCTGCGGTCTTTGGCGAGAGAAAGTGTGATATAGGTGACAAGGGCAGATTCTTATGGGAGACTAAAGCAGTGATTAAGTACAAGGCTCTCACTGACTAAAATGGAAAGTGAAGAGCCACCGAGCAACAATTTTCAAAAACCTAACTTCTTTTCATGAGTTAAAATTCTCTAAGCCTGGGGAAATTCCATCTGGGGTCTTTGAAGGAGCTATTGAGATAACAGAACCACAACTTGAAGTCACTACGAGAAATGATGAGAGAAAACAAGAACTTTTGTAGAAAGGACCACATATCATATTTTCTGAGCAGAAAGGAAATAATGCTGTTTAAGAGCAGGAACATGCACTTACTTGGCATCAGATGCTGGTTTTGAGTGTTTTACATGTGACACACAGAGTGCCTTTTTTACTCTAACAATTTTATGATATCACATAGTAAAACTTATGTTTCTATGGATGGAGGGAAACTTGAATGCATGAAAAATTAAGAACTTACCACATGAATATATGACGTAGAAAATCGTGGCCCAATACTGGAGTATAGGTTCATGTAACACTGGAGCCTACATTTAGCACGAGCAATGAACTGGTCACAATTAAAGATTTCCATTACCAGTTTTGTTTCCTGTGCTTTAATCCTTCCTTTCCCTATGGCTGAGATTATACTTGAAGTTCAGTTGAGGGTGCAGCCTGCAATCTAGAGACAAGAGGTGACTATAGCAAGGAGGTCTAGTTCAATGCATTGGTAGTTCACCATCATATCCCTGGTTACCAGCCCAACCCTGACTCTGTTCTCTGTTATCTCTTGACAGACTTCCATGGTACTCATTGCTCTATCCAAAACTCTGTATAGTTATAACTTTCTACTCACCACATTCTGCCAGAACTTCCTCTCAACACTCAAATTGCCCTCCGCCCTACCACTTCTACTTCCATTCCACTTACTTGGGTATGATTCCAAGGACTGCCTCTCCCAATTCAATTTGCTTAGTTTCCTCCATTGGTGAAACTTTCTGGTTATAAGTAAAAACACCATAGTACCAGCCCACTGACCTGGGCATTGGCTCTGGCAAAACCATATACATTATTAAATTTTAATTGAAACGGTATCAATTAAAATGGCATGTGCTGATGATAAAAATCCTTTTTAAATTCTAGCTCAGTTTCTTCTTCCTTTTTTTTTTTAATTGTGTTTGCTTTTGAATGTTGGAGGTACAGTCTTCATTCTCGGGCCTTAAGAGGCTGAAACTGACTTTGTAGACTAAACTGGCCTGGAATCCCTCAGAGAATCCCTTCTACATTGTCTCCATCATAGGATTAAAAGTGTGGCCATCCGGGTTGAGAACTGTCTTTTGACTCCAATTCCAGGAGAACTCAGTTCCAGGGTAACTCTGAGAACCCTCTTCTGACCTCCGTGCATTGCGGACGACACGGGTAGCACAAACACAAGCAGGACAAGTACTTCAACCACCATTACAAAAATAAATAAAAAAAATAAAAGTGTTGCCACATCCACTGCTGTTGGGAATGCAATACTTGTTCAACCCACTATGTAAAGTAGTGTGGAAACCCCCTTTGAAGATAAAAATGAACCTACCACGTGACCCAACCATACCACTTCTGGTATCTATTACCCCACAAAGACTCTTCTTACCACAGAAATACATGTACAACCATGTTCATTACAACTCTCTTCATAATAGAAGGAGCCGGAACCAAACAAAAAGATTAGTGTCCCTACAACTGAATGAGGGATAATGAATAATGTAGTGGTTACAAACACATCTCAAGTGGAAAGTTTTATGCAATGGTAAAGAGAGATGACATCATAAAATTTGCAAGTGTAACCCATGGATGCAACTAGAAGATATTATGTTAGCAAAGTAACACAGTCCCAGAGAAAACAAAAGACAAATGGTATCTCCTCACCCTTGTGGATGCTAACACCACCAAGTACCTAAAAGTTTGCAAGGCAAAACTAGCAACATAATGTTATATTCCTTGTTATTTCTGAAAACAACCTGTGACTCTTTTTTTGTGAATCCTTTAACAGGTTTTAGAATTAATCTACCATTTATTTTCAAGACTTTGGAATTTTTAGCCGGTATATGATGGTGAGAAATATGTATTACAAATTAAGAGTAAATATAAAATTTAAATTGAAAAATTTAAAAAAAAATGTGAGATGAAATCAAGAATATGATATGGAAATAACAAAAAGTTTCTGTATAGATGATATAATTTTAGTACATGTGTATGGGTGCGATGTATCAAGGCGATGTGTAACTTACCTTTATAGGGTAACTAATGACCATACTTAACACCCATACCAATATGGTACGAGGATTCTAAGAATAACTTGTCTGCCCTCACAGAGGATCAACTATAGTCTCAGAGATTATGCATGGGTGCATCCCTTGAAATGTCCTGAAGATTTGGGTCACCAGTCTTCCTGTCTAGGGAGGTCTTGGAGACCCCCACTAATGGGACTTCAGTACTAGTGTCCAGTCTATTAATTATGAAGTAAAGTCTGCTTCATGGCTTCACAAAGGGGAAGAGGAAGCGGTGGTCTTGATGCAAGACCTAGGTTTTGTCCTTGCAAGAGGTGGATGGAACTGGCTAAGATTGAAAGACTCCGAAAAAGATCCAGGGTCCACACCCCTCCCCTCAATAAAAAGAACAAGTAACTCCTGAGGCAGGTAGAATTCCTCAGCACCCTAACCTTAAGAAAATACGAAAAAAAACGTCTTGAGCTTAATTTCTGGCTCTAAATCTGCTGGGGCCCTTAACAATCAAAAGGAAACGTAAAAACAGATGAATTAAAGATTCAATGATCAGATTGAGAGGCCTGAATACAATACTCTGCTGTACAGTTCAGATAAAAAAGACTTTGAGATCTCTAGTAGAAATAGACAAAAAAGCGCAAAAAAAATTTAGGAGGTGGATCCTAGGGGAGAGTTGAGCATATGTTGTTCTGCCTTTCTTCTAACTCTTATGTCAAGTGCATCGTACTCTATAAGTTGCCAATGCTTTTGCTTCTTCAAACGCCCACACGAGACACAGCTTTTTAACCCTAACAATAGGGAAACTGCAAGACTCTTGTCTCCAGGAATCCTCCAAACATTCAATACCAGATGGGGGAGCTGCTGAAGAAGTATCCAGCTTGTGGACTGAGGCACTACTGGGATTTCACCCTCTCCAGAGTGTAGACTGCCATTTGTTCAGATTGTACCCTAGGCCTGTAGCGTACGGAGCCAGTTACAGGAAGATTCAAATAAAAGAGGAGCGGCTTACTGGACCCATTTTGGCGTGACCATTGGGAAAAAAGGACCTTATGTGGAGCCAAGGCAAGACTGTCATAGGTTGTTGGGTCAGGCCTGTCCCCCAAGCACAGGAACCTCAAACACCCTCCTTGAGGAAAACGATGAACATCCTTTTAAAGCAAAAAGAAAACCCCAAATATCTAAGGTGATATGTGTTATGGTATTGTATGTGTATGTGAATGTTGTTCAATATACATATCAGCTATAATAATGTTGGGTTGAAGTATATACATATAATGTTTTAATTAAGATTACAATATACTATACACTAGTGTAATCTGGAGCTTGTACATATATATATTTCACAACTATTACATATATATAAAGCCAATACAATTTGGAGAGCAACAGAACCAGATCAACTAAAGGAACTGCGAAAAAATAAGACTCAAACCAGTTGAAAGTCTCGCAAAATCCATAGGACAGCCTAGTGTTTGTTGGGGGAAAAAAACTCCTCGCGCAAAACTACAGGAAGAGAAAGATGCACAAGTACATGCAGGTATTGTTCAGAATTGTAGGAATCACGGTGGCGCTGTGAGGAGAGGGCATGTGAAAGCGGCACAATGAAGGCTTGGGCCTAAATATTGAGCCGTTTCAGAGGAAGCACATGAGATGTCATTCACTAGATTGGGAAACACCACATTGTGAGATCTAATTTCAATGTTGGTCTAGGAATAGTTAGCGCCATATAAAATAAGATTGAAGATAAGCTAAAAAAGGATACCTCAAAGGTGTGAGACCACTCAGGAGGCCTGGACTGGCCAATGTGTGTGAGCGCGAGCTGCCCCTGCTTCAGAGCTCCTCTCGACTCTAAAATTTAACATCTTATTGCGTGGGGATGTTGGATGTGATGGGCCTGTTATGCCAGCCATCGTATGACTGGATCGCTGCACCACGTGGTGCATTTGGCGCCCCAGATCCATAATGGAAGAGCATAGGAAACGTGAGCTAGGCCAGGGGTATCAGCACTATCTGGTAGGGAACTATCGCAATTTCTACAACAGTGGGATAGCGTCTGATAGCCTCTGCCAGCAGTGTGGCTGCTGAGAATGCCTCTTGCAGAAGATAGGTGTCTCACGTGTGCTCGCTGAACAACGTGGCCAATGGTGGCAGGTGACTGCTAGTCACCACTTACTACGGTATAGTTCCTTGACAGACAGACTCTGGCCTCGGCTCCCAAGCATGTTTATCCAATTAGCATAGTTTAATGTAACCATGAATCCCAATACTGACCACGCAGATGTTGGTCGCGCCCAGAGTCCAAGTCAATCAAGGTGAAGCTCCAGCTTGTAGCTCAGGCCCAAATAGTTGCCGCCTCGCCCCATCGCAAGAGATATCCATGTAAGTCGGTGTCTTGCATCTCGGCTCTAGAGTGGGAAGCCCGACTCCCACTCAGTAGATGCCTGAATCCCAAAGAGGAGTGAGCCATGATGGCCCAGGGGCCCCAGGTGAACTAGCTTCACAAAGTTTGTCCTCTCACCTCCTCCATCCAGGTAGCCCTAGCATGCTTCGGCTCGTTGGGTCCACATCCAGGAAGCTCCATTACTCAAAGGAGCACGATTCACACACACACGAGACTATTGACCACTGACGCCCGCAAATCCAGACCACAATCCCCTAACACGCTTAGCCCACTTACTGGACACCCTAGCCCAACGTACACACTAGACACACAATGAGAAGACATCCCACATGTCATTTCAAAGGCTAGTCACTCATTAGCTGGTCATTGATACTAGCACAGCTTAGATTCACTCCAATGTCAGGTGGTTCGCACTGTGTAACCTTTTGGTGCCGATGTAATGCACCACAGACCAATAAGACAATGTCAGGATTTTCTTAGACGCTGAATAATGGAGTACTCTATTGAGATTGTGCTGTTGCTTACTCCACTAGGTACTATCAGGGTGTTTACCTCAACTTGCTTAGTGAGAAGGCCAGACCTCATATCTAGCATGGTTGTAATAGAACCTTACTGTGCCATGCTCTTGAGCATCGCCACGTGGATCTGCCTCAGGTTGGACTCTGAACTGTCTCTGGGTCCCCTGGATGATAAAGAATAATGCACTAAGATTCACATGGATGTTACACAAGAGATCGCTAATGCAAAACGGAGTCGAGCCTATATGAGAGAAACTCCCTCAATCAAACATTTTGTCACTTTAAGATAGACCTGACTAGGGTAACTCCAGTAATGCAATCATAAGGTTTCAACAAGGCCTGCGAAACGCTGGCGCAGCGGTCAGACATTCTCACGAGAAGCCAATCAGTTCCAGAATACGTAAATCCATTAACATGCCTAAATTGCTCAACACAATGGGCCTTACAATACTAAAGTAGTCACGATAGGCTATCTGGCAAAATCATGCACGTCCTAATATACGCGTGTGATAACTCTAAACTCGACGTGGAAGAAACGATCACACAATCGAGTGGGATGAATTCTCCACCATAGGCGTCTGCCTTACTTTACAATTTGGTGTGTAGTGAGTCTGAGTGAGATCACAGACACCCGGCAGGGTGTAGGTCTCTTATTAGAATGATTTGTTGATCCTCTTCGAGGTTATTAAGGGTCGGGGTTAGGACCCAACTGAGGCCATTCTCCACCAGCACCTAATTCCCTCTTTCCTCCCACCAAATTTATTTTCCTTGAGGAAGAATTCTTCCTTTCACAAAAAAAAAAACAAGTGTTGCAAAAGGAATCGTCCTGTGTTAAATTAAATAAACATCTAATGGAAGACACAATAATGTATGAGTGTATATATTCCCTCGTGTTTATGGCTGCATTCCATGTCTACTGTACTTTTAGCTGTGGTACCGTTGCAGACTCTGTCTGGCTATGTTAGGAGTCTCCTCTCTTTTTTTTTTTTTTAGTATCTTTCTCTAAGGCACGTGGCAGGTACCTGCGACCACTAATAGCGCGCGCCCAAGCGCAAGTGGCGCCTAGGTAGTACTCAATCATGTGTTCTTAGGAGCCTAGGGCTGCTTCCACGTGTTGAATCACAAAGACTCCACCTGCCTCTGCGCGTCCCAGTAAGCAGAGGAGATGGCTAGCACTTAATCATGGTATGCAATTACCACCCAGGTAACGGACATCCTACAAACCGAGCCTCGTATTCTTTGAGACATTAATTTCTTTTTAGAATAAATAGCGGTTTATAATCACGACCACCGTAATTTGTCATGTCTCTAGTTATTCTTTGATACCCATCCCTGCATTGCTATTTGTAATTGAAGGTAACAATGCATAATTCGAGATATACTCCCTCAATCCACAAACCTAACATAAGTTCCCTAAAATATTTGAATAAAAGAAGATTGTAGGAGACATTCAGACCAAGTTATTTCAATATATGTTTGAGCATTTTAGATTTCCCTTTTGTTAACATAAAATCAGATCAGGTGGCTTATATCTGCCAACTCCCACGTCTCATCCAACCCAACTCTCAATCTATTCAGACAGGCAGAACCTAAGTTTTTTTAAAGCATACTGAAAAAGAATTCTCTTCGGTGTTTCTGGTAAATTTCTTCATTGTACTTTAAAACATATTGTTAATATAATGGACCAAGGCATTTTGCATTATCATAGCAGACTAATTGATTATTTCCATTTTTGTTCCTGAATATGTTACTTCCATATATAATATATATATATAGTATTTTACCATAATATATATATTATTAGAGCCTAGAATCTTATTGTAAACAACGGCCGAGTTCCAATTTCCTTAATCTGGACAATGAGTCGAGATTAAATTTCTTGACCAAGACAAGACTCCCGTTTAGGTTGATGGATAGAAAGCCCTAGTTTTGAAGAGTATAAAGTAATAAAAATTATTAGACTGGTCTAACTACTTGCTTTCCCTAACCTCACCACTAACTTCCAGTACCCTACGTACCTCTATCTTTACTCATCCCCTACATAGAACTAAGCTCCAGGAGATTATGTCTACTGGTTCGACAACAAAATGGTATTTATGCATTCATATTATAGATCTAATCAAACTTAGACCCCTGTCCCCAATCTGCAGCCTCCCATAGCCCACACAACAGATTTCATGGTATTCTTGGTATTACACACACACATCACACACTATCATCATACACACACATTACAACACACACACACACACTACACACACAGAGTCTTATACAGTAACACATTGACCTTCACACCCCGTTTGCCAAATAATCAGCCAGCGTGAACTCTGGTCAGACCTATATAGCTCACTCCCTTGAGAGACATCGAGATCCCTCAAATTGGAGCAACAACGATTGTCAATAGTTCTTCAACTAGGATGGGGTCCTGCTGCCCATTCTCCTCATCCTTTGCTGCCCCGGATTTTGTGATGGAATCATCATTGGGATCCTTGGCATGCTGTCATATTGTCCGTCGAATTTTTTATTTCTGTATTTGTATCATGACTGTCTGCATGCGGTCTGTGCACCCGTGTTAGTGTCAGCCCGAGAAGGGTCAGAGAGAGACCGGCTGGAAGATTCCTCTGGAATGTGACAGTTCTACCTGAATTTGGGGAGTTTTTTTCTTTTTCAGACGGTCTCAACCGCACATAGCTCGGCCACCAGTGGGTGCTGAGGATCTGAGACCGGGTCTCTCTGTAAGAGTGGTCCGGCCGTTCCACCTAAAACCGCTAGGCCATCTCTCCAGCCCCCATTGTCGGAATTCTACTTATTGAGCTTGAGTTGTACCCAGTTCGCCCATGATTCCAAAGCCTATGTATGGCATGCACACAAATTTGAAGCTGCTTAGCAATCCTTCCAATCCCCTTTGTTGCCCAAATGGTCCCTTGAGCCGATGGAGGTTGGCCTGAAAGTATAAACAGGAATCACCCATCCAGGGATTCATGCATCGCAGTCTTTTCATTCCTCTAAAACTTAGACCCCAATTTGTGGTTTCTGTGTTGATCACAATCTGCTGCTTACAAGCCAGACCGCTTGGTTGTGAGAAGGTTGAGGTTAATATATTACCACTCCGCTACCCCTCTAACCCCCCTGTTCTGCTTATGGGGGCGATGTGAATGACCTTAAGGGTTTCTCGACATGCGTGTAGACAACTGTTCAATTTTTAGAGCCATGTGTGGCAATCTCATCAGCAACATTAACCTATAACTGCTAAGTAGTAAATAAAATTAATTAAATAAAATTTTAAAAAAGTAATTTTTTTTTTTTTTTATGTGTATGAGTGGTTTTTTTTGTTATTTGTGGTTCTTTTGTGGACGATCGAGATGTCTTTCAACGTCTATATATAGCCCCTAGCGTGTGTTAAAACGCATACTGTTGAATAGCTTGAGCTCAAACAAAGGATTCTGGGGATTCATACATAGTGTGCTATCTTGTGCCAGCGCATTGTTTAACTTCGTATCCGTTGGATAGAAACTCTTAATAACTTTCATCTTTTGCAAAAAGAAGCTTGTTTGATAATAAGTGCACAGTTATACTTGTCGTGTAACTTATAAGAGATATGATACAGCTTTGGAATCAGCTTTGTATCACAACATTAATGGCTAATAAACGAAATATTGTTATATGTTAGCATGACCTTTTATTGGACATGATGTCCGTATAGCTGTGTGTGTTTCTGGATTACGTGCCTTATGTATGTGGTTCCCAACTCAAGTTGACAATACTTTGGGCTGGTTTGTGGTTAGAACAAATCAGCTGTATGCGTGAAGTATTTTTTGCGATCCTACTTCCATATGGATTTTGGCTATTTTACTTTCTGGCCCCGCCCCAATGTGAACTTTGTTTGGCTACGAGTGTATTTTGATCATTTGTCTTGTGTTCTGAATTTCCTTGTTGAGCCCCATTAACAGGGCTTTTAAACGCAATTGATACATCGATGGTTTGAATTACACGGAACCAGCTGTAGGTTAGGAGACATAGTGCCAGACCGACACCAGCCACGATTCAAGCGCAGCAGACATTGCAAGAAGCGACCAGTTATGCTCCGTTCGCACCAGGTGCTATTCTACATAGGGTTTATTCACCGCTATAGTTCCTTGTATTTAGTGTGTAGGGGAAGCTACCTTTCTATATGTAGTGATTATAAGCTTTGTTGGCACACCGTACTTATGCTGATGTGTCCGCTATCATACTACTTTACCATACCTCACTGACCAAAGCTTTTGGAGTCTTCAGGGAGAACTCTTCCAGGTCAGTTCCTTGTCAGGCTCGTGTTCCTTATGTCATTAGTGCTCACAGTGGTATACGTTGCTAGATTCTAGGTATCCGAACTGTTATAGCTCTTATTTAGTTATACGATTAGTAGTTCGGGATGATAGAGATTCGAGCCTTTTGTATGTGTGTATCATCCCGAGTATCTCCTTTTGGTCCAAATCCTGATCAATAGTTCCATACATTCTTGACCGTTAGTTTCTGATAGTTTCATTGTTTCTTTCTTGTGTGCTCTGTTTTTGGTTTTTTGTTGGATCATATATAGCCTTTCATGTAACTCTAGCTGTTATGCTGCACTAAGTTGGCTAGCTTAGGTGATTTGTGGTGGTGGGGTCTAGGATGGTGGCAGGCCGCTCCTAACTCGACCTCGCTATGTTTTTACTAATCATTTATATCTCGGGCTGAACGGCCTATTTTCTTTATTAACTCCCTATCCTAAAATTACCATTCATCTCATCATTATTTCTCACCCGTCCTTAGTCATTTAGCCATGTCCACAATTGGTTAGATGGTACTATGTCCTAATTTTTATATTATATGTGCTTCTATTCATGCTATCGTTTTTTTGCAGCTATCTCGTCCCTCCCTCGGATAATGTTGTATGTTAGAGAGATGGATTAGGTATTTGAATAGTTTTGATTTTCGGGTACGAGAAATTGGGGGTCGTGATCAGGTGGATAGGTAAGAAAAAAAGAGAAAGATATAGAATCAATTATTTTTATATATGGTATGTAGAGAGAAAGTCACCATTAGAAGTTATATGAAATCGCATTACTAACTTTCGATCCCTCTCCATAAAGATTACAATGTACACTAATAACAGGCCACAATATCTAAAGCAATTACAGTGCACATGTATACCTGTGAGGGCTTGAGTATAAGAATCACCACTTGAACACAGCACACCTTGACAGGAGATATTGCTCTTCGTGTCCAGGTGTAGATGGGTTGAGGCTAGTCCAAGAGGGCTATGGCGCACAGATACTTAATCTGTCTTAGAGGTCACTGCTGAGAGCAACCACGCGATAACCACCAGTGAAATCCAGTTACCTCGAGGAGCCGACTTGAGAGCGTGACACAGATAGGGAAGACCCGCGCCTGTCTCGATCTACCCATGGAGACCACATAGACTAACAAATCAATTAGTATATAAGCAAGAAGATAACTATGCTTAAGGATGACTAAAAATGAGGTAAAAGATCAAATAAAAAAATAGTTCTAACACACTGACATTCCATAAACACTAAATACAATCTTCGTAATTCGTGTCACAAGCATAATGCTGTCTTCTTATTATGGTACAGCAGTGTATAGGTGGCCACTTTAATCTTCTCAAGGCGGATAATCTCCATATGGACCAATAATATAGGAGTGGAATTGTAGTCCTAAGTAATTGGCTGTAAGCTTTATGAAAACTAGATATTAAACCTTTAATTCTAGCCAAAGAGAAAATATATTTCAATACTCCCGTCTAGATATGGTCTGAAAGCAGTATCAGTTGAGTCACATCTCACAGCCCTTCTAGATGTAAAGGTACAGGCTCTTATCTCCTGCCTCACTTACCTTTGTACGGAGTTGCGTTTACAAGCTCCTCCAGTTAGCTATTTGGGATTGGAAAACTCAGAGAGGACAATGTAATATGGTAATCATCCTACTTTTCTCTCATGGCAGGAGAATGTATCCTCATAAGAGTAACTAGTGGGAAAATGTTCTCTACTAGTGAGTGTTTTTTCCCAATCAGATTGTGGCATAATTAAGGATAAACATACAGCTTGATATTAATTAACTAGGAGTAAAAACCTCTTATTTCTGCAATATAATACTCCTCTGACTATTGAGTATCAAATATATGACATGTTACACTCATTATGGTATTATGGTATACTCTTTGTATACCTGGTATAATATTACAGATCAAAGCCCTATACTAGTGCACTATTTTATCGAGAAAAAGCCTGTGTCTCTTTGGCAAAGAGATGAAGAAGAATTATTGTAAGAAGTCCACAACTAGCTCTCGACGTAGTGGCAAGAGTCAAGACTCTTATAGATGCACAGAACTTGTGACCACTGACCACCCTGGCTGTTATAATGCATGGGGGGCTACAGGAGGACTGGTCTCTGTTCAAAAAGAGCCTAAATAACACAACACCAAAGAGCTTCCTCCACAACTGGCTGGTACGACCCAGAGACTAATAGAATACGCCCTTCTAATGCCAGCATAGGTCTGAGAGTTGCCCACTCTTAGTGCAATGACCAACCTACATCTATCATGGGGAACCATCCAAGCCTCAGCACATTCCGAGCGCGCACTATGCGGCAACGAGGGTGTAGAGTACGATTTGCTTAGAGTATATTTCGCTCAAGAACCCTCTCTCGAGTCCATAAACGCTCCCTGATGGTACAAGCACGATTTTGTACTGACCACCACAGCATGGAAGAGAGCTCACAAATTGTCTTAGAGTAGATTCTAGAGATGAAAGACTTGTCAGACTGCAATAGAGATAACAATAGAGATGAACATAAATGAATATTAAAAATTCAAACCCCCATGGCTCAGGACCATAATGCCAACCAGAGGGGGATAGAGAAGGATTGTAAGATCTATAATAATGTGCGTGGACAAACTGAATATACAAGTAAGGCTTCGGGACACACTGACAAAAGACCTTTCAGGATTCGGTCATGAAGCATAGTAACGACTTCGGAATGGGCTGAGGTATGCTATAAGGAGTGGTGCGTAGAAATAAAGAGCAGCCCGACACATCCTCCTTAGGCTGCGCATCACCGGGTTCGAGATACACAGCTCTCATAGACCCCGATCATTGGTGGTGGCCGAGAAGCCGTCTGAAACTCCAATTCCAGGAGAAACTCAAGTACATTAGGTTCGCAGGGTAACTCTCATAAGAAGCCCGTTGCGTGGAACACTCCGCTTGGCCAGTTCGCACGAGCACCGGGAGGCAACGAGACGCGCATAGCAGACAGTAGGCGATTGCAAGTAAACACACCTATCACACGACAAAATATAACCGAATGTGCGATAACAGACCATCCCGCTCTGTATTCAGCATTCACAGAGAATCGCCCAATCGCCCATGATTCAATCAAACAAAAATCCAGCAAAGAGATGAGGTGATAATGGGCAGCAGCCGCAAACCCTTACCATCCTAGTTGAAGAACTATTGACAACTTGTTGCTCAATTGAGGGATCATGGATCTTTAAGGGAGTGAGCCAATTATTCACATGAGCGAAAGCTGAACTCCAGTGAAGTCTACCTCATAATGGCTATAGAAATATTGACATCATAAATCGCGCGAGTGAGAAGAAAGATATCGATGTAAATCTCCAACCATGCTTACTAAGAATATTAGAACGATCTGTGTGTGTGTGTTCTTGTTTGTGTGTGTATCGCCGATGTATACTCTTGATGGTGTGCTGGATGAGAACATATTGTGTGTGTGTGAATACATTCCTACCAAAATTGGTTTTTATCTGAAACGGTTTGCCCATTCTGCATCATTGTGTGTGTATTACCAGAATACATTGAAATCTGGTGTGTGTTGGGCTATGGGAGGTGCAGATTGGGAAGGGGGTCTAAGTTTGATAAGATCTATTAATATGAAATGCACAAAAATATTTTTGATGAAAGTGAAATCTCCTGGAGCTTAGTCTATTAGGAGTGAAAGAAGATAGAGGTACGTAGGGTACTGGAAGTTAGTGGTGAGGTTAGGGAAAGCAAGTAGATAGACTAGTCTATAATTTTTATTCTTACTCTTCAACCTAGCAGCTTTTTCATCACCTAGGGAGGTGGTCAAAAATTTAGAATCTTTCGACTCATTTCAGATTTAAGGAATTGGAACCCGTCGTTGTAATAAGATTTCAGGCTCTATATATATATATATATATATATATATATATATATATGGAAGTATACATTCAGTCCATTAATTGTATGTTAAGAGATGCATGGTCCATTATATAACAATATGTTAAAGTACAACTTTGAAGAATTACAGAAACAGAAGAGAATTTTTTCAGTATGCATTGGCAATCTTAGGCTGCCTGTCTGGATAGATTGAGAGGTTGGATGAGCTGGGAGTGCAGAAGAAGCACTGATCTGATTTGTTAAAAAGGAAAATCTAAAATGCTCAAATATTTGAAAACTGGTCTGAAGTCTTCATCTTCTTCAAGTATTTTTGGGTTTGTTGGTTTGTGGTTGAATATAACTCATTTGCTGTTCTCAATCATGCATGCACATTATCAGAAAACTACTGACAATGGTGGTCGGATAAACCCATTTTCTAAAAGAAAAATGTCCTAATTTGTAGGATTTACCAATCAGAACGAGCAAATACTTCTGGGACCCACGTGAAGCTACCAAGAATTTAACAATCAGCTTTGGCTGCCCGTTTGTCAGTCTGCCATGGCCTAAGTACTGTAATCCAGACAGAGTCTGGCAGGTACCAAGTAGAATGGAATTAGCCCTCACATTATACTATAATTAATGTGCTCCAAGATGATATTTAATACAGAGCATCCTTGCACACTTGTGGGTCATGGTGAGTTCATCATAAATCAAATATCCTAAGACTCCCTGCCTCACCACTACACTAATGGTAATCCATGAGATTTCCATGTTGTTCTTCCTGTTTAATTCTACGCAATAGGACTTGCATTTCCATGCATCCTTATTGTATTTAACTTTGTACAATTTAGCATTTCATTTAGTTTCTTGGGAACTTCCTGAATTCTAAGGCTGCCGTTGGCTGTGAAATATCAATACTACATCTTCTACAAATGTGCTGAGGTTTCCTCATAATGTATTTTATTACATGTTTTATAAATGACTTACTCTTATTCTTTTATAAAATAACAGTATAAGACAGCATTAAGAGGAAGGTTCTTCCAACAGCATTAGAGGTCTCCTTCAATGGTAACATCCTAGATAAAAAAGAAATTAAAATATCTATCCTAGAATCCATTCTTTGGTTTTCATTCACACCAAACGTCATGATACCCATGATACAGCTTGCTAAGATCCAGACACACTATAGTAATGACAGTGGTATTCTTCATTTTTAGTGTGTGTGTGGGTGCAGTGGGTGGTTGGGTGTGTCTGTCTGTTTCTGTGTGTGTATGTGGTATGTATATGGGTCCATGTGACACAGCACATGTGTGGAGGTGAGAGGACAACTTTGTGAAGCTAGTACCCTCCTTTCAGCTTCATGTGGGTTCTAGAGTTGAAACTCAGGTTGCCTGGATTGCATGGCAAATTTCTTGACTCACTGAGTCACTTGTTGACCCAAGACATTCTTCTTATTGGGAATTTTATAACACTTAAAAAGTAGAGAGGAGGTCTGTCTGGAGAGATGACTCAGTGGTTAAGAGCACTGCCCATTCTTGCAGAAGACCCATGTTCAAATTCCAGCAGCCACATGGAGGCTAACCACTGTTGAAATTCTAGTTCCACAATATCTGATACCCTCTTTTGTCTTCCACTGCATGACAAGGGTGCACTTACATACATGCTGGCATAACACCCATACACAAAATGCAATAAATGATTTAAAATTTTAGGCAGAGGAAGCAGGCATGGTGACACACACTTTTATTTTTTTAGGCTTATCTATTTTATTTTACTGTTATTATTATTAAATTTTTCCATCCATCATACATCATTTCTCAATCCAATTTAGAGTCATTTCCCTTTCCATGCCCTCCACCCCACCTGAGTTCCTACACTCTGCCATACATGTCTTGCATCTTTTTCTGAGTCTTTCCAGAGTTTTTTTTTCCCCCAAAACACAGGCTTATTGATTTCTGGAGAACTTCACTGTTTGAGTCTTTTTTTTCCAGTTCTTTAGTTGTTGTTGTTCTCTCCAACTTGTATTGCATATATATATGTATATGTATATATATATAAACATATATATATATATGTATATATATAAACATATATATATGTATATATAAACATATATATATATGTATATATACACACATACACATACATACATACACATATCACCTGAATTGGAGGTTTTTCTTTTTGCTAAAAGATGTCATGTTTTCCTCAAGGAGGTGTTTGAAGGTTCCTTCTTGGCAAGCCCAAACAACCATCAGTCTTGCCCTTGTGCTCCACACTAAGGTCTTTTCTTCCCATGGTCACCCAAATGAGGTCCAGTAAGCACGCATCCTGTTTTGATCTTCCTGTACTGGCCTCCGTGCTACAGCCTGGGTAATTCAACAATGGCAGTCTATATTCTGAAGAGGCTGAAATCCTAGTAACTGCTCAGTCCACAAGCTGGATATCTCAGCAGTCCCCATCTGGTATTGAATGTTTGGAGGATTCTTGGAGAGACATGAGTCTTCAGTCCCTATTGGAGGGTTAAAAAGCTGTGTCTCGTGTCTTTGAAGAATGGCAAAAGCATTGGCAACTATAGAGTAGATGCACTTGACAGTAAGAATTGAAGACAGGCAAAACAACAATGCTCTCTCCTTTTTTTTTTCTTTTTGTCTTTTTACTAAGATCTCAAGTTTTATATCTGAAGTACAATTTTTCAGGCCTTACTGATCATTTATTTCTGGTTTTACTTTCCTTTTGGATGCTTAAGGCCACACATTTAGCCCAGATTAAGCAAGGTTTTTGTTTTCTTAAGGTTAGTTGAGGATCTACTCCTCAGGAGTTACTTGTTTTTTTATTGGAGGGGGGAGGGGTGGGAGCCCCTGGATCTTTTCGGCTTTTCATTTACCAGTTCCATCCACTCAAGGACAAAACCAGGTCTTGCTAGACCAGGCTTCCCTTTGTGAAGCATGAGCAGACTTTCCTCTTTATAGACTGGACACTAGTTGAAGTCCTATTAGTGGGTCTCCAAGACCTCCCTATGCAGGAAGATTGGTGACCCACATTTGCAGGACATTTCAAGAGATGTCCCCATGCATAGTCCCCTGAGACTTAGTTGACCTCTGAGGGCAAAGAACAAAGTTATTCCTTAGATCCCTCAGCCAAATTGGTATGGGTGTTAAGTATGGTCATTAAGTACCCAGAAAGGTTAAGTTACACCAGCCTGATACATCGCACCTACACTAAAATTATATCTTCTTAAAACAAACTGTATGTTATTTCCATATCATATTCTTGATTCACATTTTTTCATTTTAATTTTATATTACTCTAAAATTTGTATACATACTCACCATCATATACCAAAAATCCAAAGTCTGAAAATAAATGGTAGATTAATTCTAGGACCTGTTTAGGGATTCAAAATATAAGAGCACAGTTGTTTTCAGATAACAAGGAATATAACATTAATGTTGCTCAGTTTGCCTTGCAACTAGGTACTTGGTGTTAGCATCCACAGATGAGGGATACCATTTGTCTTTTGTTTTTCTGGGACTGTGTTACTTTGCTTAACATAATATCTTCTAGTTCCATCCATTTACCTGCAAATTTTATGATGTCATCTCTCTTTACCATTGCATAGAACTCCACTGTGTAGATGTACCACATTTTCTCTATCCACTCATCAGTTGAGGGACACTTTGTTTGGTTTGAGCTCATTGCTATTGTGAAGAAAGCTGCAATAAACATGGTTGTACATGTATTTCTGTGGTAGGATGAGTCTTGTGGGTATATACCCAGAAGTGGTATGGCTGTGTCAGGTGGTAGGTTCATTTTGAATCTTTCAAGGGTTCTCCACACTACTTTCCATAGTGGTTGAACAAGTATGCATTCCCAACAGCAGTGGATGATGGCACACACTTTTATTTTTTTATTTATTTTTGTATGTGTATGAAGGTACTGTCTGCTTGTAGGTTTGTGCACCCGTGTCGTGCAATGCCACGGAGGTCAGAAGAGGGTCTCAGATTCCCCTGGAACTGGAGTTCTCCTGGAATTGGAGTCACAGACGGTTCTCAGCCGGATGGCACACACTTTTAATCCTATCAGATGGAGACAAATGTAGGAGGATTTCTCTGAATTCCAGGCCAGTTTAGTCTACAAAGTCAGTTTCAGGCCTCTTAAGGCCAGAGAATGAGACCCTGTCTCAAACAATCAAAAGCAAACAAACAAAAAAAAAAAAAAAGGAGAGGAAACTGAGCCTGAATTTAAAAGGATTTCTTAATCATCAGCACATTCCATTTTAAGTACCTTTCAATTAAAATTTAATAATGTATATGGTTTTGCCAGAGCCAATGCCCAGGTCAGTGGGCTGGTACTATGGTGTTTTTACTTATAACCAGAAAGTTTCACCAATGGAGGAAACTAAGCAAATTGAATTGGGAGAGGCAGTCCTTGGAATCATACCCAAGTAAGTGGAATGGAAGTAGAAGTGGTAGGGCGGAGGGCAATTTGAGTGTTGAGAGGAAGTTCTGGCAGAATGTGGTGAGTAGAAAGTTATAACTATACAGAGTTTTGGATAGAGCAATGAGTACCATGGAAGTCTGTCAAGAGATAACAGAGAACAGAGTCAGGGTTGGGCTGGTAACCAGGGATATGATGGTGAACTACCAATGCATTGAACTAGACCTCCTTGCTATAGTCACCTCTTGTCTCTAGATTGCAGGCTGCACCCTCAACTGAACTTCAAGTATAATCTCAGCCATAGGGAAAGGAAGGATTAAAGCACAGGAAACAAAACTGGCATGGAAATCTTTAATCTGTGACCAGTTCATTGCTGTGCCAAATTGTAGGCTCCAGTGTTACATAACCTAACTCCAGTTTGGGCCCCACGATTTTCTAGTCATATATTCTGTGTAAGTTCTTAATTTTCCATGCTTCAGTTTCCTCATCATAGAAACAAAAAGTTTTACTATGTGTATCATAAAATTGTTAGAAGGACTCTGTGTGTCAACACATGTAAAACACTCAAAACCAGCATCTGATGCCAAGTAAGTGCATGTTCCTGCTCTTAAACAGCATTATTTCCTTTCTGCTCAGAAAATATGGATATGTGTCCTTTCTCCAAAGTCTCTTGTTTTCTCCATCATTTCTCTAGTGACCAGTTGTGGTTCTGTTATCTCAATAGCTCCTTCAAAGACCCCAGATGGAATTTCCCCAGGCTTAGAGAATTTTAACTCATGAAAAGAAGTTAGGTTTTTGAAAATTGTTGCTCGGTGGCTCTTCACTTTCCATTTTAGTCAGTGAGAGCCTTGTACTTAATCACTGCTTTAGTCTCCCATAAGAATCTGCCCTTGTCACCTATATCACACTTTCTCTTCCCAAGACCCAGGGATCATCATGAAAGAAGGGGAAGACAGATTATAATAGGCAGAGGTGGTAGAGAAATACAAGGAAACTATGTTGTCTGGACACTACAGGGTAGTTGTACATATGAACCCACAGTGGTCATGACAGCATGTACAAGACCTGTGCAAACTCAAGCCAGACAAAAATACAGCATAGCAGGGCATGGTGGCTCACACCTTTAATCCTAGGACTTGGGAGGCAGAGGCAGGCGGATCTTTGTGAGTTCAAGGCCAGCCTGGTCTACACAGTGAGTTCCAGGACAGCTGGGGCTACAGGGAGACACTGTCACAAAAATACCAAAAAAAATAAATAAAATACAGCATAGATGGGGAAGGTGGGCAAGAAGCTACAGCCCTAACTGATAATCTATTAGCAATTTATAGATACTGAGAAAGAGAGAGTCAGTTTTCCTTACTGGTGTGCTGCCTGGCAGGTTGACCAGACTCCAAACGATAGATACATATGCAAGAGCATTTTGGAAACACAGACTAGACGCAATAGGCCTTACAAAGTACACAGAAGACCAAAGGACATGAAATAGGGGGATACTGAGGTGGAGGTGGAGAGGGGTTTGAATATGATCAAAATATATTGTATAAAATCCTCAAATGAATAAAAATATTTTAAAAAGAATTCGTTTTTGTTCTTATTTGTGTTTACAAATAAGAACAAAGACAAATTTTCATTAAGGAAAATTGAGGAAGAAAAATAATATTGGAATATTGCAAAGCAAAGAAAAATAGTCTTGAAGTACTGGAAAGGACATTGTAGGATAATTAAAATATCTAGTGATATGGTTTCTAGTCTTGTTTTTTGTTACAGCCATTTGAATCTGTCAAGTTGCTTACCCTCTGTGGTTCTTGAGTCCTTATTTGTCAGGGCTAGGTATTGAATGGGATATACTCCATGTTTGATCTGTTCAGCATTCTAATCATTAGCCCCATATGACTACTGAATGCTTAAAATATAGCTATTCTTAATTGAGATGTGCTATAACTGTACAATGCAGACCACACATTTTAAGATCTTTGTACCAAAAAAAATGTAAAAGATCTCATTAATATTTGATATTACATGCTGAGGGAATGTCTTGGATATATTGGATCAGTGAAATGGCTCAATACCTAAAAGCACTTGCTTTCAAACTTGATGACTCAAGGTGGATACCTAGACCCTACATGGCAGGAAGAGAAATCAACTCCTGAAAGTTGTCCTCTGACCACACATGCATGCATACACATATACACACATACATACACACAATAAATAAATAAATGTAATAACATGTAAAAAGAATAATTTATATCTAGCATGAAATAAAATATTATTAAAACCAGATTAACATGTTTCATTTTCAGTTATTTAAATGTGGCTACAAAAAATTTTGAATCACACTTGTGGCTTTCATTAGACTCCCATTGGAGAGTACTGTTCTATAAGATAATCTTTTGTCCAACTAATATCTTGAATGGCTTGCATTGGTAGTACAAAGTCTGAGATAATCCAAAGTCTAAGATGGAAGTCTATGAAATGAGACAGACAGTAAAATCTCTAGTAGTATTCTTGAACAATTTTTTCCTTCTTCATAGCTTTGGCTAGTGGTAAAAAATGTCTCAGTTCTTGAAGATGAATTTCCAAAAACAGCATAGTAAAATTAACATTGCATTTTGCATACCACAGAATGTCAACTGTTTATTACTTTAACATCCTTAGATGTTAAAGATGTAAGATAATGTATCAATGACATTTATAACTCTAATTAGCAGTGAAGAATTCTTCAAACTTGAAAAATACCTGAAAAGTAATATACCAATTCTAATTGAGAATGAAAAATTTGAACATTGAATTTTGGGAGCTTGAAAATATTGGGCTGGAGAGATGGCCTAGCGATTAAGAGAGCTGACTGCTCTTGCAGAAGACCCGGGTTCGATCTTCAGCACCCACATGGCGGCTGAGAACCGTCTGCAACTCCAATTCCAGGAGAACTCCAGTTCCAGGGGAATCTGACACCCTCTTCTGACCTCCGTGGCATTGCATGACACGGGTGCATAAACCTACATGCAGACAGTACATTCATACACATAAATAAAAACATAAATAAAAACAAAAGAAAATATTATAATGGTGTTATATATAAACAGTTGAAGACCATTTACTTTTAGTAGCACCTCTAGAAAATATCATTTCCCTCCTACATAGTCTTACTGGAGTGAGGTCAGTTTATAGCCAGGAGCAAGTGATTAGGTTTCTCTACAAATATATTCCTTTCAAAACCATTAGGGACATTAGTGGTGAAGATCAGTAACATTAAAGTATTCTAGCAATAATGAAAGCAGGGATGAGAATGAGTGTGTGAGTGTGTGTGTGTGTGTGTGTGTGTGTAATTAAAAATTTCAGAATAGACTAGAAATAGTAATCAGAATGATAAGACTGTCAGAGACCTTAATTCTCAGAAGCAGGGGTATGAATGCAGTGTTTATATTTCATGATCCCAAAGAAATTACATGTTAAATTAATACATTCTGTATTCAATTTATGTGCCTAATGTCATAGGACCTGAGACTTGGGGTTTATTTTTGACATTATAGATTTGAAATAAGATGCTTTACTTCTACTGGGCTGGAGATATGGCTCAGCTGTTAAGAGTTCTGTTTGCTCTTGTAGAGAACCTGAGCTCTATTACCAGCAGTCATGTGTTAGCTAACAACCATCAGTAACCCCAGTTCCGGGGGATCTGACAACAACTTCTGATCTCCATGGGCATTGCAGGACACAGTTGCACCTATTTACCTACATCCAGACAATATTATCATACACATAAAATAAAAATAATAAAGTATTTTTAAGAGATGCTTTACTTCTGAAGTTTTTAAAAAATATTTTATTTATTACTTGTTTTGTGTATATGAGTGTATTGCCTGCATGTTTGTAAGTGCAAATGTATAGTGCAATGCCAGCAGAGGGCAGAAGGAGGTGCTAGATCCCCCGGAACTGGAGTTATAGATGGTCGTTAGCCACCATGTGGGGGCTGGAAATTGAACCCAGGTCCTTGCAAGAGCAGACAGTGTTTTAACTGCTGAGCCATCTCTCTAGGCCTACTTGTGAATTCTTAATACATTTTTTCCCTTAGCCTACTTTAAGCCTGTTGCCAAAATGTGTTAGATCCAGACCATTATAATGTATTACAAAGAAGGAGAATTTCCAAAAGGAAAGAGATGAAAAAGTCACATATAAACTCTTCTTTGAAAAATTAATGTTAAAATAATCTACAATGAATCTGTAAATTCCTATTAAATCACCATCTTGACCACGAAAATTTATGCATCTAAATGCATAACAGACATTATCTGCTTTTTTGGAATCTTTTTACCCCTGTAGCTACGAGTGGTGAGTGTGCAGGGGGAAATAATGCAATGGCAGCCTGTAATATATAGGTTTGAGTCATAAAACAACAAAAAAAATGAAAACAATTTCTTGGTTTCCCCAAATAGAAGTAATTTTGCTTTTGTTTCTGGGTTCAGGCTGAGAGTTAAATTGGAGAAGGGAATAGGAACAGAAAACGAGGGCCTTTCAGAGCTACTTTTTCCACTTGAAGAGGTTGCTTGGAGCTACTCAAGGTCTTACACATAAAATAAAATGGTTATACTCTTTTAATCAGCATAGCCTTGGATAAGCTTGGCTAAGTCCTGCTTTCTGTGATTCAGATTCAATAAAGCCTTCCTGAGGAGCTACAGTCCTCTGAACATCAGCCACATTAAATGTCAACCAGGCCCTCCAATTTGCTGGCTCAGGCACAGAGTGCCATTTGCAAGAGGTCAGAGCACACATACGGGATCAGTGAGTGCCCTGGGTAAAAGACATTCTGGGTTCTCTTTATCTTTTGGGGACTGTTTGCCTTGCATTATTTGCATGGGTGACTATCTTTGTCACAAAACCCCTTTTGTTTGCCTTCTAGAATCACTTCACTACCAAAGACAAATATTACAATACATTTCATGTATGTAGGATATTATTCTGGCTATGGTAGATATGGTATCTGGGGCTATAAAGTGAAAGGAGACATAGTCTCAGAATTCAAGAAGTGCATATTGTAGTTGGGGAAAGAATCTACTGATGATCAAAATATAAATAGCAATATATCTAGGCAGGAGGGGGGGTAGCACACATTTCAATTAGATTCAAATGTGCACAGGCATGACCAGCTGTCCAGGTGAATGGGCCCACAGGAAGACTATTACCTGTGTGCTGAACAGTTTTTTTTAAAAAAATGCCTCCCTCAGAACAGAAATGAAAACAGCCAGGAGTAGCATGTTGATAATAGCAATAAAGCTCAAGGAAATAATGTTCTGAGTAAGATCCAACAGCCACACTGTCATTAACCCATCCCCAAGGAAATAGTGCTTGGACTCTGGGAAAAAAGAAAGCTGTAAGTAAATATTTTCTTTCACTAAAACCCTGCAGAACATTTGAGAAAAAAACATTCCAGACTTATCTAATAGTCTATAGCAAACAAGAACTATGGTATCCATAGTAGTCATGAATGTTATATTCCAAATAGTACAAAATAGTACCAAGTTTCCAATTTCTGGATATTTGGGTCACTGTGATAGCTGTTTCTGGCATGTGATAGCTATTTCTGGCATGTGGACAGAGGTATGCAACTAAAACTTAAAGATCTGTGATTCTAATGTAAATACCCACCAGAAGGCATCTACCTGGAAGGTGGCACTGACTATCCAAACTGAAAAAAAAGTAGCCAGGTGGAACCAGTCAGCCTTTGTCATCAAGCAATCAACAGAATGGCCTGAAGGAGACAACAGAGTACTCATGATGGTAGGAAGCAACATATAAGCCCAAGAGGAGAAGGTAACATATGAGCCCAACAAAGATCTTTTACTGACATCTGTCAGCAATAGAGATCAATGTTGGCCTTCTAATCTGATACTTGACTGGCCTCGTCACACTAACTAACTTCATGGATGCCTTTTATCCTTAAAAAAATCTATGAATTCATTCATGAAGAGTAGATAATTATTCTAGTGGTAGGTTTGGCTTTTCTACTTGTGAAGCCTCAGCCTGACACACTATGCAGGGTCTTAGAAAGTATGATTCGGGCTGGAGAGATGGCCTAGCAGTTAAGAGCGCCGACCACTCTTACAGAGGACCTGGGTTCAATCCCCAGCACCCACATGGCGGCCGAGAACCGTCTGAAACTCCAATTCCAGGAGAACTCCAGTTCCACGGGAATCCGACACCCTCTTCTGACCTCCACAACATTGCACGACATGGGTGCACACACCTGCATGCAGACAGTACATTCATACACATACCGAAATAAATAAAAATTTAAAAAAATTAAAAAAAAAAGAAAAAGAAAAAACTTTAAAAAAAAAGAAAGTATGATTCACAGGGATGGATTGCCTATAACAGAACATCTGACCAGGACATTCCACTTCACAACAGACAAAGAAGGGCTTAGGTCCATGATCATTAGTTCCACTGGATATATAATATGTTGAACTATCTATGATGTCATAGCCCCACACTGAACAATGGAATTGCCTGCTGAAGGCACAGTTGACATTCCAGCTCAGAGACAAGAATCTTCAAGGATAGAGTGCCTGCCTCCCCAATTCAATATATACACTGAATCAGAGACTTCTACAGGTCACTATATTCCCCACAGCAAGAATATGTGAATCTGTGACCCAAGATATGGAAATGAGTTTTTTCCATGATCTCAAGTGATAAATTAGAGGTTCTGTGTTTCTCATCCATTCAACTTCAGATTCTATAAGATTAGCTTACCCATAGCCCTTTATTGCTTCCCAGAACTTGAAGGTAACACCCAATTGCTGAAGACAAGACATTTTTTGGACACAATTTTGGATAAATGGAGCTGGAACGTACCTGAAAGCCACTTATTCTGAAGGCTAGCTCTCATAGTTTTGAAGAGAACTATGCAAGCTGCTAAGAGAGAACATCAATTGATAGACCAACCCCAGTTTTAAGGCTTAGTAACCACAATATCCAGTACAGCAAACTATATTGTGGCAGCAGTGGAACTTTTATCTTGGAGGTAATCAACAGCTAATTGGACTTAAAGCCAATGGGAGGAAATTCATGTGTGGTACTATAAACATAGCCAAATAAACATGCCTAGAATGAGGTCATAGATATTAGAGAAACCCTCAAGGCTGTATCATCCCTAGACATATGTAAGTTCTATGCGCAAATATGGATCCTTATATTTACAGACAATTATTCCAGTCACCACCCATCAAAGAAAGTTCTTTTGCAACAAAGATTATTTCAGAGTTCCACAACTGGTCACACCAAGATATTGTCTGTGAATTGCCCAACCCTAAGTGACACATCTACAATGAGACCTCTATTTCTAAAGCTCACGGAACATAGTGGAACAAGCACTAGAGGAAATATTAATGCATCCCTCAATTCTCGTCAACAAAGTTCCCTCATGCAACAGCAGGCATGAACGCAAAAGGACATAAATGGCCAACGCATAGAAAGTAAGTGTCCGCAATGTGTGTCTTAGACAGGACTCCTATATTAAACTTCACTCACCCAGGGCTCAGGAAACTTTATGGAAAGAGGGACCAGAAAGTTTGTAAGAGCCACGGAGGATGTGCATGACCATGTGGAAATAGAGTACTACAGGCTCCTGGGACATTATTTGTATAAAACTACAGCAATGGTGTCACCCTGCACAAGACCTATGCAAACTCAATCAGACAAAAACCCAACATAGAACTGTGGAAATGGATAGAAGGCTCCAATCTTAGCTGAAGAACTGTTGGAAGCAGTTTACTTCTGGGTGAGGAAGAGCTGACCTTTTTAAAGGGAGGGACTTTAGATATGCTGACTAGACCTCAGTGGATGAACTTTCACTGAGGATCTTCCAGAGACGCTAACTTGACTTGATATGCCTTGACACCAATGACAGAATGCATGAACTCCAGTGGGAAGGGCTATGGAAGGGCACCAATGGGGACGGGAGTATAAAGATGATTAAGTATGCAATACAGAAAACTTCCTATAAAATTTACCCCCCAAAAGTTTAGGATCCTCCAGAGTTTGAGGATATCCTCACTACATAACACTCCCTTCTGAGAACACAATAAAATGCAGCTTGTACACCTGGGCATGATGACACATGCCTCTAATCCTAGTACTAGGGAAGCAGTGGCAGGCAAATCTCTGTGAGATTGAGGCTAGCCAGCTCTACATTGTGAGTTCCAGGACAACTAGAACTACAGGGAGACCCTGCCTCAACAAGACCAAGAAAACTACAGGTACTACCTGGACACATTTTACTTGTGGTGTTATGAGTCCAGAAGGCAATAAAAGATTAACTGATAATGAATAGCAGCTGAAGTAGGACTATATTTTCACAGTGGGGTAGAGAAGAATACTGGAATCCAGATGACTTACTTGGGCATTTCTCTGTACTTCCTTGCCCAATTGTGACTGAACAGACACAGGAATCACCCTCACACTGAGACTAGAACACTGACCATAGCTTGACAATTGTCTGGAATAAGGTTTGAATTATATCTCTGTTTATACTACAGCTCATATATGTAGTCTCTTCAGCAATAGGGTCTCATTTTGAATTTCTGCTGGGTCACCTAGAACAGGGGCAATGGCTGATATTGTTAAAGATCTATGGGACTGGTTAAGAGTTTCAAAATAAGGAGTACATTCTTGGCATTGGGCTTTTTCTTTGCTAGCCTATGATGTCCATTAAGGACATTATCCCTTTGTTATGGGGTAATTCACTTTAATCCCATTTATATTGTGTATGTATATACTTTAAGAAGCTTCTGTAATGGTGGGTGTCTATATGACTTTTTCTGAAGGCCTATAGTATTAGGTAGCCCTCCCTATACTCCCTCCTCTTTCTTATTCTTTTTCATAAGTGGACATGAGGTCTGATTTCATATATATATATATATATATATATATTTCTTTATTAGGCTGAAAGATGTCATGTTTTCTTTAAGGAATTGTTTGAAGGCTCCTTCTTGGCAAGCCCAAACCACCATCAGTCCTGCTCCACACTGGAGTCTTCCCTTTCCATGGTCACCAAATGAGGTCCAGGAAGCACTGTATCCTGTCTTGATTTTCCTGTACTGGCTTCCGTGATACAGCCTGGTTAGTCCAACGACTGCAGTCTATACTCTGAAGAGGCTGAAACCCCATGCATATTTTAGAGTATTTCAAAATGAATGAGAAAAAACTAGTTTGTCATGACATTGTATCTAACCACAGTATTTATTTTATGGGAGTGCTTCTTAATATTTCTTATACAAGGCTGCTTGAACTTTTGTCCAAGCCTTTTCTAAAATATTATACAGTAATTAAAAGTATCAGGCTGGTGTAACTTAGCCTTTCCAGATGCTTAACGACCATACTTAATGCACAATCCACTTTGGACAAGGGACTTAAGGAATAACTTTGTTCCTTGCCCTCAGAGGTCAACTGAGTCCCAGGGGACTATGCCTGGGGGCATCTCTTGAAATGCCTCAAGTTTACCTTCCAGATACTGAGACAAACTTCATACCTCTCCCCTTATAGACAAATTAAAAACCATGATGGTGATATGTATATATCTCTAACTGTTAATTAGGGCCAATTGTTACATGTGGTTAATTTCCTTATAAAAACAGGTTACTACCCTTTTCTTAATTGACCTAGATAGGCATATGAACTGTAAAGGATAATTATATAGAGCCAAATTCAATAGTAAAAGGTGTTATAAGCTGGTGTAATTAAGCAAATTATATTTCTAAACGGAGTCTTGACTTCGGCAATGAATTATTCTGCTAGGAGATGTTGGCAAGGGGCTTCAACCCCTCCCCCCCAACCCGCCCCCCCCCCAAATTATAAAGCCTTTTGCCTATAAGTGGGATTATGCAGGATGAAAGGCGAGTAAGTCCATGTTGTCAAAGACCTGGTGTGAGATGAAAAAATGTTATGAGATGTCACTTGCTAATGTACAACTGGCCACTGAAATGCAAAGAGCATTACCAAAGAGCCCACTAAAGAATTCAGCAACATATTGGTCTCTCCTGAGGACAAGCAAGACTCCTCCGTCAGTATCAGCTACACCTCACAGCCTGGAGATACTGTGACAAGTGGCGCCAGTGCTCTATATATACATCCCAAATCTAATTGGCTATTAGGTTCTTCCTTGGAGGAAAACTCCATGAGATGCCCACTAAGCTTCATATCCTCTAGTGGTTAGGAGAGTTATAAGCCACAATAAGAACGTGTCACCGCTTTCTAGAGAACCACAGTTGCGCGGATTAGCCTACCATCCAAGCATCTGTGTTATGCTCACAGCTTAGCTTATACTAATAATTGGTACTGCTTAGTGCCTGTTACATCCAATTGCTTTTGTGCTTTTTAGGATGATCTTAAAACGATTATCACTGGAGGAAAGCTGTCAACCCATGAGGGAAACAACCTGATACGACTAGAGTCCAAAATGAAACTCCAAAGAAAAGTAGACTGTTTTCTTCTCACCCATTGTGCCCCTTTCCCACCCAGGTGAAAAAAATTTTGCAGAGAAGAAAGAGAGGAATTTTTTGAGAAACGGAACTGGATTAGATTAGAATTACGTGTAAGGGCTGCGGAGAGAGATAGGGGTTGAATCATGAGGACTATAGGAATATAGTCTGGACTGCTAATTTAATCAACATGCCTGTGCATACAAAGCTTCTCCAAACTGGGCTATGGGAACCTTGGGTTGTTCAAAATTTGGACACAGATATGACATACAATTGCACCACATACATATTGTATGGCCAAAAATGAGTAACATCAATGTTCATCTGACAAACAACTGTGTTATTATATTGGTAGAATCCCTTTAAAATAAAACAAATAACAATAAAAAAAAGAAGGTGAAAAGAAAGAAAAAAAGAGTCACAAAGACTATGTGGGAAGAGGCTAGCTCCTTCTTTCACAGAGATCCATCGCTTGCCTCCTGAAGTCTCGTATCAAAGACTGTACAATATGTTTAAAGGATATTTAGATTCCTCCCCCAGCTGTATCTCCTTGTCAACCCTTGATTTCATTTACATATATGTATATATAAATGCCTCTTGGGTCAAACCTGTCTCCCCAATTGCCCTTTGGTGTTGGTCCATCCATGGGAGGCTGGTCCAACCTATCCAGTGTCACAACCTTAAAGAAGATAGACTCTCCCCTTCCTTGCAGATATTGATTGCCAATAGTTCCTTACTTTGAACTGGGGCATTCTACACTCCCCCACTTTCATGCTGGGATTCTGTATGGTTTGATCTTCTGTAGGCCTTATGCATGGTGGTCACCATTGCTGTGTGACCTGTGTAGTCACAGGTTCATAAGTTTGATATCAGGTGCCAGTACATAGTTTCCCGACTTCTGTGGATTTTTCCAATTGAAATATACATATTGCAAGTTTATGATAAACTGATTGATGGACTGTGTTGAGTTTGGTTTTAAAAAACAATTATATATATATATATATATATCTAATATAATATTATATACTATGAAATCAGACCTCATGTCCACTTTATGAAAAAGAATAAGAAGAGGAGGAGTGTATAAGTAGTAGGGAGGGATAACCTATATCTATAGGCCTCAGAAAAGTCATTTATAGACACCCACCATTACAGAAGCTTCTTAAAAGTATATACATACACAATATAAATGGGATTAAAGTGAATTACCCCATAACAAAGGGATAATGTCCTTAATGGACATCATAGGCTAGCAAAGAAACGCCCAATGCCAAGAATGTACTCCTTATTTTGAAACTCTTAACCAGTCCCATAGATCTTTAACAATATCAGCCATTGCCCCTGTTCTAGGTGACCCAGCAGAAATTCAAAATGAGACCCTATTGCTGAAGAGGACTACATATATGAGCTGTAGTATAAACAGAGATATAATTCAAACCTTATTCCAGACAATTGTCAAGCTATGGTCAGTGTTCTAGTCTCAGTGTGAGGGTGATTCCTGTGTCTGTTCAGTCACAATTGGGCAAGGAAGTACAGAGAAATGCCCAAGTAAGTCATCTGGATTCCAGTATTCTTCTCTACCCCACTGTGAAAATATAGTCCTACTTCAGCTGCTATTCATTATCAGTTAATCTTTTATTGCCTTCTGGACTCATAACACCACAAGTAAAATGTGTCCAGGTAGTACCTGTAGTTTTCTTGGTCTTGTTGAGGCAAGGGTCTCCCTTTAGCTTTAGTGTCCTGGAACTCACCAATGCAGAGTGGCATAGCCTCAATCTCACGAGAGTTGTCCTGCCACTGCTTCCCTAGAGCTCCTAGATTAGATGGCATGTGTCATCATGCCCAGGTGTACAAGCTGCATTTTATTGTGTTCTCAGAAGGGAGTGTTATGTAGTGAGGATATCCTCAAACTCTGGAGGATCCTAAACTTTTGGGGGGTAAATTTTATAGGAAGTTTTCTGTATTGCATACTTAATCATCTTTATACTCCCTTCCAACATGCCCTCACATAGCCCTCCAACTGGATTCATAACATCTGTCATTTGTGTTCAAGGCATATCAAGTCAAGTTAGCGTCTCTGGAAGATCCTCAGTGAAAAGTTCATCCATGAGGTCTAGTCAGCATATCTATAGTCCCTCACTTTAAAAAGGTCAGCTCTTCCTACCCAGAAAGTAAGAACTTGCTTCAACAACAGTTCTTCAGCTAAGACTTGGAGCTCTATCCATTTCCACAGTTCTCTGTTGGGTTTTTTCTTTTGTGACTTTTGAGTTGCATAGGGTCTTGTGCAGGGGTTTGGACACCTTTGTGTAGTTTATACAAATAAGTCACTAGGAGCCGTTGTATTATCTATTCCAATGAGTCAGCACATCCTCCGTGGCTCTTACAAACTTTCTGGTCCCTCTTTCCATAAAGTTTCCTGAGCCCTGGGTGAGGAAAGTAATACAGGAGTCAACTCTAGACCCACCTGGAACACTTAAACTCTTCTTTATGGTTGGTACCATTTAGTGCCCTTTTGGTTCATCCTGGCCTGTTGCATGAGGGAACTTTGTTGACGAGAATTGAGGGATCATTAATATTTCCTCTAGGTGCTTGTTCCACTATGTTCCGTGAGCTTTAGAAATAGAGGTTCATTGTAGTTGTGTCATTGGGTTGGGCCATTCACAGGACAATATCTTGGTTTCTGTGTGTGACCCGTTGTGGAACTCTGTATTAATCTTTGTTGCAAAAGAACTTTCTTTGATGTGTGGTTTGTTGATGACTGGCATTAATTGTTGTACATATAAGGGCTCCATATTGACGAATAGAAAACTTACTAGGTCTAGGGATGATTTGATGATACAGCCTTGAGGGTTTCTCTAATATCTATGACCTCATTCTAGGCATGTTTATTTGGCTATGTTTATTCGTTTACCACCGAATTTTCCTCCCATTGGATTTAAGTCCACTTAAGTGTTGAGTTACCTTCACGAATAAAAGTCCACTGCTGCCACAATATAGTTTGCTGTACTGGATATTGTGGTTACTAAGCCTTAAAACTGGGGTTGGTCTATCAATTGATGTTCTCTCTTAACAGCTTGCATAGTTTTCTCAAAAACTATGAGAGCTAGCCTTCAGAATAAGTGGCTTTCAGGTACGTTCCAGCTCCATTTATCCAAAATTGTGTCCCAAACAAATGTCTTGTTCTTCAGCACCTTGGGTGTTACTCAAGTTCTGGATGGAAGCAATAAAGGGCTATGGGTAAGCTAATCTTATAGAATCTGAAGTTGAATGGATGAGAAACACAGAACCTCTAATTTATCACTTGAGATCATGGAAAAAACTCATTTCCATATCTTGGGTCACAGATTCACATATTCTTGCTGTGGGGAATATAGTGACCTGTAGAAGTCTCTGATTCAGTGTATATATTGAATTGGGGAGGCAGGCACTCTATCCTTGAAGATTCTTGTCTCTGAAAGGCTGGGAGTCAAACTGTGCCTTCAGCAGCAATGCCATGGTTTCATGTGGGGCATATTGAACATCATAGATAGTTCAATATATTATATATCCAGTGGAACTAATGATCATGGACCTAAGCCTGCTTTGTCTGTTGTGAAGTGGAATGTCCTGGTCAGATGTGCGGTGAGATGGACAATCCATCCCTGTGAATCATTACTTTTTTTTTTAAAGTTTTTTTCTGTTTCTTTGTGTTTTTTTTAATTTTTTTCAATTTTTATTTATTTCGTATGTGTATGAATGTACTGTCTGCATGCAGTGTGTGCACCCCGTCGTGCCAATGTGTGGAGGTTCAGAAGAGAGGTGTCGGATTCCGTGGAACTGGTTCTCCTGGACTTGGAGTTCAGACGGTTCTCGGCCGCCATGTGGGTGCTGGGGATTGAACCCAGGTCCTCTGTAAGCGTGGTCGGCGCTTCTAACTGCTAGGCCATCTCTCCAGCCCGAATCATACTTTCTAAGACCCTGCATAGTGTGTCAGGCTGAGGCTTCACAAGTAGAAAAGCCAAACCTACCACCGCATTAATTATTCTACTCTTTATGAATGATATTCTAGATTTTTTTAAGGTATAAAAGGCATCCATGACAGTTTAGTTTAGTGTGACGAGGCCAGTCAAGTATCAGATTAGAAGGCCAACATTGATCTCTATTGCTGACAGATGTCAGTAAAAGATCTTTGTTGGGCTCATATGTTACCTTCTCCTCTTGGGCTTATATGTTGCTTCCTACCATCATGAGTACTCTGTTGTCTCCTTCAGGCCATTCTGTTGATTGCTTGATGACAAAGGCTGACTGGTTCCACCTGGCTACTTTTTTTTCAGTTTGGATAGTCAGTGCCACCTTCCAGGTAGATGCCTTCTGGTGGGTATTTACATTAGAATCACAGATCTTTAAGTTTTAGTTGCATACCTCTGTCCACATGCCAGAAATAGCTATCACATGCCAGAAACAGCTATCACAGTGACCCAAATATCCAGAAATTGGAAACTTGGTACTATTTTGTACTATTTGGAATATAACATTCATGACTACTATGGATACCATAGTTCTTGTTTGCTATAGACTATTAGATAAGTCTGGAATGTTTTTTTCTCAAATGTTCTGCAGGGTTTTAGTGAAAGAAAATATTTACTTACAGCTTTCTTTTTTCCCAGAGTCCAAGCACTATTTCCTTGGGGATGGGTTAATGACAGTGTGGCTGTTGGATCTTACTCAGAACATTATTTCCTTGAGCTTTATTGCTATTATCAACATGCTACTCCTGGCTGTTTTCATTTCTGTTCTGAGGGAGGGCCTTTTTTTAAAAAAACAATGTTCAGCACACAGGTAATAGTCTTCCTGTGGGCCCATTCACCTGGACAGCTGGTCATGCCTGTGCACATTTGAATCTAATTGAAATGTGTGCTACCCCCCCTCCTGCCTAGATATATTGCTATTTATATTTGCTCCTCAGTAGATTCTTTCCCCAAACTACAATATGCTCTTCTGAATTCTGAGGACTATGTCTCCTTTCACTTATTCGCCCCCAGATACCAATCCCATAGCCAGACTAATCGCCTCCTACATGAAATGTATTGTACTATTTGTCTTGGTAGTGGAAGTGATTTAGAAGGCAAACAAAAAGGGGTTTTGTGACCAAGCTAGTCACCCATGCCAAATAATTGCAAGGCAAAACAGTCCCCAAAAATATAAAGAGAAACCCAGAATGTCTTTACCCCGGGCACTCACTGATCCCGTTATGTGTGCTTGACCTCTTGCAAATGGCACTCTGTGCCTGAGCCAGCAAATTGGAGGGCCTGGTTGACATTTAATGTGGCTGATGTTCAGAGGACTGTAGCTCCTCAGGAAGGCTTTATTGAATCTGAATCACAGAAAGCAGGACTTAGCCAAGCTTATCCAAGGCTATGCTGATTAAAAGAGTATAACCATTTTATTTTTATGTGTAAGACCTTGAGTAGCTCCAAGCAACCTCTTCAAGTGGAAAAAGTAGCTCTGAAAGGCCCTCGTTTTCTGTTCCTATTCCCTTCTCCAATTTAACTCTCAGCCTGAACCCAGAACCCAATCAAAAATTACTCGAAGTGGGGAAACCAAGAAATTTGTTTCATTTTTTTTGTTGTGGGATGAATTCAAACCTATATATTACAGGCTGCCATTGCATTATTTCCCCCTGCACACTCACCACTCGTAGCTACAGGGGTAAAAAGATTCCAAAAAAGCAGATAATGTCTGTTATGCATTTAGATGCATAAATTTTCGTGGTCAAGATGGTGATTTAATAGGAATTTACAGATTCATTGTAGATTATTTTAACATTAATTTTTCAAAGAAGAGTTTATATGTGACTTTTTCATCTCTTTCCTTTTGGAAATTCTCCTTCTTTGTAATACATTATAATGGTCTGGATCTAACACATTTTGGCAACAGGCTTAAAGTAGGCTAAGGGAAAAAAAATGTTATTAGAATTCACAAAGTAGCCGAGAGATGGCTCCAGCAGTTAAAAGCTTTGCTCTTGCAAGGACCTGGGTTCAATTTCCCCAGCCCCCACATGGTGGCTAACGGACCATCATAACTCCAGTTCCGGGGGATCTAGCACCTCCTTCTGCCCTCTGTGGCATTGCCCGACTTATAATTTGCACTTATACCATGCAGGCCATACACTCACTACACAAAAACAAGAATAAATAAAAATATTTTTTAAAACTTTTTTTTTTTTTTTTTTTTTTTTTTTTTTTTTAATATTTTTATTTTTATGTGATGATATCATCTTGTCTGGATGTGGTAAATAGGTGCCACTGTTGCCTGCAATGCCCAATGGAGATCAGAAGTTGTTGTCAGATCCCCCGGAACTGTGGGTTAAGGATGGGTGTTCGCTAACACATGACTGCTGTAATAGAGTCAGGTTCTCTACAAGAGCAAACAGAACTCTTAACAGCTGAGCCAATCTCTCAAGCCCATTAGACGTTTAAAGCATCTTATTTCAAATCTATAATGTCAAAAATAAACCCCAAGTCTCAGGTCCTATGACATTAGGCACATAAATTGAATACAGAATGTATTAATTTAACATGTAATTTCTTTGGGATCATGAAATATAAACACTGCATTCATACCCCTGCTTCTGAGAATTAAGGTCTCTGACANTTAGGGCCCATTATAAACAGTTAACCCCAATAGTATTCAGAGAGATGCTCAGTGTCTGTGACTCAGGCAGTCTGAGGTTCCTCTTTCTTTATTGTTCAGATGGGTCAGCCTCTCTGCTGGCATTTCCCAGTCCATCCTGCACAGCCATAAGTTGTATGTTTTCAGGCATTTAGATTGGTGATTTTTATCTGTGGGAACATAAAATTCTCCTCCCATTGTTAGTTTCAAGAACTCAAAAATTGAAAATTTATCAGTAGGATTGGAACACAGAGTTTTCCATTTGTGACTTCTAAGAAGGCTGTGACTAAGGAAACCCTGTCAAAAAATAAAAAAAAAAATTGCATGAAATTCACAAAAAATCAATAAAAACTGTAAAAAAAAAAAACCAACCCCATGACTAAATGAAGTTCTAGCTACTAAATGTCTTTGCCTTCATCTAAATATCATCCCAGGTGGAGCATTGCTCTTCTGGCATCTATTTTAACTTCTTTTTCTTTTATAATTATTGTTTTCAGCACTGACCCATAGTTTGTACATCTTTTATCCTACATTATTCAGATTGTAGAAATAAGGTATGTGGAAAATGCTGTCTAAGTAGCATTTTGAGTCAGAACTATTAGCAGGCACTGCTATTGAAATAGCTTCATATAAACTTACAATGAATATGAGAATGATTTATCATACTCTCTTGATCACATACTTTTAAGAATTCTTTTTTTTTAATTTTATTTATTTTCTATGTGGATGAATGCACTCTCTGCATGCAGGTTTGTGCACCCGTGTCGTGCAATGCCTCGGAGGTCAGAAGAGAGTCTCGGATTCCCCTGGAACTGGAGTTCTCCTGGAATTGGAGTTACAGACGGTTCTCAGCCGCCATGTGGGTGCTGGGGATTGAACCTGGGCCCTCTGCAAGAGCAGTCGGCATTCTAAACTGCTAGGTTATCTCTCCAGCCCGATCACATACTTTTAAATCTTAAACATGTATGTCCTTTTCTGCACTGTTCAGAGGTCCACAAATATCACAGATTGGATCCCATTTTACTCAAGTTTATGTTTGGATTTCAGTATAATAGCCACCTAGAAAGATTTGCACTATCTATATGGCTTCCATTGTGAGTAGCTCACCTTTCATACACAACACAATATATGGGCCTACAGCCCAGCTTGTCTGAACCCATATGACATTCGCTACCAGCCCCCAGAGAGAAACTCTGTGTGTGTGTGTGTGTGTGTGTGTGTGTGTGTGTGTGTAAGAGTGCTTTTACAGGGGAGAGGAACCTTTATTGGATGACGATGGAGATGAAGCAGTTTCTCATTGTATTCCTTGCTCTATAGATTTGAATGCTAAGGTAATTCTATTTGGTATTGAGCAATTGCGTTTAATTGCCTCCTATGAACTAAGGAAGAAAGTACTGGTTATACAGATGCATCAAGTTCACTTGAAGTTCAGTAAAGGAGTGTTCAGGAGTCTTAGTGTTGGAGTTACAGGAACACTCAGCAGGAAGTACCAGTATGAAAGACGATACAAGCCGGAAGTGGTGGTGCATGCCTTTAATCCTAGCACTTGGGAGGCAGAGGCCGGTGGATCTCTGTGAGTTCGAGTCCATCCTGGTCTACAGAGTGAGCTCCAGGATAGCTGGGACTAAAGGGAGACCATGTCTCAAAAATACCAAAAAAAAGAAAGATAATACAGAAGTCTGAAGTCTGAGGAGAAAGAAGAGACAAAGCTATAGAAAAATATAGAGAACAAAGCTGTGAAAAAATACAAGAGGATACAAAGCTGTAATGAAATATGGAATGAGTTTCAATAACAAGGGTCAGGCACCAACAATGACAGAACATGCATTGTTTCAAGTCACTAAAGGTTGTTATATAATAGATTATCAGTCAAGTCTCAACAAACTCAGAACATGGACGTTGTGTATTTTGTAATCATGATGATCTTAAGCTACAGGTCAACAAATATAAGACTATTAAAACAAGTAACTGATTGCAAATGAAGCAGTACACTTCTAAATAACCCACATGTCAAAGAAGAAATCAACACAGACTAGAAAATATTAATTTAATGGCATCAAAAGTTATTACATTTCAAAACTCATAGGTGCAAGGGGCTGGGTAGATAGCTCAGTCAGTAAAATGCTTACTTTACAAAGTATGAGGACCTGAGTAAGATTCCCAGAACACACTTAAAAAAGACAGGTATGGTGGTAGGTGCTTATAATCCTAGCACTGAAGAGGTGGGAATTGGCAGATTGCCACCAAAAGGAAAACCTTAAGGGTACATCTATAGCAGTACACACAGGGGAAAAAAGTATATATGTACTAACATGTAGGCAGGCTATTAATGATCTGATTCTCCAGTTCAGAAAGAAATAGTAAAAGAAAAATCAAATCCAGAGAAAGTAGGAGAAATAAAGAGAACAAAAATCAAAGAAGAGAAATAGAGTAAAATTGATGAAGCAAAAAACTGAATCTTGAAAAGATTTGATAAAATTAGGGGATACTAGAGAACTTTATAAGCCTAGGTGCCAGAGAGAAGTATTGAAATGTGCTTCTATTTCCCTTACCAGGGCCCAAAGAGTGGAATAAAAAAAATCAGAGACTTCTAGTCAATGCATGTACCTCTCAGCTGGTGGCATTTAACCAGGAAAGATCATAAGATGTGCATGCTTTACTGTATAAATTACAGGATGGTCAGCTCCTGGAGTTTCAAGTAAATGTATTACTTTCAATAAATCAAATATTTTCAGAGGTCTCCATCAAAATCAAAGTAGGGCAGATGCCAAGAACATCATGTTACATCCCTAGTTCCAATTGGCTCTGTCCTCTTATAGGATGGCCATAACAGGTCCAGATGGGACATGCAGACATGATAAAACCTGAGCCAATAAAGGACTTCTCTCTCCATATCTTTTTTTTTTGCCAATTCTCTTAATAAAATTTTCTCTTAATGTCTCATTGACCAGGCTTAAGATAGATATAATTTTCTTAGACTAATTTCTGACACAGGATTTCCATGATTGGTTCAAACTACTTAAGAAAGCACATGTTACTGAAGTATAATATGTCTCAAAATATGTATAGGTCTTGTCACATCTTTATGAACTAAGCCACCTATATCAATAGCACCTGATAATAGTCTTCAACCTTGTTTATATCCAGCACTCCTTTGGCAGTGTGGTCAAGCCTGGGGGCCCCTTTTATTAATAATTTATTCTGATTACTTATTAACTTGACTGTCTACATTGAAAAATGTTTTTAAATGTTTCAAGTGAAGCATGTAGAATTATGAAGGAATATAATTATTTGGAAATGAAATTATTGGAATTTCAATACATTTATTCCAGCTAACTAAGATCAATTTGACCATTTGATAAATATATGGTATAGTTGCAAAATTCAGTGGTAGACATAATTCTTATCATAAATTCTAAATTGCTGAAGAGCACAAAATTCTCCATTAGTGACAAAGTCATAGGTGTTGCTAATGTTTCCTGTGATTACCAAAGCTAAAGAGAGCTACATTTTAGTTTAGTTATAAATAAAAACATTTTTATCACCCAATCAGAGATGTCTTGAATTCTATCAGTGGACCAATTAAAGACTGGTAGATCCAAGTCAGGAACACTTGGATCTTTATACTTATTTTTGGAACAATCTTGATGTTAAGGAATTGAACAGCATGATTCTTGAAAGTAGATAAAGGAAACTGGAACATGGGGACCTACAGATTGATTTATTCACGCAGTCATTCATTCATTCAACAGTTTTTTTTAAATCACATGCCATCCATATTATAGGAACTAGGATCTATGTAGATATGCAGCAATGAATTAAGTAGACGTCATCTCTCCCCTCGGGCAGTTTAGAGACTAGTGTTAAAGAATGATTGTAGAGTAACAAAGGTAAACTGAAGATTCAGAGGGAGGCCAAATTGGCTATGTGAACTGGAATGCAGAGTGCCTTTTCAAACCAAAGATGGCTTGGTAAAGTGTAAAGAATTTCTCCTGATCAAAGCAGACTTTGAAGTCAGTCTACTCTGGAGCCTCAATGAGCCTCCCTGGAGTAACCTTGTGTTTCTCTTAAATATGGATAGTCAAACTAGTGGCTAGCTCCATTTAATTTGATTCTGCCTATTTGTGTTCCTCCAAAATTCTTATGTTAAAGTCTAATTTCCAATATGATAGTATTAAGAAGTAGGGCTTTGGGAAAGTGATGAGGACAAGATGTTAGCTTGAAAAGCATATTATATCTCTGACTTGTAATATCATTAAATATATTTTACTAAACATCTTGATATCCTGTGACAATAGAGCTTTGCTTCTTCTTGCCTTCCTGCATTAGAATGAATGAATATATATATATATATATATATTAAATTGTGGTGGCTTACACCACACTCAGGGAGCTAAGACATGATGGTCTCAAGTTTGATACCATCCTGGGCTACATATGGAGTTTCCAGTCCAATCTACACTACAAAGTGAAAATCTACATCAAGATGAGAGAGAGAGAGAGAGAGAGAGAGAGAGAGAGAGAGAGAGAGAGAACAAAGTCTTCATCACTTGCTGGATAATAAACATGGTTCTGGGAGCAATGGTCACAGAGATTAGAAAGTTATAGCCCTACCCTTGCACAAAGGGTACTGTAATGAAAGTAGAAAGGCATGTAAACCAGTAAGACTCATTCAGTATCTCAGGTACTGTGGCAATGCATGTGTAGACTGCAATGAGGATACAGAAGCTAGATGGGATGACTCAAACAGGTCAGAGCACTGGGCAGGCAGGAAAGTGTTCATAAATTAGGTTCTTGGATTTTATCATGGAAAGAGATGGATAGATGGTTGGTAGGTGGCTAAAGGAAAAAATGACTTTTCTCATCTACGCAGTCACTTGCCCTTCATGCTACCCTTCATTCAGAGGAGTCATGAATTCCTCTAATGAGGTGGCCCAGGAATTAGGAGAAGACTTCATTCAACCTTCTTTTTCTTCAGTGGTATTGGGAAACACATGAGGCCAAAAGGCATGCAGAGAGACAGGGGAAAGAAATGAAATGAGAATCAGGCAGGTGAACAAACTGCAAGATAGCATTTCCATGCTATGGAAGCAAGGGAATTAATTTGAAATTCCTCAAATCACCATGAGCAAATAAAGTTTTACATCTCCTTATACTAGATAGGATATGTGATTCTCAACTGTGGCTACAATAAAATTGTCCTGAAGAGCTTTTAAAATGACCATGCTCTAGCATATATTCCAAAATAATGAAATCAGCACTAAAATAATGGTTAATCCATCTGTATTTTTTTTTTTTGGTCTTTTCAAGACAGGGTCTCCCTGTAGCCCCAGCTGGCCTGGAACTCACTCTGTAGACCAGGCTGGCCTTGAACTCAGAGATCCACCTGCCTCTGCCTCCCAAGTGCTAGGATTAAAGGCATGAGCCACCACGCCCAGCACCATCTGTATTTTTTAAAGCTTCCAAAAATGCAGCCAAAGTTAGAAGCCAGTGCATGATAGGCTCAGGTTCAGCAAGCTTTGGCTATAAAGGGGACAGAGGTAAATATTTGGAGCTTGTAGGCCATACAGTCTTTCATAACTTCTCAACTTGGCCAATGAAGCAGAAAAGCAGCCACAGACAATATGTGGACAAACGGAGTGGCTGCATTCCAAACTATTTATGGACATTGAGAGGTGAACTTCACATACTTTCTATGTTTCACAAAAAGTAGTTACTGCCAGGCGTGGTAGAGCACGCCTTTAATCCTAGCACTTGGGAGGCAGAAGCAGGCAGATCTTTGTGAGTTCAAGGCCAGCCTGGCCTAAACAGTGAGTTCCAGGACAGCTGGAGCCATAGGGAGACCCTGTCTCGAAAAAGACCAAAAAAAAAGTAGTTACTTTTTAAAAATGATTTAAAAATGCAATACCTATTCTTTGTTTGATGGCCATATGGAAACAAGAGTCTGTCAGATTTGGACCACTGGCCATTATCCATAGATTCCTCCTGCTCTAGGCAATGTCCAAGGAGAATAAAATGGCACATTTCCATTGCCATCTTGGTGAAAAGTCAACTTGAAGGTAAAACACATTCCTGCAGGCTGAACATCTCTTTCATCATCATGGCTTTTCTCTCTAAAAATTCAAGTATAATAGTACACGAATAGCTACAATTGCATCCCATTGCATCAAAAAAAGCAACAAAGGTGGACAAAATACAAAAACAGGTTTTCAAAATATGGTTCTATAACTCTATGCAATATCCACCTTCAAATTGCAACCTGCTTTGCAATTTCATCAAACTGGCAGAAGCAATTGGATGGGGATGGAAAGTGATGACTTGCCAAATGTTGCCTGAGCCAGCAGGGGCTGGAAACAGCCTTGCTGATGAGACTCCAGCTTGGTGAATGTGCACACAGCTATAACCAACCTGTTCTCAACCAAGTAATTACCTTCTCCTAGGGAGAGAGAGTGGTATTAAACATTTGCAGTGAGGCAACACATTGTAGGGGGGAACAAGGCAGAGAAATGGCAGGGCGAAAGAAAGTCAAGAGGAGTGCAAGGGAAATAAATTTCTGCCAGATAAAAGAAAAATTCTATCTTAGGAAATGATCCAGGAGAGGCAATCGGAAACTCACAGGGCTGGCAGGTGAATAAGCTCGGCTTTTAATGGCTTAATAATAGGGATGTTTGGTAACCAATGAGGTTAATGCAAGAGTGACATAAAGCAGCAGGGGGTCTTGCAGAGAACTGCCTGCCCATACTAATTGAAGGACATTTAATACTGGATAATGGCTGAGAAAGATAGAGCTGCAGCGAATCCACTTCCCTTCATTCACAAAGGACGAGCTGGCAGAATTTAATAGCTTGGCACTGTTATTTAAGAGGAGCAGCAATATTGATTGAAATAAAGTCTTTTTAATGTGGGAACCAGTGCAGGAAAGGAAGCAAGAAAGGAAGGAAGGAAATGAGGGAGGGAGTGAGGAAAGGAGAAGGAGGGAAGTTAACAAATGAAGTTAACAAAGGACCCTGTGGCTGTGAGTTCAGGGTTAGGGAGCTATTATCTGCTATTCATTAGAAAATGCCTTGTTAATGCAGTTGATCACTAGGCTGCCTTCTCAAACTTTGATGTGCAAACAAATCACCCCAGGAGCTCATTAAAGGACAGAGTTTGATTCATTATGGCTGGGGGGGGGGAGATTCTGCATTTCTACCAAACTTACCTTTGTTGTGCTGCTGCTAGCCCAAAGACCACACTTTGAGTAGCAAGGGTATAGTAGCCACTAACCACATGGGGCTGTTTGTGCACTTGAAATGTAGCAAGTTCAAGATACAGTGTATTTTAGGTATTTAGAACTTAATAAAACGGACTCTAAAATAACTCACAAGTAATTCTTAGATTGACTACATGTTGACATTCTATTTGGGATGAATAAATTCTTCTATTACTATTAATTGTGATTTTTGTTTTGTTTTTGTTTTTTGTCTTTTTTGAGACAGGGTCTCCCTGTAGCCCCAGCTAGTTTGAAACTGGCTATGTAGACCAGGCAGGCCTTGAACTCAGAGATCCGCCTGCCTCTTGAGTGCTGGGATTAAAGGCATACACCACCACACCTGGCTTTTTTTGTTTGTTTGTTTGTTTGTTTTAATTGTGATTTTTTTTCAAATGTGACTATAAGAAAATATAAACTTGGGCATAGGTTCATGTTATATTTTATTAAAGTTTTCGTTAGCATTCAAAAGTTTGTGTTTCTGTTAAAAGAATTTTCATTGTTTTATGTGTGGGTGTTTTACCTGCATGTATGGAAATACATGACATGCATACATTAGCCACGGGCATACACTATCTGAAGAGGCCAGAAGAGACGTCATATCCTTTGGAACTGGAGTTAAAACTGATTGTGAGTCTCCATGTGGAAGCTGGAAACTGGAAACTGAGCCCTGGTCCTCTGCAAGAGGACTCTGCAAGAACAGCCAGTGTTCTTAACAGTCCCAAAGGATTATATTTCTTTTTTTTTTTGGTCTTTTCAAGACAGGGTCTCCCTGTAGTTAAAGGCTAAGGCTAACAACCAAAATGTTAAAGGATTATATTTCTAATGGATAGCCCAGGTCTAGACTCTTCCTCTTAGTATGTTCTGTGGCATACATTATAAAAACTGTCCTGAGCCATTTGCACTGTTAACCTACCAGTGATGGGCAATGTAGTTGTACCCAATTTCCCTTTCCTTATCTTCTCCCTGTGTCCTCACAGATCATCCTCTCCCCACTTTTACCAAGAAAATATTAGAAAACAATTGGCACTTTGAGAAAATATGCACAAGGGTTCATTGTTCCCCGAATTAAATCATTCCTCTCATAAACATTTACCTACTATAGTCCAGTTCTTGCATCATTCTCTGAATCAATGCTACATTTAAGCTCATGGTCTAGAAGAGCACAAGACAGACATAAAATACATTGTTGTATGTGGTAGAATATATATATATATATATATATATATATATATATATATGACACAAGTAAGAGAAGAATCATTATACCACATGGAGTACATGCAGGCCAAGCACTCACATATAAAATAAGAATTTTTTAAAGTGTAAATATAATTGTGATTCCATTTCATGTCAATGTCAATGACCTCTTCAAATTCAGCACTAAGCAGACACATTAAATGACTCGATGAAAAAAATGTACTTGATTCTTATGCTTTACTGTTATACAGAAATGAAAAATAGATTGCTATTCACAAAACCATGAATGTGCCTCCAGACATAATGTTGAAAAAAAAGAAGGCAAATACATGCACAGATGCATGTGCATGCCCCCCACATGCATGCATGGATATATGCACACACACACACACACACACACACACACACACACTCACATAGAGGCACATCCGTGGTTTTAACCATTTACTGAAGTTTCAAAAATAGGCAAAATATGTGTGGTATAAAGCTGCTCTTAACTTTGGTTTTTTTGTTTGTTGGTTTTTTTTTTTTTTTTTTTTTTATTTTTTTTTTTTTTGGTCTTTTAGAGACAGGGTCTCCCTGTAGCCCCAGCTGTCCTGGAACTCACTCTGTATAGGCTGCCTTTGAACTCACAAAGATCCGCCTGCCTCTGGGTTAAAGGTGTGCACCACCACACCTGGCTTGACTGTCTTTACTTCTGAAGTGGTCATGACTGGGCAGATCTGAAATAGGCTCCTTGGTATTCAAAACATCCACCTTCATCTCAGTAGTAGTTACATGGGTGTGATCTTTTGCTAAAATCTGTTGAGCTGTTCTCTTGAAATTTCTGTATTTCACAGTATGTATTTTATTCCCCAATTTAAACAAAAGCTAGAAAGGGAAACTGCAGGAGAGTTCTTTCTGGGTTGGAAAATCTAGCCATGAGCACTGAACACAAAGATGTCAAAAGCTACTTAGCAGTGAGAGGTCAAACCAAACACTTTCACAAAATTATGAGACTCACTTTGCTTTTGCTCTAATTCTTTTGGTCTCTGACCCAGAACTAAATCCTTCCTAGAGTAGAAAAAATAGGTGAGAGGTGAGAGGATCAGAGTAAATGAGGAAGACAAGAACATAGTAAAGCCTCTGAATAGTCACAAGAGCTGTGAGTGTGTCCAGAAGTATCACAAAATTAATCTACCTAATTCAGAGACTAGAAAGTGCCTGGAAAAAGCTGGCCAAATGTTTTACTTCAGATTTTTTTTTTCTGAAGCTGAACTCCGTCTGCAGGGTTTCTTCATTTCCCCTGAGACTATTAAGTTTTTAAAATTCTTGTCCCACTGCATTCCTTAAAAGTATGAAGAGTGTTATGAAAGGGTGGAGCTGGCTATATTACATGGTGTCTTGTATTTTATAGTTGAATGGGCAACTTTAGGCAAAAGGCCTCAGAGAACATCTAAAGGATATAGCAAAAGGAACTACAACTAAGGACAGTCTTGTTCCCAGATCTGGGAAATTCATTTAATGCCCACAAGACATATGATGCTGAAAAAGTAGTCCTCATGATTATTTGTGCAATAAATGATTTACTAATTTTCATGATTATATTTTAATAGTCACATAATACAAAGAAAACAATGTTTCCTTACTACCACGATAATTCAAGCAGGCTATGATCAATTATTAGTTTTTTGAGATGTTTCCCTGTAGCTCAGTTGTCCTGGAACTTGCTATGTAGACCAGGATGGCCTTGAACTCACAGAGATTTACTTGCCTCTGTTTCCTGAATGCTGGGATTAAAGGCATGCACTACCATGTCCAGCCAGTTATTATTTTTAAACCCCTAGTTTGTGCATAACACAGCAGAGTCATGCTTGACTTCAACACAGAAAGCATGCTTGACGGGAAGGTGGGAAAATGAAGTTGTTGTTGCAGTGAACATTGTCTAAGTATGGACTTGTGCCTGTCTGGGCCACCATTACTTTGATTATAATGACAGAAGAGAGTGGAGTAGAAAGTTATGTGTTATTTTAACATTTAAGTTTTCTGTCTTAATCTTATTTTGTGTTGCTATAAGAAAATACCACAGACTGAGTGATTTGTAAAGAACATTGATGTGTTTCCTATAGTTCCAGAAGCTGGGAAGTCCAAGGTCAAGGGAACTTGCATCTGGCAAAGAGCTTCTTGCTGCATCATCCCATGGTAAAACGTAGAAGATCAAGAGACTATCTGCAAAGGATTTAAAGGGACAGCCAAACTCATTTTCTTTTCAATGTACATTTATATTGAATTTTTGCACATTTCATATAATACGTCTTAAGTGTATTAAACACCCTCCCCTATCTGCAACCCCCATAGTTCACTTACAGGATTTCATGCATTCTGTGATATATGTTAAGGTCTATGAAGTCAAGTTTGTGTAGGCAGATGTCCCTCACTGTGAGTTTATCCACTGGAATCTAGTCAGGCTATCTAGCATCACTCCCTTAAAGAAGATCAACTCAGGGCTAGAGTGATTGCTCAGAGGTTAAGAGCACTGGGCTGCTCTCACAGAGGGGCTGAGTTTGATTCCCAGCACACACATGATGGCTAACAACCATCCTCAACTCAAGTTCCAGGGGATCTGATACATAATTCTGATCTCAGTGGGCACTGCATGATACATTTGCACACATAAAAAGTAATTAAAAATATATATAAAAAGATCAACTCTCCCTCATTTAGCAGTGATCACCTACTATTTGTTCCTTGGTTAAGGTTGGGGCATCCAGCACATTTATCCAGTTCTATGCTGGTTTATTATCTGAATTATCATGAGTCTTGTGCATGCTATGACCATTGCTGTTAAGTTAACATTAGCAAGTTCCAAGAAACCTGGAAGGCATTATTCCCTTATGGTCATGTACCACCCCTGGCTCTTAGAATCTTTCTGCATCCTCTTTCATAGTTATCCTTGAGCCCTGGGTGGGTGAGGTTTAATACAGAAGACTTACCTAGGGTCATACACTCTGCAGTCTCTTAATCTCTTCATTTTGGTCAGTTGTGGTTTTCTGTGTTCCTTGTCTTTTGTTGCATGAGAAAGCTTCACTGGTTAGAGTTGACAGATGCATAACAGTCACTACTCATCAAAGAAGCTTATTTTGCAACAGATGGAAACTATTAAAGAGTTCCACAACAAGTCACACACAGATAATATCTGTGAGATGACCAGATCTAAGTGACACATCTACAATGGAACTGCTACACCCAAGGCCCATGGAACATAGTGGAACAGGGTGTAGAGAGAATACCTGTTCTAGATTGCTTTCAATTGCTGTGACAAAACACTGACCAAAACCAACTTGGGCCAGAAAGGGTTAATTTAGCTCACCTCTCCTGGGTCACAGTTCATCACTGAGGGAGCCAAACATAGGAACATAGGGCAGCAAACTGGAGACAGGAGCTTGGTTTCTTATACAATACACAACAACTTGCCCAGGGATAGCACCACCCATAGTGGGTTGAGCCCTCCCATATCACTTAATAATCAAGACACTACTCCACAGATGGTGGCCACAGGCCAGTCCAATGGAGGAAATTCCTCAATTGAAGCTCCCTCAACCCAGGTGTGTCAAGTCGACACTAAAACTAACCAGTACATTTGACCATTTGTCAACTTGACACAAAAAACACATCACTATTAAACCACAACCTTTCCATTTCTTGTCCCAAAATATGATGCTAACATTAATATCATAACATAAGACAGTACAACATTAAAAGCCCCATGGTCCTTAAAAAATCCAAACACCTAAATGTTCACAGTCTCTTTTAAAAGTCTCTTAACTGTGGGCTCCTGTAAAATCCCAAACAAGTACTATATTTTATTTCAAAGGGCAGAACCAGGCACACCTAAGCAAAACCCAATTCCAGCAAAGTAGCTCAAGGCTAGACTCCTGGGTTTCACTCATTATCTTCTGGGCTCCAAAGGATTTTGGCAGCTCTGCTTCTCTGACTCTGCTGTCCACAGCACACACAACTCATCTTGCAGACCCAAGCCAGCTCCATTCCACACCTGCTCTTGGTGGTTGTCCCTTGGTCCTTGTCTCTCCAAAAAGCTGGGGTCTTCACTGAAACTGAGGCTGCATGTTCACCAATAGGCACTTCTGACCCCTCCTGGTGCAAAGTCTCAGCTTTTCTTCATGACCTCTGCAATCCTGAGGTCTTCATTACAACTGAGGTACACTTTCACCAATGGCCTTTCCTGGCCTATCACAATGCCAAGCCTCAGCTGCTCTCTGTGACCCCTTCAAATTTCAACACCAGAACCACATAGGATACTCTTAAGCATTACCAAATTCTGCTCCTGGCTTGATATGGAAGCTCAGGACCACTGGACCACAGCTTCTGTGTGCTGACTCTAATAAAATTCTTTGCAGAAGATTTCACAACAGTGATGCTGGTCTCTTGTTACGTACAGTTGATTTTTCAGCCCCAGCTAACTAGCATCAGTTCACAGTAAGACAAAGGTTTCACTTCAGGTTCTGGTCTGTTACAGCTGATTTTTCAGCCCCAGCCAACCAGAACACACAGATTCTCAATTCAAAAATATCATACAAACAGTCCTGATGGTCTCTTCTTCCCTTTGAATCTTCACAAGCCAGTCCTCCATCATCTACAGCTCTTTCAGCATAACTGTTCCAAGTTCCACAGCAAAAACTGTAAGCACTCAATGTCTTTTCTAGACCAAAGTTCCAAACACTTCCATAATCCTTCCCAAATCACCATGATCAGGTGTGTCATAGCAATAAGCCACTCTCTGGTATCAATTTCTGTTCTAGTTAGCTTTTAATTGCTGTGACAAAACACTGTGACCAAAATCAACTTGGGGAGGAAAGGGTTTATTTGGCTCACATCTCCTGGGTCACAGTTCATCACTGAGGGAGCCCAACATAGGAACACAGGGCAGGAACCAGGAGGCAGGAGCTGAAGCACAGGCCATGGAGGAATGCTGCTTACTGGCTTGCTTCCCTGGCCCATGCCCAGCTTGCTTTCTTATATAATACAGAATGACTTTCCCAGGGGTGGCACCATCCATACTGGGCTGGGCCATCCCATATCACTCAGCAATCAAGACAATATTCCACAGATATGGCTACAAGCTAGTCCAATGGGGACAATTCCCCAACTGAGGCTCCCTCAACCTAAGTATGTCAAGTTGACAGTAAAGCTATCCTGCACAATACCAAAATCCCTTTTACAAAACTAACCCTCTCTCACAAAAATTACATGGCTCTATTCATACTGGCAGAGTGGTCCTGACCTAATCACCTTTTAAAGGTCCTATCTCTCAATACAATTGCATTGCATACTGAGTTTTTGACACATAAACTTTGAGAGGACCCAAGGAATGCAAGCAATTCCTCTGAATAACATTTTATCCTAAGAAAATGAAATCCCCTATCCTCACAGCTTCTAAATGCAGATTCTAAATATATCATATTTATCACACCTGTATGGTAAGTCAGACATGCCAGGGAACTGACAACATTTGGGAGATTTTTTTCAAATGATATTGGAGAACTGGAATATAAATACCCAGCCTTCTCATTCACATGTAGAATTGTGATGTGATGTGGTTTGATGTGTGTGTGTGTGTGGGGCGGGTGACTTACAGTCTCCCCCAGTCTCCTTGAGAGATCAATCCACCAAAGGTAGTGATAATTTGCTTAATGATGTGCCTAGTATTTCCTGCCTTCTTCTTCCTGACTCATTTTCTGCACTCCCTCATGGAGTGTTACCTTTTCTACTGAAAGAAACTATTTGAATTCAATATACCCAAATATTTGTCTTGGCTGCTCCTGGATAAATTTAAAATAAGACAAAAGCCCAGCAAGCAGACATCACAGTGGTATTTATGTAACTCTAAAGCAGAAGGAAAAAAACAACAACTGTTCTTTCCCCAGACATGAATTTTAAGGAGTTGAGTAGATAATGTGAACTGGGGAAGAATCATTGCCACCCAGACATGAAGCTGATGGCAACTTAACCAACTGCTCCTTTCCTCCCACCAGAATGCTACCCCTTTAGGCATTTTAACTGCTCAAAATGCACAAGAATTATTAGAAGATTGTAAAATTTGCACCATCTGGCTAAATCTACTCTGGTGTCCGTGAGACACACTAAATTTGATGTACACTCCATTAAGGAAGATGATGAAATGACCATTTTTCAAAGATTCAAATTAAGTAATTGGTTAAGAGTTCATCCTTCTCATTTGATAGAAGAGACTTTCAAATCTTCTGCTGTTACAAATAGTTTTAACTATCGGCTCTATTCAAAACCTCCTTCAAAAGTGTGAGACTTTTCTTTAATCTAGAAACAAGTATTCATTGGATAGTACTGATCTCATAGAAGGCTTTCTGTTCACTTCTGTTCTGTTCCTCTTTCGTCTCTGATAGTTGAAAGCTCCCAATATTCATTCTCCATCCCTTCTCCATCACAGCCCACAGAAGCTAGAAAAGTCAAATACATTTTGCCATTTTACCTAATTCTGACTAATGAGACTAATGGGAGAGTTGGCTGGGAGACTTTACAAAAGGAGAGATGATAAGTATGTGAGGGGACCTCTTCTACTATGCTCCCCTTCTACAAATATGATGATTTGGTGGCCATCTGGTGAACAAGAGGGGAGATTTTGCCAAAACACTGAGAAAAAGCAAGAGAAGAAGTGTCAATATCTCCTGTTTGGGCTACCACTGAGCTGCTAAATCAACTCTGATGCAAATTACCTCCTTGTTAAATAAATCATGAATATTCTTCTGCTTTAAGCCCCTGCTAAATCACACTGGTCTTGTTCCTAAAAGCATTCCCATCTAATACAGATGTTTTAGTTTGTTTGATTTACTTATTTTTTATGTGTGTGAATGCTCTACTGTCTCTAAGTGCGTCATATGTGTGCATTGACAGTGGAGGTCAGAAGAAAGCATCAGATCCTCTGGAACTGGAGTTACAGAACATTTTTAGCTACCATTTGAGTGTTGGAAACTGAACCTGGGTCCTCTGCAAAAACACCTAGTGCTCTCAATGACTCTCTAGTCCCTAATACAGAATTTTTAGGCATAAATGTTCTATTGAAAAATAACACAAATACAAGAATACACACAGATCCCAAGTATACAACTTGAAGAATTAGCAGAGAATGTCCTTTTTCTAAATATCCATTGCTCAAATATTTTGGAATTTGGTATATAGTTAAGAACAGAGGCCTTAGAGCCAAATTGCTGGGGTTCAAAATCCCATTGCACAGCTCACTAAATTAATGACCTTGAATAAATTATTAACCCTTTCCATGTCTCAATTTCCTTATTTGTGATTGAGGAATGACAGCACTCACAATTGATTTCACGGGGTTCAAGTAAGGATTAAACACATTAGCATTTAAATTCATGTGTCTGACACATAACAATGTTAACCAGGATACATAACTCACGGGAAAATTAGAAGAAGGATCTGGAAGAGTGAGTAAATGTTTAAGGGCCTGAGATGATCTCAAAGGCAAAAAGTATATAGTGAGCTAGAAATTACTTAAAATATGTTATAGTCTAGAGCTTCATATGTCTAGAGCTTGACTGAGGTTTCTATATCTGCAATATAACAGTTCTTAGCTGGGTTCCAATGATATGTCTCTGGGAACCCATCACAATTAAGGTGATCAAAAGCAGACCTATATGTGTTTGACTGAAGAGCAATCCAGAGTCTTCATTAGACTATCAAGGGCATTCATGAGCCATAAAAGATTAAGACTACTGATGAACTCCTCTCCCTGACCTCATATGGCCTAGAGAAAGGCTGTCTACTACTTCAACTGATTTGTCACATTTACCTTTGGGTATATCTCCCCAGGGGAAAAATTTGAGGTCAAGGAAGATGTTATTTAACTTCAAAATTGTGATGATCAATGTTGGTTATCAACTTCATTGGCATAAAAATGGTCTGGGACATTAGTGAGAAGCATTTCTAAGGGTGTGTATGAAATTCTTTTCAAAGAGGATTAAATGAGAAGGAAGACTCCATGAATATGTTACCACTCCATGGAGTTCCAGTCTAAATTTTCAAAAGGAAGAAGTGAGAAAGCTACCAAGGTGCAACAATCCTCTCTGTTACCTGATCCACTAAGATATGAGCAAGCAGCCCTGCTCCTTCTATTGCCATGTCTCCCTTGCCATAATGGATTATACACTGAAATGAATCATGAGCCAAAATAAACTTTTCTTCCTTTAAATTGCCTCTTGTCCACTGCTGGTGGGAATGTAAACTTATACAACCATTATGGAAAGCAGTGTGGAATATGCTTAAAAGACTCTAAATGAGCCTATCACCTGACCCAGCCATACCACTGCTGGGTATATACCCACAAGACTCATCCTACCACAAAGATACATGCACACCCATGTTTATTACAGCTCTCTTCACAATAGCAAGGAGCTGGAACCAACCCAAGTGCCCCTCAACTGAGGAGTGGATGACAAAAATGTGGCACATCTACACAATGGAGTACTACTCTTCGGTAAAGAAAGATGACATCACGAACTTTGCAGGTAAATGGATGGAACTTGAAGCCATTATGCTAAGTGAAGTAACACAGTCCCAGAAAAACAAGCAGCTAATGGTCTCCCTCATTTGTCGATGCTAACACCAAATCCCCAGTTGAAATGCAAGCTAAATAATATTATTGTTATATTTCTCTTTATCTGAAAGCAACTATTTTGTTATAATGTAAATCTCTCTCTTTTTTGTTTTTTTGGTCTTTTTGGGACAGGGGCTCTCTGTAGCCCCAGATGTCCTGGAACTCACTCTGTAGACCAGGCCGGCCTTGAACTCACAAAGCTCCACCTGCTTCTGCCTCCTGAGGGCTAGGATTAAAGGCATGCACCACCATGCCCGGCTTATAGTGTAAATCTCTTAAGGGGTTCTAGAATTGATCCACCACTTACTTTCAGACTCTTCAATTACTGTATATGAGTGGAAAGTATGTATTCATATTTTAGAATAATATAAAATTAAAGGAGGAAAATGTGAATTCCTAAACATAAAAAAGACTGAGAGAAAGATGCAGGACAGCTATGGTAGAGTGCATGATCTGGGGTGGGGTCGGGGGAAGGGAAAGGGGAATATGTCTAAACTGAACTGAGAAATGATGTCTGAAATACACAAAATATTAATAAAAGCATTATAAAAATTGTCTCTTGTCAGATATTTGGTTGCAATAATGAGAAAAGTTATGCAACTCTTCAAAGTTTATGACCTTCTAAATAGAGTCTTGCTTCATTTAGAGATGGGGAATCCAAATCTTAGTTAGCTTACTGTGACCTACTCTATATCCCACGCAGACTTTCCTCCCACAAAAATATTTTGGTGGCCAGAATATCCCACCAGGTTATTTCAAAGTATTCCTAGTCACATTTGCTAGCTGTTCGATACTAGACACCTTAAGTGTGGTTGCTTAGAGGGGGAAGAATCAAGGCTCTTCAAACATTGTACTCATCTCATTGATACAAGCTTCAGAGAAACTATAATGAACCATATATCTCAGATGTATCCTAGAATAAAAATGCAAAACTTAATCAAAGTATTTCCTACCCACTCAACTCATGAAAAATCTTCGTTTTGCCTGTTCCTCTCCTTTGGTAAATCTTTAAGAACACTTTATTTAGTGTCTGAATATAAGAGGTGCAGAAACAGTTGTTATAAACAGTCTCTAACAGTTTCTAAATGTACACAGTTATTTCAAAGATGGAAAGAGAGGAGGAAAGGGCACATTGACACCGATGCTGAACACAGTTTAACAGGTTTATCCATGAGGATTATATGGGGTCTGGTATCAGTTTCTGCTTAAACAGTGTGTGTGTGTGTGTGTGTGTGTGTGTGTGTGTGTGTGTGTGTGTGTGTAAGTTTGGAGGAAAACTTGAATGTCTTGAATCATAGCTCCAAGATTTGCCTGTTGTTTCCTTAGTTCTAGCAGGTTTTTGATTAATGTCACAGCTGAACTGGACCATTTTAACTTGGTACGAAGAAGACAAAAAGACAAGGAGAATAGGTTCATACAACTGGTCAACCTTAGCCTGACTACAATGTAAGATTCAGCGATCATTCAGACTTCCAGTTAAAAATAACACAACATTGGGGCTGGAGTGATGGCCTAGCAGTTAAGAGCGCCGACCGCTCTTGCAGAGGACCCGGGTTCGATCCCCAGCACCCACATGGCGGCCGAGAGCTGTCTGAAACTCCAATTCTAGGAGAACTCCAGTTCCAGGGGAGTCCGACGCCCTCTTCTGACCTCCGCGGCATTGCATGTCACGGGTGCACAGACTTGCATGCAGACAATACATTCATACACATACGGAAATAAATAAAATTTTAAAAAAATTAAAAAATATAACACAACATGCCTTTAATCCCAGAACTCGGGAGGCAGGGGCAGGCAGATCTCTGTGAGGTCAAGGACAGCCTGGTCTACATAGTGAGTTCCAGGCCAGCTGGGGCTACAAGGGAGACCCTGTAGGAAGCTTTCTTTTTATATCGAACAGGAACCACGTGGCCCTGCTAAGGAGAATGGGGGACACAGTGCCCGCTTTGCAGACACTGTGGGGAGCTGGCCTCTTGGCACAAAGACCAGCTGGCTACTTCCCGTAGCCTGGCCTGGTTGATACTTTCAACCCAGGCCCTTAGCCTGGACCCACGAGACACGTATTCCATTCTTGGTCATGACTTCTCACCTGCCCAGAGCCTGGACAGGAATTTCAGGCTGATGGCAGATCGCCTCCCTTCAGCCAATACCCACTCACAACACCAGCTACCCAGATTGGTGATCCACAAAGGAATCTCTTTCCAACCTACTGGCCTACCTTAGTCTGTATGTGCTCGATAATTAATATAAAACAACCACCAGGAATTCCGTAATGATGTTACCATGAAATTCAAATTTACTCCTTGATACAGCCTGCTTTTATAAAATAAATGAGGTCAGTTCCCAGAGCCAATCATAGGCCCCCCAATTCTGCATCACTGCACACCTTGCCCCACCCAGCATCACGCACCTAGGCCATGCTGCTTACTCCTCCTTGGGGCGGGGCCAGACCCTCAGCCACGTGGTGAGACTGTGCTAGTTGGAAAGCCAGCCTGCAATTCAAACTGGATTTCCTACAAGACCCTGTCTCAGAAACACCAACCAACCAACCAACAAACAACAGCAACAACAAAAAGAAAACAGCAATACATTGTTCACCACACTGATTGACACTTTATTACTGGAGGATGAAGGTCTTCATTGTGGTTCCAAATCACAAATAAAAATGACAGCAAGTTAGGGAGAACAACAAACAACGAAAGAACTGGAAAAAACTCTGGAAAGACTCAGAAAAAGATGCAAAACATATATGGCAAAGTGCAGGGACTCAGGCGGTGTGGGGGTTATGGAAAGGGAAGTGACTCTAAATTCGATTGAGAAAGGATGTATGATTTATGGAAAAAGTTTAATAATCAAAATAAATGATAGTTCTAATTATGGCTTTCATTCCATACTTACTTTTGCTTTCTGTTTGTATGATACTTTCCCTAAAGTCTCATCACACCACTACTTCTTTTCTTCTAAAAAGAGCAAAGTATATAGAGTTCTTCCTTAGCCCCAAACCAACAGTGACACTTTCATTTTTTTTTAAGATGCTAGGCCGGCACATTCTCAGGCAGGTACTGACTCATTTCTCTTAATACCATAGTTAGCTGAGTGTGTGACTTTTCTGCCCAATCAAGGTAGAGCTCACGCACAAGAAAATGGCGAGGGGGTTGCTCTCAGGCAGGTAGGTCAGCCATAGGAAAGGACATACAGCACCAAGAAATGGACTGTGTCTTCTCATTGGGAAGATGGCTTCTCCCCATTGCCATGCTCACTGATGGATCCATCCATCCATCTGATCTTTCTCCAATTATAGGTTGGACTAGTCCATTTCCAGCAGCCTTAGAAAAATTAGAAACGATGGAGGTGAAGTAAATGCAGGGAAATTGAAGGATCTAGATGAAGAAAAATATGCTTAAATTTTTCACCGGGGAAAAGAATTGTGTATTTTAGAGTTTCCGCTAAGAGCAGTAATAGGCAGATAAATCCAAGCTACTATCATTTTCCTCCAAGTTGACCAAGTGGGCAATTTAAAACTTTTCCTGTATAAATATTTACCTTACACCATGTGAGTCTTTATGAAGGTAGATTATATTAAAAACAGTAGAAACTCCAAATATGTTAATTCTGTTAATTAATCATTGAAACCTATTTCAACTGTAGCCAAGTGTAATTTCCAGAGTGACTACTGCCGTCCTCAAAGTAAGATATGGTTAGGAGTTGGCTCTATCAGATAGGGAAAGTATCACTTGGCAGGTGACCCCAGGAGAACAAACTCCAGGACACAGTCACATCTCACAGTAAACCCTAGAGACCTGGTTTCTGTTTCAGGGTATGATCATTTTTCAGGGATTTAACATACATAAACAGTTTTGCAAGATAAACTATAAAAGAGCCAGGCATGGTGGTGCATGCCATTTAATGCTAGTACTGGGGAAGCTGAAGCAGGATGATTGAGAGATTGAAGCCAGTCTGAGCTACATAGCAAGACATTGTCTCAAAAATTAAAATATTGGGGGGCTAGAGAGATGGCTCAGTAGTTAAGAGCACTAGCCGCGCCTGTCCAGGACCCAGGTTTGGATCCCATACCCCACATGGTGGATAACAACCACTTATAGCTCTGGTTCCAGGGGATCAAACACCCTCTTCTGGCCTTCATGGGCATTGTATACATGTGGTACTTTCACATACATCCAGGCAAAATAGTCCTACACATAAAATAAACAAAAATGTAAAAATAAAGCATAACGAAATAAAATTTTCAGATATAGGAGGAAATCAACCTACTGAAGCTCACAGAAGTTTGTTTCTTCCTTAAATATTGCTCTCCTTAGGCCATTCTGAGTCCACAACTGTTCAATCCAAAGACTATTACTAGACCGTTTGGGTCTGTGTTTCTAGATGTCTTCAGTGAAGATCCCTAGAATCCCAAGCCTGTTTCCTCTCTACCTCTCTCCAGCAGACCTGATATACCCCAGAAGTTTTCCAGAGCCCATTAATGCTGTAAGTGGACAGGCAGAAAATACATATACAAGTGCAAGAGGTCTGAGGTTAGAAAATAAATGTCTTCCAAATAATGTGATAAGAGAATCCTCACCTCTGCAGAGTAAGGGTCCTTTAGGAAGCTTCCATTGCAGCTTCAGAACAAAGGGTTTCTTTTCTTTACCTCTTAACAGTACAAGTTTTAAATTGTGACCAAACCATGACCTCTAATTATGTCATTCTACCCCCTATGCCTTTCCCCCACACATGCTTTTCTAGCACCAAAAGGAAAAGTGAGAACAAATACATTTTTCTTTCTATTTTCAACGTAGTGTATATTAATAAATTAACACTCCCCTTTCAGCAACTTTTAAGTACCAGCAGGGGACAATTCTTTTAACTATATTATCTGCTAAAGACCATAGATCATGCGGTCACGGAATGCAACAGCCCTTGAAACTGGCATTCTCGCAGCTCTGTGCTGCACATCTTCTGGAAACCTTTAAATGGTAGGAAAGGCAGAAATCCTTAGCTGTGGCTTCTAGTAGGATTCTAGCATGGGCAGAGAATAGATATTGCAGTTCCTATGGTTCTGGAAAAAAGGAAAGGTGAAATTAATTCAAGGAACGACAGATCCCTTTTTTCTTTTATATATAAATATTTATTATTTTATGTGTACGAGTTTATTGCCTTCATCGGTGTAAGTGTACTCATATAATGCAAAACTGGGAGAGTCAGCAGAGGACATTAGATTCCCTTGAAACTGGGGTTATGGATGGTTGTTAGCCACCATATAGTTGCTGAGAATTGAACCCGGGTCTTTTGCAAGAGCAATTAGTGCTATTAACCACTGAGCAATCTCTCCAGACCCAAATCCATTCTTTTTCCTAGATTTTCTTTTTGTGTGGGTGTGTTATTTAGGAGAACAAAAGAAGAGAGATGACCAAGACTATCCAGAAAACCTTTATTAACTCTTCATTTGCCACATCTTTGGACAGATATAGTATGCCATACCTCTTTAAATAGCAATAATTTCCTGACTTTGATATCCATTGAAGATATAAATAATAAAATTTAAAACTCTCCTCTATTTGTTCACAGGTGAAAACACCCTAATGGTTTCCTATAAAACAAAATTTACTAACATGGTAGCATCTACTTATGCTGTTGAAAGAAAAGAAATTGTTTCCCTAAATATTTTCATTTTTGAAGACACTGATGCAATAAGTAGTTGATGACATTTGAAAAGTCCATTGTACAGATTATTTCCTGAGAAGGCAAAATACTTTCATGTCAGTTATTAACCAAGAGTAGTATTCCAGGAGTTCAAGATCTGACTGGACTGTATTAGTACCAATTTGGTTGATTATGTGGACAGATCTTGAAGACCTATGTTAGTCAACATGGTTGCATGGAATTGTTCAGGGAATGCTGAAGACAACTGATATTGAAATCTCACTAAGTTCACATTACTCTACTGTTTAAGGAGCTGTATTATGGAGACAGAAACCTGGATGCAGATTCCAACTCTGCCAATTGCTAAACTGTTTACTCGTCCTTCGTGTCCTCTTTAATAAAATGGAAATGTTAATAGTAACGGCTGGCTAGGGTTGTTATGAAGATTAACTGAATTGATACTTATAAACCATATAAAACAGGGTTGCCACATAAGTGCTCTAAGAGTTTATAAGACCAATAAATTAAAAATCAGAGTTGACATAGTGTTTCACACTCTACTTTTATTCTACCTGCTTGAATTTCTAAATCTCAAGAAATTCATCATGAGAAACTCTCTTGTCCTTTCCCCACCATGTCTTCAGAAAGATGAACCCTATATCAATAAACACATCAGTTTTTTGTTTGTTTAGTCAGCTCCTGTGCCTAAGATTGATGCAAAAAGATGTCATATGAAGTGGCCAATTGAGAGTTTGTGCAGATGTCACCTCTATTCCATAGTGAAATTCCATATGGCTGGGCTTTAAACATGCCTGTCTTTCTCTAGTAAACCATGGGCAAATAATGGCCTTAATCTTCTGAGATAAGGGGCAGGCATTCCAGTGGAGTTTTAACTCTGACTTGGCTATTCTGAGGAAGATTCTATGAGAGACAGTGAATGGAAACATGCAGAATCTCTGACTAGCAAATAAGAACACAATGAGGGGCTGCTTTCCCAAGGGTAAGGAAACAGATTTAAAGTTTTTCTAGCCTGGGGGTAATCCCTCTCTCCCTTTTCTTTCCTCTGATGTAAAAAAGTAAAAGGAAATCTAGAAATCAAACAACGTCCCATTTATTCCCAAATTGTAGATCACAATTCCCACTTCTTTCCCTGTCCCCAGGGGGAATGTAGACTAGAGATCAAAGAAAGAAAGGAGAAAAATGCCGGGACTGCTGAAATAGAACAGATTCTAATTAAGAAGTCTTCTTTTCCACTCTTCATAAACGTAGGGAGTTCCACACCCATTTCCCCATGGTGGAGGGACTTCTGTAGGTAGGAAAGTAGCTCAGAACATTCAAGGGAGTGTTTCAGCAAACCAGGCGAGTGAGGGCAAGAGAGGATGGGTATTATAGAAATAGCACCAAATCCTTATAAGTGAGTCATGCTGGGTAATTTGTTAACAAAGATAATACCTCATCAATTGGCAATGCTATAGATATAGCTTGAGGTTCATGTCTCTATATTCTTCAGTTCTGAGATTTATGAGCAAGTATAATTCTCTTGTTTAATGGTACATTAAAAATACATCAACTTGCAATGTTACCTAGGAATGTAAAGTTATAATTCTTATTATCCAAATGCAAGTTTACTGTTAAACTGTGAATCTCTACCTAAATATGCTCTGGATGTTAAAAGAAAAATGACAGATGAAAGAAAGAAAGAAAGAAAGAAAGAAAGAAAGAAAGAAAGAAAGAAAGAAAGAAAGGAAGGAAGGAAGGAAGAAGAAAGGGCAGCAAAGTAACCTGAATGTTTGGGATTTTTGAGCCATGGGATTGGATGGAGAAGGCGAGCAGCAGATACAAATTAGAGAGGCCTCAAAGTCATCTCTTAATCTTGCTGCTGATCAGATATCCATGAAACATATAAACTGCATTAAATCACAAGTGACACGGTTAACATTCCAGGTCTGGTTAAACCTCCAGGTGCAAGGAAATTTAGAGCTAAGAGTCCAAATTTAGAACTAAGAGGCTGTCCCAAGTAACTTTGCACTTATGACTGCAGCAAGTTCAATAAAGGTTCAGTTTAAGAATGATAATGTAGATCTGTGCTGGTCTGTAGTGTCCTCTGTTCAGCTCATAAGGAAGCCTGGGTACCATTGTCACTTGGGCTACATGTACCTAGGTTTTAATCATGTGTTAAGAGTAGACAATTTTGAGGGGCTGAAGAGGTAGCCCAGCAGTTTAGAGTGCTTCTTGCTTTTCTATCTTATCTGAGTTTGGTTCCCGACATACAAATAAGATGGCTCACAGTTGCCTGTAACTCTAGCTCCATTGGATCTGATGCCCTCTTCTGGTCTCCTCAAATATTATATA
>VZQC01011670.1:4151755-4173177 GCA_009823505.1 Rhizomys pruinosus | reverse complement strand
CACATTCCCCTTTCCCTACCCCCACCCCACCCCACCCCACCCTAGTTCATGCCTTCTACCATATATTTCTTGCATCTTTCTCTCAGTCTTTCCACCAAAATTTTTCACTGCAGAAGCTTGTTGATTTGGGCAGAATTTTTTTTTCAGAGAGGAAAGAATTTATTTGGATTATACATACAGATCACAGTCCATCGTTGAAGGAAATCAGGCAGGAACTCGAGGTAGGAACCTGGTGACAAAAGTGGATCTGTGGAGAAGTGCTCCTTACAGTTTTGCACCTCCCACTTGTGTTCAGCCTGTTTTTTATTTTTTTTAATTTTTTAAAAAATTTCACCAATACTTATAGACTGTCAGATTAACAATGGACAGAGGGTGCTAACAAAAAGCAACTAGCATTGTGCCAGTGGCTAATGGTAGATGTCATTACAATTCAGACCATGGGAAGAAACAAATTTTAATGGCAGCAGAGAGATATTGCAGTATCCAAATACTGACATAAAAAAATTAGGTCTGAAAGAATTATATGAAATGTATCCATTCTACATTCTTTTTAAAATAAAGATTAAATAAAGCATAAATAATATTCTCTAAAAAATGGCTAGATCTGGAATGATCTAAGGGATAAGCTAGTAGGTACACCTGTGAGGGATTTTCTTGATTAGGTTCTTTGAAGTGGGAAGACCCATCCCAAGTATGGGTGTCACCTTCCAGTGGCAGCCTAGATCAAAGAAGGTCCAAGGACAAGCTCATCCTCTTTGCCTTATTGCCTTCTATATGGATTGAAGACCAGTGGCTCTCCAGGAACCCTCCAGGCCTACAGTGCCAGGTTGAAACTGATGTGTCATTCAGCCTTGTGGACTGAGAGGCTACCAGGTTCTCAGCCTATCCAGTATGAAGACAACTGTTGTTGGAATACCCAGCCTATATTTTGTGACTCAGTCTAATAAATCTCCTATTAGTAATACATATTTTGCCCCTCTAGAGAACCCTGGCTAATACAAGGACATTGACTATGATGTATCCGGACCCATCTGTATTTAAATGTATCTCCTCTGTAGACACTGTTTCCAAATAAAGTCAAATTGTAGGCACTGGGGGCTGGGATTCCTAGTGTCTCTTGTTGAAGAAAAAAATTTCACCAATACTTGTATTCTTTGTTAAAATACTTTTATTGATGAATTGTATATTTCACTCATTGTCTTTCAGTCCAATTTAAATACATTCCCATCTCCCTGCCCCTACCCCACCCCTGTCCATGCCTTCTGCCATACATGTCTTGCATCTTTCTCTCTGTCTTTCCAAAGTTTTGCACTGCAGAGTCTTGTTGTTTTGGGCAGAGTTTAACTGTATCATTCAGTTCTTTAACCCAGTGTTTATGTTGTTTTTCCCTCCCCTTTGTATTGCTTCAACGTATGCCTATATAACCATCACATATACATCAAAATTATGACCTCTGAGAATAAACTGTATGTTAATTCCAAAACATATTTAGGGATTCACATTTTCCCCCTTAAATTTTATATTACTCTAAAATATGAATACATACCTTCCATCCATATACAGTAATTACAGAGTCTGAAAATAAGTGGTGGGTTGATTCTAGAGCCCGTTGAGAGATTTACATTATAACAACAGAGTTGCTTTCAGATTGAAAGAATTATAACAATAATGTTGCTCAGCTTGCCTTTCAACTGGGGATTTGGTATTAGCATCTACAAATGAGGGAACCGATCATAGACTTCTGGGCATTGAAGGGCTTTCAGCAGCATCCCTAGTCTGTACCTGCTAGATGCCAGTAAGATTGCCTCCCTAGGTGTCATCACAAAATAAATGTACCCAGACTTTGCCAAATGTCCACTGAGTGGTAAAACCTCCCCTAGTTAAGAAGCACAAGGAAAGATAAGAGGACAGAGAAGACATCACAACTTAAATAATGACTGAAAGACTTACTTAACTCAGAATTTTTTTTTTTTTTTGGTCTTTTCGAGACAGGGACTCCCTGTAGCCCCAGCTGTCCTGGAACTAGCTCTGTAGACCAGGCTGGCCTTGAACTCACAAAGATCCGCCTGCCTCTGCATCCCAAGTGCTAGGATTAAAGGCGTGCTCCACCATGCCCGGCTTTAACTCAGAATCTTAACCAGAAAAGGCACAAGGCATACCCATGAATCTGGATAACATGCCTCAGGTAAGTCAGATGTGTAACTGGATTGATTATGGATCTAGTTAAGATTCTGAGTTAACTAGATCCATAATCAATCCAGTCACACACCTGACTTATCTGAGGCATGTTAACCAGCTTCATGGGTATGCTTTATGCCTTTTCTGGTAAATCTACATCCTGAATTAAATTTGAATTAAACTATTGATGCAGTTTTTAAATTCTCGAGTTAATAGAAGTAAGCATATATGGGCAAAGAAATTGTGTTAAAGCCTCAGCAGAGAACCACACCTTCTTTACATGTTCCCTGGTTCCATCCAGTAGCTTACTAGTTCCTAATGTACTTCATTGTGTTGGAAGCATGATGAAGGCAAACGTGATATCTAACATTACTATAGTAACTATAGGATTTTGGTTCTTTAAAAAAAAAGCATTGGGGGCTATAGAGATGGCTCAGTGTTTAAGGGCACTGACTGCTCTTGCGGAGGACCCAGGTTCGATTCCCAGCACCTACATGGTAGCTAAGAACTGTCTTTTACTCCAGTTCCAGGGGAATCCTATGACCTCTTCTGACCTCTGCAACATTGCACGACACGGGTGCACCAATCTACATGTAGACAGTACACTCATACACATAAAAATAAATAATAAATAAAAAAGCATTGAATTGGGAGTAGCAAAACCTGAGGCCTTATCTGGAACTTCTTGCTAACTGATTTAACTTCTCTGGACTTGTGTTTCTTCATTATAATCTCTAAGGCATCTTTTAGATTCAATATGTTATGAATATATAACTATAATTCCCAGACATAAACTGTTGACCAAAACTTTTGATATTGATGATTATAAGTAAGTTGGTTACTTATAATCTTTGCCCTAAATTCCTTTTTAGCGCCAAGAGGAAGTGGGGGAGTGAATCTAACCTCTGAAATGCTCTTTGCCTAACACTTTGACCCTTGCTTGATTCACTCAAGCTTGGAATTTATTAGCTCAATCTGCATGGCTGTTAGGCAAAAGATAATGCTAAATGAGATAATAAGTGAAGTGTAAATCAATATTTTAAAAGTCAATATTGAATATAAGTGGCTCAGGATGGACTCAATTGTAGAATGCTTGCTTAACATGTACAAAGCCCTAGATTCCATCCCTAGCACTGAGTAAAAAAAGGAGAGTGATTGCCTAGGTTAGTCTAGGGATGTAACTTAGTTGGCAGAGTGCTTGCAAAACATGCATGAAAATTTTATTGTATCTTCAGCACTGCATAAAGTAGGGCATGGTTGTTCATACCTGTAACACCAGAATTCTGGAGGCAGAGGCAAGAATATCAGAAGTTTGAAGTCAAGTTCTAAGCCAGACTGAATTACATTACACCCTGGTGAAAGATAAAGAAAGGAAAGGAAAGGGAAGGGAAGGGAAGGGAAGGGAAGGAAAGGAAAGGAAAGGAAAGGAAAGGAAAGGAAAGGAAAGGAAAGGAAAGGAAAGGAAAGGAAAGGAAAGGAAAGGAAAGGAAAGGAAAGGAAAGGAAAGGAAAAGAAAGGAAAGAGTGAGGAAGGGAGGGAGGGATAGATGAATCTCAGATATTTATTTGCAAAATGATGAAGTTAGAATATGACTTAAAATAAAACAAAATACAGGTCATCCTATTATTATTAAGCAAAACTTTATAATATAATGGAACTATAAACAGCAAGATATATAGCAACCTGGAATTATCTATGCCTTACCTTAGGAGCACTTCGAGACAGCATTGAGCACAAGAGGGCTTCATATAACGAGTGGAGGCAGAGCACAAAGAATGGTTCCATTCCCACTTTGGAATAGCTTTCTCTCCTCTCTAAATGCTATACAAGAAAGGTTAGGAACATGTGCCTTTACTGTTTGGTTTTGCTCATTCTTGTAAAATAATTTTCAACCTCCCTGAAACCATCTAATAGTACATGAACTTAGTGCAAAACCACAGCTATCAAATAATGATGCTACGAGCTACAGCTATGTATGTATCAAAATGTGACACCATGTTTACAAATTCCCTATTCCATGGAGTTGCACACTTCTATTTTAAACAAAAATGTATGCTGGCCAAATACAAATAATGATTTTTTTATTAAACAATTTTTAAAATATATTTTATTGAATTTTTGTGTATTTCTTACATACCATCTTAGTCCTATTTATACTGCCTTCCCCATAGGTAGCAGTAAACTCCCCAACTTGATTTCATGCATTCTGTCATATACATTAAGTCCTAACAAGTCAAGTTAGTGTTCTGTGAAGTCCCTCAGTCCAAGTTCATCCACTGAGTTCTAGTCAGCCAATCTAGGTAGTGTCACCCCCATAAAGAAGATCAGCTCTTTCTCACCCAGTGGTAATCCACTTCCTAATAGTTCTTTGGCTATGATTGTGGCCTCTGCTACTCATTTCCACAGTTCTATGCCAGGTTTTTGTGTGCTTGAGTTTGCATGGATATTGTGCATGCTGTCACCATTGCTGTAAGTTCATATGAGAAAGGTTCAAGGAGTCTGTAAGACTTTATTTTCATATGGTCAAGCACCTCATCCATTGGTTTTTGCAATCTTTTTGCCCCCTCTTCCTCAATGGTCCCTGGGCCCTGGGTACATTGCCCTCAGTTATATGAAAGAGCTTTGTTGATCAGAGTTGAGTGATACATTAGTATTCTCTCTACTCCTTGTTCCACTATATTCCATGAGTCTTAGGTGTAGAGGTTCCTTTGTAGACATTTCACTTAGGGTTAGACATTTCAGACACTTTCTCTGTGTTTGAGCAGTTGTGGAATTGTGTAGTCATCTCCATCTGTTGCAAATGAAGCTTCTTTGATGAGTGGTACTTGTGTAGTCATCTCCATCTGTTGCAAATGAAGCTTCTTTGATGAGTGGTACTTGATGATAGCGTACTTGTCAGTAAATATAATGCTCCATATTTACAACATAGTAAGAAATTACATTCGTGCAGGAATGTGGCAGCCTTGATGGTTTCTCTAATATCTAAAACCTCTCCAGCCGTGTGTATTTGGCTACGTTTATAGTACCACACATAAGTTCTCTCGCATTGAGTGGGCTTAGTTTTTTTTTTTTTTTAAATTTTTTTTTATTTATTTAATTTATTTCTGTATGTGTATGAATGTACTGTCTGCATGCAAGTCTGTGCACCCGTGTCGTGCAATGCCGCGGAGGTCAGAAGAGGGTCTCGGATTCCCCTGGAACTGGAGTTCTCCTGGAATTGGAGTTTCGGACGGCTCTAGGCCGCCATGTGGGTGCTGGGGATCGAACCCGGGTCCTCTGCAAGAGCGGTCGGCACTCTTAACCGTTAGGCCATCTCTCCAGCCCGAGTGGGCTTAGTTTTAATTAGATAGCTGTTGATTACTGCTAATATAAAGGTGCCACTACTGCCCCGATATAGTTTGCTGTTCCAGTGCATTGTTGTCATTATTAGGTCTGAAAGCTGGGGTTGAACTAACAATTAATGTTCTCCTTAAACAACTTGTATAGTGTTCTCCATAGCTATGAGCGCTAGCCTTCGGGGAGGTGGATTCCAAGTCATTTCCAACTCCATTGTTCCAAGTCCTGCATTTGAAATATGTCTTGTCTTCAGCAATAAGGTCTTACCTTCAAAATTGGAATAAAAAAATCTTTTACAAATACCCAGTAACCTAATTCTTAGTACATGACCTGCCTAGGAACTGTGTCAGTGATTTAAAAAAATATGGCAGTAGTCTATGTTCACTGCAGTGAGAGGATAGTGGAATCCTTTCTGGCCAGTGAGAAAATTCAAAATTCTCTAGTATTGATCCTGGCAGGGGGATGAAAATGTTTGTTTCAAGGTGTTTATATTTCCAGAAATAACTCTTCTTATATTAGAACCTCTGAAATATTAATACTATTGATCATGTTATTTTCTCAGTTTGCATAAAATGAGGAAAATAATTCAATGTAAAGTGACATTTTACAGCAAAAATTGAATTAAGTAAACCTCCATTCTCAGCCTCCTAGTCTCTGTCTCAGTTAACAGTTTCTTATTTATTGATCTGAGGCTATTTATTTCATGCAGTACATACACATATATTTATTAATTTGCATTTGGTTGGTTTGTTGGGAGTGCAGGAAATAAATCTCAGGGCCTAGTATATGCTAGGAAAGCAGTCTACCACTGAGCTATATTCTTAAATCAATATATTATTTTGTATGTTATTATATATGCATATATGTGCACTTATAGTATAGGAGCTCCCTTGTTATATAATGGTAATACATCCACACTTCTGCACATTTCCCCTTTACTTAATAATATGTAATGTAGGGGGCTGGAGAGATGGCCTAATGGTTAAGAGCACCAACTGCTCTTGCAGAAGACACAGGTTTGATCCCCAGCACCCACATGGCGGCTGAGAACTGACACTCAGTGCTTTAACTCCAGTTCCAGGGGAAACCGACACCTTCTTCTGACCTCCGTGGCATTGCACGACACGGGTGCACAAACCTACATGTAGACAGTACCTTCATACACATAAAAAATAATATGTAATGTATTGAAAACGCTCACAAATTCTCGTCATTCTTCCCCTAAGACATGGAGTCTATTTGCTTCCTCTCATTTTACCCAGTAAAATACACCAGAAATGACTCAATGTCAGTTCTGAGGCTGAACAGTTTGAAATTTTCAGTTTCTACTTTGGGATACTTGGGCTACTCTCTCTTGGCACACAGATGGCATACTGTAAGAGTTTCAAGGCTTATGGAAAGAAGATACAACATACTTATGACAATAACCCCAAGAAACACCAATAACCAATCACGTGAGGGATTCATTTGCAATGAACTATCCCAGCTAATCCTTCAAATGACTATATCCACAACTGACCCCATTTGGAACAGAAAAAAAATGGCAGGATGAGACTAGTTAACTCTTAGAATTCCATGAAATAATGAATGGTAGAGAGAGAGAGAGAATGCTTATTTGTGTGTAGGTGTGTATATGTCTACCTTCTTTTGACACAGGCTCTCTCATTGCTGGATAGCCAGCAAGCCCCTATGGATCCACCTGTCTCTGCCTCCCCAGCAATGGGATTACAATCATGCACTCCATGCTAGGCTTAATCCATTAAGCTTTAGGTGATTATTCAATTTCAGTAGTGTATATAGATCAATCTCAGTCCTTTAAATAATGTTAAGAATAACAACACACACACACACACACACACACACACTGCATACACACACACTGTGCCGTGCATCATTCTAAATACATGTAGACTAATTCGCAGTAACTTTAAACATATCCATATGGATAATTCATCCATATTTCACAGTTGAGGGATTATGTTATGGAGAGGTTATGAGATTTGCCCACTATCTGAGTAAACAGCATGACTAAGATTGAAATTTAGGCCTTTGTCTCCAGCTACTAAGATATTGAGCTCCTCAAGTGGCCACTTCATTCAACCAGTCCACTGTTGCTGAACTTCCCGAGGTTTTGCTATTGAAAACAAAGTTTGATGTCTCCTTTTATATGTACTTGTATGTGTGTGGACACAAATTTATCATTCTTTTTAAGCAGATCAAGAGATAGCCAGATTGTGCTTATTTTGCTGCAAAAGTAAGTGTCAGAAGATACATGTTGGGCACATAATGTCAGGTGCATCCTCTGTAGTCAGGACAGAGTTTCTGCCCATTTGACCCCTGACATTTGATTCCAGAAACTTCATCAGGACATACGAGGTCCTAGAGACTACAGAGAGAACACTATTTTCAACTGGCCTTCAAGTAGGCATGTACTAAACTAACTTTCCTTAGATTATGCTGTACCATAAAGTATATTTTCTGAAGAGTATGTGGGCTCCTGAAAAGGATATTTGGAAATAGCCAATAATCATTGGCCCATGGTATATACACACAACAAATCTGCCACCACTATATCTGCAAGCTCTAAGGTACCAGTTGACTTATTTGTAAGGCACATGTGGATAATTCCATGACTGCTTATCTCTTTGGACATCACTCAAATATAAGTAGATGAATATAACCTGTTTTCACAATTGCTTGATTGTCTCCAACACCTCTGAAGTTAAACTTCTGTCTCCTCAAAGTTACAAGTAGAAGAAACATATCTGCTGTACCTTTTGAATTGCCATGAGGGCCCTTTTGGCTGTGGGCAAGAAGCTAGTAAAGCAAGATACTAGCATTTGAATGCCTAAAGATTCTCCTATCCATCAGAATATGGAAAATTAATTAATATGTTATAATTCTAAGATGATGATGAGATAATATGAAGGTGACACTTAAGAACCCTAATTCTGGGGCTGGAGAGATGGCCTAGCGGTTAAGAGCACCGACCGCTCTTACAGAGGACCCGGGTTCGATCCCCAGCACCCACATGGCGGCTGAGAACCGTCTGAAGCTCCAATTCCAGGAGAACTCCAGTTCCAGGGGAATCTGAGACCCTCTTCTGANCATGTAAAGTTTTGTTATTACTAATTGCCTTTATTATTGCATTTTTTAATTAAAAAAAAAAAAAAAAAAAAAAAAAAAAAAAATAAAAAAAAAAAAAAAAAAAAAAAAAAAAAAAAAAATTTAAAAAAAAAAAAAAAAAAAAAGAACCCTAATTCTGTTCCTTCACATTCTGCCCCTAGATTAACAAAATCTTGGTGAGGAAACATGGCAAGTTTTCTTGCCCTTGTCTTCAGGACATCTAGAAGAGGCTTTATAGCAGCTTGTTCAACACCTTCCTTGCATGTAGGAATAAGATCAGAGCAGAGGGAGGCACATGTTTAGTATGTCAGTCATCTATCATTAAAATGATGCACATAACAAACTGCTTTAAACCCTAGTGCCTTAAAACGTTGACTCTTCTCTGGCTGGGAATTGATTTCGGCTGGGTATAGACTGGCTTAACTCCAAGTTTTGGATTGAATCCAGGGCTTCACTACGTGCCCGTCATTCCTTGGGCCAGTAGGCTAGCCAGAGTTTCTATTCCTCGTGGTGAGTAGATGTACAGAAGAACAAACCTTATTGTATAGCCATATTTAAAGTCTCTGCATTATCTAACAGGTTGTTGACTGAAGCAAATCACATGGCCAAGTCCAAAGACTATTTTCTAATTCTAGTAGAAGGAATCATAAAGATATATGGCAAAGGAAAATAAATTCCTGGAGGAGTAAAGAAGCTCTGAGGAAATCTACCACAGTTGGGTACTGAATTACTGGAACTCATAGCATTTGACCCCTAGCTCAATTCTATGGTAGTGTCTAATAATTGTTTCTACTTTTCTGTCATAGCAGCTGTTCCTCTAAGATAGTGAAGGGTTTGAAAATTTCCACAAGGACTAAAGGCAGACAATAAGAAAAAGAAAAAAAAGTGGTGGCAATGGAGAGGCCCAACAATGGTGTCTGACACTGCTCCTTTGTGTGGAGTATATTTTCTGGCTTACTTCAAGATGAAGCCAAAAGTACTGCTGGGTATCTTCTCCTGCATCTTCTTGGATATAGAAACCAAGGCCAACTTTGCATCCATTTTTGGTGGCAGTTGAATTCTGTGCATAGAAGGCAGGAGTCTCTAATCCTTTCCTCAGATTATGGGTTATGAGTCATGATCTGTGGAGAAAATATGGACCCTAGCACCAGACAGCATTAGCTATGCACCTTAGAGCCACCACTGCCTTAGCTGTATGACTTACTATGTGTCATTCTGTCTCTGTGACTCATATTCCTTATATACATCACTCACACCCTTGCTCTTTCCTTTTCCATGTTAGTGAGTACTCAGTGACCTTGAAATTCATTCTAAGGATACACAAAGAAACACGCATCCTAGAACCTTGCTTAGAATACCCAATTCTTACTTCCTATGTACAATCACTCTAGTGTATGTGAGCCATCATGCCTACCTGCTTTTTCTTGTTATAGTGGCTGGCATTTCCATAATGAATGCAGTCTTATAATTCTGTGTCTTAAAGAAGGTAAGAAGCTTGCCCATTATCATACAGCTTTAATATGTGGCTGTCAAGATGCATCTTGTTCCATAACACCTGATCTTAAACACAACACTTCTTTAATTCTTATTGATAGTAGTGTCAATCTCACAGGGTGGTTGTGTAGATTAATAAGCTATCAAGCCCCTGACACAATGTTAATCATCTAAAAGTGCATTATAAACACAAGGTATGGGTGTAATATGATGTTCCGAGGTCCTATGTAAGATGGTGTTCACTCGAGGTCTGGAATAGAAGAGGGACAGATGAGTAGCCTCAGAAAAAACTTCTCAGGAATATTTTGTGTTGAAAGTATGTTAATGCTACTGAGATCATTAACATGGCAGCAGTGCTTCAAAGTTTTCTTTCTGATACATGATTTCATTTTACCTTCATAGGTAATCTGTGGTGTGTATCAGCTAAGTCCAATTGTTCCTAAATGAAGGGTTCAGCTTCTGAGGCTCAGGGAACATTCATGTGGCTAGTGGAAGAATATGAATTAAAAATGATATTATGGGGCTGGATAAATGACACAGTGGTTAAGAGCATTGAATGCTCTTGCAGAGGATGCAGGTTCAATTCCCAGAACTCACAGGGCAGCTAACAACCATTAATAACTTCAGCTCATGGGATCTGACGCCCTCTTCTAACTTCCGTGGCCATTGCATGATATGGCCCCATTCATATACATGGAGGCAATACATTCATATACATAGAATAAAAATAAGTTTTTTCTGGGGCTGGAGAGATGACCTAGCGGTTAAGAGCGCCGACCGCTCTTACAGAGGACCCGGGTTCGATCCCCAGAACCCACATGGCGGCTGAGAACCGTCTGAAGCTCCAATTCCAGGAGAACTCCAGTTCCAGGGGAATCCGACACCCTCTTCTGACCTCCGCGGCATTGCACGACACGGGTGCACAGACCTACATGCAGACAGTACACTCATACACAAAGAAAAATAAATAAAAATTAAAAAAATTAAAAAAAATAAGTTTTTTCTCTTTTTTGTTATAATTTTTATGTTTAATATATAATTTTTCAATCAGTCTTAATCGCCTTTATACTCACTTCCCCCTTGGCACCCTCCTACAGCCACCCCACCCCCTGCAGTTCACAGATTCTTTAATTTGTGTAGGGTCCGTTACACCAAACTACTCCTCCCCACTCCCCAGTGCTGGCTTATCCCCTGAGCCCTAGTAAGCCTACTGGGAGTCCCTTTTCTAAAGAAAGACAGTTCTTCCTTACACAACTGCAATCAACTACAAATATTCAGCCAAGGTTAGGTTCTGATACCCATTTCTGCAGTGCTGTGCCTGTTTTTTGAGCTTGCATGGGTCTTCTGCACGCTAATACCAGTGCTGTAGGTTCATATGAATAGGATCCCAGGAGCTTGTAGGATTCATTCCCGTTTGGTCTTGCACCACCTAGCTGGCTCTTACAATCTTTCCACCTTCTTTTCTGCAAAATTCACCAAGCCCTGGGTGGTTGAAGCTGAATATAGGCAACCTGTCCATGGAACCACACTTGTAAAAGGAAATGGTATTATACAATTCTCATTCTCAGCTCTTCTCAATCCTAAGTGGAAACCAGACAAGTAAGACAAATACGTCATGGACTAGACTTATCTGCTTAAAAGAAACATTGTAAAAGCCACAAACAAGAGCCCCATATTCAACTGTACATTTTCTGGTTGATTTATTTTTACAAGGTGGGTTTTTGGTGAAATTAACTTCTACAATGTATTTTACTTAATCACAAATTTTTTATTTCAGTATGTGACATAAAATGCTAATGAGATATTTTATGTATTTTTACTACATCTTCAAAACTACACTTTCTAATTTGAATGACATATCTAGATTTGAACTGGCCATACAAGAGATCAGTAAGTTGCAATGGCTAGTAACACAGTTCTACAACAATCTCCTACCTGAATTTGTCTTTAAGGAAGGTCATGTAGAAAGGCTCCCAAGGAAAACTGCAAAAACTCACTATTATTTTCTTTGAAAATCTATTAATATGCCCTCACATTGGAAAACCTTTCTGGACAGGGTAATTTTTTTTGAAGGCAAGAAAACTTGCTTAAGTTTCCAAGATAAGTACTTTGTGATGGTTAATCCTGGGTGTTAACTTGACTGGACTAAGGAACAAATAAGAGAAAAAGGATCTGCGGATTGGACCACTTCAGCCCGGATGGCCCTTCCCAAATGTGGGCATTACCTTCTGCCTGCAGGCAGTATGAAAGGCCACAGCAGAGGGAGCTGGTCCCTTTTTTCCTGTGGCTTGCCTCTCTCTCACTGGTGACTTTGTCTTGCTGCTGTGATCAACCCTTCAGATCCCAGCGTGTACTGAGACCGGCAGATCTCCTGGAATCCACCGGGCCTTCAGCACCAGATTGGGACTACTGAGACATCCAGCCTTGCGAACTGAGCAGTTCCCTGGATTCTCAGCCTCTCCAGTGCGGCGCAGCTACTGTTGGACTACTTGAGCTCTCTCACGTGAGCAAATCAATAAATTGTATATAGCTATGTATTCGTCCTGTTGCTTCTGATTCTTTAGAGAACCCTGTATAAAGTATAAACATACTTTATAAAGCATTAGGAATCCCTATATACGAAGTGGTCTCCATACTTAGCCAGACTGTTTACAGATCTCCATTGGAGAATAAAGGCAAGACAAGACAAACTGCATAAATATGGTTGGGTGGATTTCAATGAATGATGCAGATGAGAGAGAAGGAGTGGAATATGCTAGAAGCCAAACCATTTATCTTTAAAGATTGTGTGTATTGCCACATTCCACCCACACATTTTTTTCTTAGCAACTTTTTGAAATGCACAGTTATGCACACATTTGCAAGATGGCAAGAAGAACAGATAGTAACTATTGCTTTTGGACTCATTAAGCCAACCTTAGCAGAGGAACCCATTATAGAGCTCTGCTTCTCATATTTTCACCTCAAGCATTTGCTAGAACTGGTACCTAAAATAGACTTGGTTGACTTTTTATATGAATTATCAAGAAAACAAAAGCCCCAGTTTCACAGTCCCCCTTTTTTTGGACACATGACTTAAAGTGATTTTTGAGTCATAGCACTGAATCCTCTCAACATCTGACTTGGAGATGCTACAATATGTTTATAACACCATGCCTTATTGACTCAGCATAGTTGAGGATGAAGTTTTGCCTATGTACTGATGAGTTCTAATATATAAAGATATATATATTATATATATTTTTTTTTTTTTTTTTTTTTTTTTTTTAAGGTTTTATTTTATTTTGTGTATTTATTCATGCTTGGTTTGGGGGAAGTCCACAGAGGCCAGACCAGGACATCAGATCCTCTAGAGCTGGAGTTATAAGTGCTGGCGAGTTGCCAGATGTGGGCGCTGGGAACCAAATTCTGGTTTTTTGCAAGTGCAGCAAGCAGTCTTAACTGCTGAGCATCTCTCAAGATCCATATATGCCTTTAAATGGAAATCTTTCTGAAACACATCCAGCATACCCTTGCTTTCTTAAAAGATGACTCAGAACACATTTAATTCTTACTTCTTGACTTTGGGCCAACATTGTGAACATCCATTTGGCCAAGTACCTTTAGAGATTATTCAGTCAGTCATATACTGTCTTCAGAATGCTTCACTATTTTATTGTGATGAGTTTGTATTGAGGTAGGTGTATCCCATTTTGCAGACAATATAATGAGACTTAGTTTCTATTGGAAAATTGTGTTTTAACTAATTAATTAATTAATTATTTATTTTATGAGTGTTTTGCCAGACAAGTAAGTACATCCATGGCATGAAATAACTTTAGAGGCAGAGAGGGCATCAGATCCCCTGCAACTGAAGTTATAGATGACTGTTAGCCACCATGTGGGTGCAGGAAATGAAACTGGGTACTTTGCGAGAGCACCTAGAACTCTTAACCACTGAACCATCTCTCCACTCCTCATCTGTTATTTAAGATCACTGAGAAGCTAGCTGTAAAAGTGTGTTGCCCCAACTCATTTCAGACCCAAACATGTTCATCTCAAAGTCTTTTCCAAGACCCCTTGTCAGAGGATGATATGTTCCCCCCAAATCTGTGATAGTCAAGGGAAGAATGGCAAAACACTCCAAATATAAAATCAATTTGCCCTTGAGAACAGTAAACCGTTTGTGACAGACGTTACCATTATTTATCCCATGGTATAAAAGTGCCTGCAGTAGGAAAAAGTAACCCCTGGAAGTTCAGCCATGAGAAGCCGACCCATAGAGAAGCACTGCATTTGCAAATTCTAGCTGACTGCCTCGACTTTCCCAGTCAGTTTCTCCTGGGTGCTTGAAAGCCTCATTTGATATTATCTGTGTTTGTTGCTATTTCTTGTTCCAGTTGGACATGTCACATAAGGTGACACTCTAATTTGTACAAGACTCTATCTATTGGGAATTCCATGTGGCTTCCTCAAAGACGCTTCGACAGTAGTCTTCTACTCCATATTTTGTGTGTTATATTTGATGATGATGTTTTGCTATCTATCATCTATCGATGTATCTATGTGTCTATCATCTATTTATATATGTATATAATCTCTTGTTATATGTTCTGTTACTCTGATAAACTCACTCATTCAAATCTGAAATTATATCTAATTGGAAGTCATTCTCCAGACTGTAAAAACATAACTGACATAGTCAGCAGTAGTGACTTATACAAAATGAAAGATTATGTATGTGATGATGATAAGACAAGTGAGAAAGAGAATAAAAGTCTCACCCAGGAAAAGACTTTCTGCCTGGGACCCCCTTTGTTGATCACAGCCTCCAATGGACTATTTTAGTTTTCAGGGCTTCCCCAGTCAGTTTCTACAATATGGTATAAATGTCTGCTCTGATGATCTATTCTCTTTCTGCTGCTTGCTGTTTTGTTCTTTTATTCTGCCTGGTCTATGTTGAATGTTCACTCACTCAAAGCCAAAACATGCCTATGGTAGATTATTCTTCACACAGAAAACAAACAAGTGAAAACACCTGGCAATCAAGTCTCTGGCTCTCAAATATCTACAATTAAGACTCTGGAGAAGCATGAATCTAGTATCTCTTTTTTACATTGCTTAGGCTCCTCTTTTTCATTGATTTATGAGTGATATTATCCTTAATATCTTGATTTATTTGGCATGTAATTATTTGAGAGAAAGTTTGAAGATTCATTCTTCTGTTCCAGAACACTGTGACAGCCTTTTGCTACTTGATGAAAATTTCTGCACACTCTTAAGTTAAGAGTTATATTCTGAACTGTGAGACTCTGAAAAGTCAGCCCACTCACATGTAACACTAGTCTCTCTCTCTCCCCTCCCTCCCTTTCTCTCTCTCTCTGAAGAAGACACATCTTGTCTGAAAGGCATGTGCATATTTTAAGTAAAGAAAGTTGAGCCAGGTATGTTTGAACATACCTAAAAAATCCTAGCACGTGGGAAGCTGAGATGAGAAGATTAAAAATTCCAGGCTACATAGCAAGCCGCTTTCAAAGAAAAATGGAAGGAAGGAAGGAAGGAAGGAAGGAAGGAAGGAAGGAAGAAAGGAGATGGGAGGGAAGAAAATATGGATGTAAGAGAGGGAGGAAGGGTAACCAGAGAAAGAAATATCTGGCAAAGTGACAAATACATGTCAGGCTTATATATTTAGTACCCATATCCAATGGCTCAGACAGCCACAGTGAAATAACAAAGTCACAGAGAGAGAACATGCTGCCTATTGGTCACTTAGCCACACTGAGCAACTACATATGCCAGGAGTAACCGTAGGCATGCTTCAATCTGAAAATCCAATGAAATTGGGAAACTAATGAATAGCCATGGAAGAGGGGAGGGGTGGTAGAATGCAGAGATATAAAGAGGGAAAGGGTAATAATAAAGTAGGAAGGATTGAAAGTAGTGAGGAATGGGAGAGCAGGACAGAGAAGGGAGTATGGAGAGAGATAAGTAACACTTAAGGCCTTTAGAAAAAGCCATATGGAAATGATGATGATGAGTCCTTGGAAAAGCTGAACAAAATGAGTTAAAACTCCCACTGTAAAAAATTCATATGAAAATATTACCTTATAACATGAGGACATAGCCCCTACTAGGTATCATAGGCTAGCAAAATAAAAACCTAATGCTAAGAATGGATTCACTTTATCAAAGCTTTTGACTGGGGGGTTCCCATAAACCTTCAAATAGTGCTGGATATTTCCCCTGCTCTTGATTACCCACCAGAACTTCTTGGTAAGACACAGTTGCTGAAGACACCACATACAGGAGCTGTAGAATAAGCAAGGAGAAATCAAGCTGGTATTGACTTCAAAGCTTCATCTCTACTGGTTAGTTTTCATAGTGTTGGAAGGTGGCATGCTGGGTATTAGAAGGAAACAAAACTCATCAACCTTACACAGCTCTGAATACTACAATCCACAACGACAACTACCCGGACAATATATGCCCACCGGTGCAATATTGGCATGAATTTTATGGGAAGAAACAATCGCTTTTTAATTGTATTTAAGGTTCTCTTCATAAAATTTGCCCACATCAGACACTGGTATCAGGCTTAGGAACCTCAGGCTAGACAGATCACCGCTCTCCCCCATCGGAGATTATTGCAGGAGAAGAGGCAGAAAGACTTTAAGAGCTAAAGTGGATAGCTGAGCACATGGAAACAGAGTCTTCCAGACAGCTGGTCAGTTACTCATATGTGTAGGAAGCTTCCTTTGCCACGAGCAGGTACATCGTGGTCCTACTAAAGGAGGGGGAGCACAGTACTTGCCGGTGGCTACTGTAGGGAACTGACCACTCAGTGTAGAGGTCAGTCAGTTACTTTTGTAACCCAACCTGAGAGGTCCTTCCAACTCAGCTCCTTAGCCTGGGACAATGGAACGTTTCCTACTTTGGCCGTGCTTTTTTCACCTGCCCAAAGACTGCTGGCCTCTGGACAGGAATTTCAGGCTGATGGTTGATAGCCTATCTTCAGCCTATGCCCACTCACAATTCACTTCACCACACCAGCTATCCAGATTGGTGGTCTAAAAGACTGCTGTCCAACTCACTGGTCACTCAAATGAAATTCAGGCCTGCTTTGGCCTGTATACGGCAACAAATTACGGCCAGGAATTCTGTAATGATGGTAATGGAGAATTCGACTTATTGCCTGCTACAGCTTGCTTTTATAAGCAAAATGACTTCAGTTCCCAGAACCAATCACAGACCCCCAGTTCCATGCCACTGTATACTGCTCCTCCTAGCATCATGTGCCTGGGCCACCTTGCTTGCTTATTCTTGGGGTGGGGTCAAAGAAATCCCATGACTCCCACATGGAGCCCTGAGGTGTGCTAGCTGAGAACTAGCCCCCAATTCAAGTTGGATCTTCCCACACATATGAACACCCAGCAATGGTGGTAACATGTACACGTCCCATGAAACCTCAAATCAGACAAATCCCAGAATAGATGTGAGCAAGTGGGCAAGAAAACCCAACCCCACCAGAAGAAATATTGGCAACAGACAGGGAGGGGGAGAGTTTATCGCTTTCAAGGATGTGACTCCTGGTAGGTAAACCAGTCTCCAGTGCATGGACCCCACACTGGAAGATATTTGGGGACACAAGNACATTATACATAATAGAGCACATTGAATTAGATGGGGAGCAGTAAGGAGAGGAGCAGATAGGAGAGGGAATCTAAATATCATCAAATTATTTTGCATTAAATTTGTAAAAATTCACTAAAAATTAGCCTGCATATTTTGTAAGGTGTTTTCCAAGAACCCAAAGGTAGAGATTTCGTATAAAGCTCTGGCAACAATGGAAGAGTCAGACAGACAGGTTTCGGACACCAAAAAACTTTTCGGCTTAAATTCCATAGAAATTTAGTCACATTACCCTGTGACTATGCATCTGACACCCAATCTGAGCTAAAAGTAAACTATTTTTAAGTATAAAGAACTTGCCACTCAAGAAATCTCAAGTTTAGTTTGGCTTGTCATTAAATTTTCAAATAATCAGGCTTCTGTCTTAGACATATGTGCTTCATCTTCTGCAAAGAATAATGGAAAAGCTGAAGCCAGTAAGAAAGGATTCAGAAGGAAACAAAAGCATTGAATGGAATCCAGGAATAATGCTCTCTCCCTTGTACAAGTAGAGCCTATGTCCATATACTGTCAATGGTATAACTGATTTAAAGGGATGTGGGACACTTTATGGCAAAATCAGAACAGATTTTTCCCGGAGCACACATGGTTAATCTTCACCTAGGGATAGAAACTCAGGCAAGGTAAATGGGAGGAGCCAGCCTGCCTTTGAAGTACTATGGAGCTCAGTATATTATAGTCGGCAGCGAGCATCCTTCCTTCAGGTGCCAAGTGGAGTTTATTAGCTGTGATTTTTTATGAGACACTGAAAGAAGCTGAAACACTGCTACATAGTCACAGAAATGTGTAGCATGGGAGCCAAGAGTCATTACCAGTTGTTGAGAAGTTGACAATGGAGTCTTCCTGAAAGACTCTTGCTGTCTGTGTCGAATATTAATACAGAAGCCATTTTTTTTCCTTTTCTAGCTAAAAAGTTTGCACTTAAAAGTCACAAATTACTACCCAAGATATTTCACATTATTCCTCTCCATTAGGCTCTTGTCTTCCAAAATATCTTCAAGATCTTTCTAGAAAATATCACCTAAGATTTTTTTCTGGGGTCATATTTTACCCTCTATAGGTGAAAGGACAAAGAAATGGAGACATAGACTGAATGCAAACAGATTATGCAATGAAATACTGTGACTAAATGTCTACCAATGTTTCCCAGCTTTTCCAAATTCATTCAATTTAGGTTAATAATTTTCCTGTCCAAAACTTCTCTATATGATAAAATATCCATAAACATATTGAACATCTTTCAGAATGGTCCAATTCTTCCAAATAATCACATGCCTGAAATAATGTGATACTGTCCAAGACTGATAGCACATAGAGACAATTGTACCAGCACGAGTTAAGGTCTAGGCACAAAAGTTAAGCAAGACATCATTGAAGTTTCCCTCAAGACACCTAGTAAGTGTGCCATTGCAAAAGTATTCCTGTGGCACATGTGCCTCCTCCCATCTGTCAGAATTAGCTTCAGCTGGACACAGTTGTACAAGAACTCTGGAAGGAAGAACTTCAGCAGAAGAACTGTCTGGACAAGATTTGCCCATGAGGCATTTTTTTTTAGTTTCTAAGTGATGTAGGAGGACTAAGCTCAACATGGGCAGCGTCATCCCTAGATGGATGGGTCTTTGTTTTATAAGGAAGGTAACTGAGTAAGCTAGAGAGAGCAAGCCAGGAAGAAGTGTTCCTTTGTTGTTTCTGAACTAAACTCTTTTCTCCAAAAGTTGTATTTTTGTTCATGGTGTTTATTACAGAAGCAGAAATAATCTAGGGCACCAGCCTATTTCTATACTATCTGTCTGTGTCTATGTGGACAGTGCAGAAGAAAGCCATACTAGCAATGTAACTGGCTGTCAAGCAGATAAAACACTCAGAAAAATAGATGAGCTTGGGTTATTGTAGTTGGTCAGATATTTCAGCATTATTCTGACACTGCTTATATTTAAGTCAGCACTGTCCAAAACAAACACAATGGAAGTCATTTAGGTAATTTACAATGTTCTAGTAGCCATGTTTTGATTTGGAAATAACATACAGGTATAGGTGATATATATATATATATATATATATATATATATATATATATATGAATATGTTGAAGCAATACAAGTTGGAAGGATCAACAACAACAGAAGAACTGGGACAAAGAACCGACTGAAACAGTGAAGTTCTCCCCAAAACAATAATCCTCTGCTTTGAAAATCTTTAAAAAAAGACTCAGAAAAAGGTACAAGGCAGGTATGGCAGAGTGCATGAACTCGGGTGGGGTAGGGGGCATGGAAGGGAAAATGACTCTAATTGGACTGACAAATTATATATGAAAAAGTTTAATAACAATAAAATATATATAATTAAAAAACCAAAAAACCAAAAAAGTAAAAGGAGACAAAAATCTTAATATTTTATCCAACCTAACATATCTAAAATACCAATTCAGTGTGTAATTAATAAGTTACTGAAATACTTTCATTATTTTTTATACTATGTCTTGGAAATTGGGTGTGGTTTTTACTTCCATGGCATATTTGAATTTGGACTAGCCGTATTTCATGTGCTCAATAGTTACACATGGCTACTGGCTACAGGGTTGGACAAAGTACTATTAAATTGGTTATCCTTGTGTACAGCAGTCTAGCATACAACATTTCTCCAACCTAGTATACCAATGGAAGCAGAAGTCCAGAATTTCAGTTCTTTCATTGGATACATAAAATTTCTACAGATTTGTTTGTTTCTTTGAATAGGGGAGGAGCTCATTTCTAAAATTAGGAGTATGCTATATTCCTCTTTTTTTCTGAAAACAACTGTGCTGTCATAATGTGAATCTGTTAACAGGCTTTAGCATTAATCTTGGTATATGGGTGGAGGGTATGTATGCATATTTTAGAGTAATATAAATTTAAAAAGGAAAAATGTGAATCATGAAATATGACCTGGAAATAACATGCAGTTTGTTTTCAGATGACATAACTTTAGTATAGGTGTGACATAAATATATCCATATGTTGAAGCAATACGAATTGGAAGGAACAGCAACAACAAAAGAACTGGGACAAAGAACTGACTGAAACAGTAAAACTCTCCCCCAAACAATAATCCTCTGCTTTGAAAAACTTTAAAAAGATTCAGAAAAAGATACAAGGCAGGTATGGCAGAATGCATGAACTCGGGTCTGTTGGGGGGCATGGAAAGTGAAATGAGTCTAAATTGGACTGAGAAATGATGTGTGAAATGCATAAAACTTCAATAAAATATACATAAAGAAGAAGTATGCTATTCTAACCTGTTTGGGGATTTTTCATTAAAAAAACATTTTATTTATTATTTTGATTTCACATCCATTTGCCTGCATGTATATAAGTGCATCCGTGTCATGCAATGCTCTTGGAGGTCAGAAGAGGTTGTCAGATTCCCTGGAACTGGAGTTAAGGACAGTTAGCAAACACATGGGTGCTGAAATTTGAACGTTTCCTTACAAGAGCAGCCAGTGTTCTTAATTGCTGAGCCATCGGGGATTTTTCATTCTTATGATGTGTTTTTCTCTCATTTAGAAAATTTGATAGGATGATATATATATATATATATATGTATACATATATATGTATATATACATATATACATATTTATAT
>VZQC01011670.1:4104890-4148578 GCA_009823505.1 Rhizomys pruinosus | reverse complement strand
GTGAGAGAGAGAGAGAGAGAGAGAGAGAGAGAGAGAGAGAGACACTAACGCCACAAATCTTTTCAGAAAAAGCAAATCGAAGTTGCTATAGGTTGTGAAGAATATTTTTAGAAATATATTGATACGTATATATCTATATATACATATGCTTATACATGTATATGTATAATATATACATATATGCATATATATACATATACATATATATGTATATATATATATACATATATACATATATATATGTATATGTATATATATATATATATATATATACATATATTACAGTCTTGCTTTTCCAAATTTAGAAAGTAGTACCTCATTATCCTGGAATTTGTGATACAGCAGGCATCCTTGGTTAATGGTTACCTTTTCATTGTGATTTTTTTAAAAAAATCTGCAAATAAAATTTTATCCTTAAAAGTATTTTAGCAGTAGATGTTTACATATAAAATTAATGGTTATTCTAAATTTTCATGATTTCAAATAGATACAACTTTATCAGTTATATGTATGTAAAATTATTTAGCTGCATTTAGTTTAAAAGTTCCATTTACCTAATGATTAAGTGATCCCCTTTTTGTATAAAAGTAGAAATTTTATTATGTTCTAAATATTGCTCTCCATTTGGTCAGAAATATTGCATTTTTAAGTTATATTAGACATTTAACCACATAAAGGCTATTGTGCAGGCTTTTGTGCAGTTTTGATTCCTTTCCATAGAGAAGTACTTAACCTTCACTATATATTAAGCACTCAATCCTATAGAACACGTATAAAGTCAGTAGCATACAGTTTTGTATTTTTATCACAGTGTAATCTTTTAAAATATTAGTTAGCAATGCCCTTCTCATCAGAAACTAAGTGCCTTAAATCCCCCATTTGACCCAAAATTTAGAAAACTGTCATCTAATAAACTGTGACAGGAAAAAAAAAAAGAAAATTTGAAATAATTGTAGGGAATCAAACGAGAATAACATATCCGTCCTGGTGACTTTTTAAAATTTTAATTTATTTTGGGTGACATATACAAATTTAAAGTCGTACATATTTATAGGGTCACATGATGTTTCATGCATATGTACATTGTTTAAAACTTCGTTAAATGTATAATACATCGTTAAACATGTATAATTTCTTTGTGGTTAAAAATTCCACAGTTCTGAACAAAATTACACAGTTATATCTTTGAGGATTTTTAAATGCATGCAATATCACATCTATATTGATCCTACTGTAAAATCATACACCAAAGCATCATGCTGTATGTAACCAACTTGGTATTCATTGATCAGTTTCATCCACACATCCCTTCTTTTTTTATGTTCAAGAGTTCAGATTTTTTTTTTAATTTTATATTACTCTAAAATATGAATATATACCTTCTGCCCATGGACACGAATTACCATGCCTGAAAGTAGGTGGTAAGTTAATTCTAGGACTCATTAAGATATACACATTATAACATCACAGTTGTTTTCAGATAGAAAGAAATATAACAACAACATTGCTCAGCTTGCCTTTCAATTGGGGGATTTGGTACTAGCATTGTTACTTCACTTAGCATAATGGCTTCAAGTTCCATCCATTTACCTGCAAATCTTATGATGTCATCTTTCTTTACCGCTGCATAGAGAACCCCATTGTATAGATGTACCACCTGGTTACTTTTTATTATCAACTTGACACAATCAAGAGTCACCCAGGAAGAGGAAGCCTCAACTGAGGGTTATCTCAGATCAGATTGCCCTGTAAACAAATCTGTGGGGGATTGTCTTAATTGGTGATTAATATGGGAGAGCTTAGCCCACTGTGGGTGGTGCCACACCTGGGAAGGTGGTCCTAGGTTGTACAAGAAAGCTGGCTGAGCACAAGCCACAAAGTGTAAGCTGTCTCTCTGTGGTCTCTACTTCAGTTCCTGACTCCAAGCTTCTGCCTTGAGTTCCTACCTTGACTTCCTTCAGTGATAGACTATAACCTGATAGTGTAAGACAATAAAACCTTTCCTTCCCAAGTTGCTTTCAGTCAGCGTTTATCACAGGAACAGAAAGCTAACTAGAAAAATATCTATACATTTTCAACCTACTTATGTTCCTTCAAATGACTGAAAGTATCCAAGTATTTACATGAAAACAGATGTTCTATTGACCTATACTTCTGGAAAGGAAGTGAATTTGTAAACCCTGAATTTATTATCTATGTATCACTTTAGAAATGTATCAGAATGGCATAGGCATTCCATACTTTTCAAAAATATTTTAAAAAACTTAAAAAAATATTCATATAGTTGTCTGTGATTGGAATTGGGATCTTTGAGAAATGCAATGCTTTATATTCATAACAATAGCATCCCACTAACTACCTCACACACAATCGTATTTTTTGATGTTACTTTTATTATTGTATGTTTATGAGTGTATCACCTGCATGTGTGAAAGTGTACTCATGTCATGCAATACCCGTGGAAATCAGAAGAAGGTTTCAGATCCACTGGAACTGCAGTTAAGAACCCTTGTTAGCCACCATGTTGGATGCTGGGAGTCAAACCTGGTTGGCTCTCTGGAAGAGAAGCCAGTGCTCTTACCCGCTGAGCCATCTCTCCAGCCCCTGACAATTGGATTCTGACAAATGAATAGCAGATTTATGTTGGAAATCATATGCCATTCTTATCTTTGGCTTTCAGTGGTTTTCCTGAACCTACTTGTCTTTGGGGAAGTGCAGGTCACACAGAACTAAAATTGCAAAGCACCTTGATCAGATAGTAACCTGTAGGACTGCTATGTAGTGCTTTAGAGATTGTTTACACACAAGGATGAAGAAACAAAGAAATCTGAAATTTAGTAGGGTTGTCTAGACAATAAGCCACATATTTGATTATGCCTTTTCTATCTCACAGGGACATGGCATGTAAGCTAGGAGCTGCCCTGCCCCTCTACCATTTAGTGGCTTGTTTACAAAATGTAATAGGAAAAGTACAAAGAAGTGGCAAAAATCTAGGTGGCTTCTTGTAAAGAAAAATGATAGGAGATGGTTTTCATATAAATATTCTGAAATAAAAATTAAGATCTGGTTCTTAGAAAAATAAAAAAAATTGAATCAAAATAAGAGTCTAGATGTGTTAATGTGAACTAGTCATTCAGTAAAGCAAAAGTCTTCTCTATTGCTTCTTAGCACCTCTATACAAACTTGGACATGGGAAGTGCTGAGGAGCTCTATGTAGAATGAAAATAGTGTCCCTTCACTAAATGGCAGCTTCCAGAATGTTACCTATAGAATTAACTGAAATTCCAAGTCTGGATTTTTGCATATGTAGTAGATATAGATTTCAATAAAGGTTCAGGATATAGTCATCTATCCACTAGGCTTTCACCTCATTCTAAAGCAAGATGAATTATTCATAGACATTTCTCAGTGGTCAGATTACTAATGTGCATGCTCCCTTGCATGCGTGTGTGCATATGTGTGTGTGTGTGTGTGTGTGTGTGTATAGGTACACTCACCCATTCTTGTACATGTGTAGGGCAGAAGTTGGCATTGTGTGTCTTCCTCTATTGCATTCCACCATTTCTTTTGACACAGTCTCTCAATGAACCTGGGGGTCCTTGTTTTATTTAGACAGGCTACCCAGTCAGGCCCCAGTATACACATTTTAGATCCACTCTCCCCACCAAAGCAGTGGGGATACAGGCACTTGCTGTCATTCCCTGATTTTATATGGGTTCTGAGGATCCAAAATATTAAAGCAGAAGGGGCCTTAGTGAATTTTGAGATTGGTTTTCTTGTTTAAGCAACACTCTGGTGTTGTCTTATAGGATAACAAGGATCTGTTGTAGAACTTTTATTCAGAAATATTTCCTTTGCCCACATTAAATGATTTGGATTTAAATATGTATATATATATATAACTATAATTATATATATATATAATCCTATAAAATTATATATTAGCTTTTTGAGACAGGTCTTCCCTGTAGCTCTGGCTGTCCTGGAACTCACTCTGTAGACCAGGCTGGCTTTGAACTCACAGAGATCTGGCTGTCTCTGCCTCCCAAGTGCTAGGATTAAAGGCATGCACCACCATGAGTTTTATACATTTTTATTAAAAATTCACTTAGAGATTTTAATATAATATTTTATTGATATTTTGTGTATTTCAGACATCACTTTTCAGTTCAATTTAGATATATTCCACTTTCCCTTCCTCCCACCCCATCCCAGTTCATGGATTCTGCCATACATGTCCTGCATCTTTCTCTCAGTCTTTTTAAAGTCTTTCTCTGCAAAGGTTTATTGTTTTGGGCAGAATTTCATTGTATCAGTCCATTCTTTGAACCAGTCCTTAAGTTGTTTTGGTTCCCTCGCAAATGTATTGTCCAAAATATGCCTTTATAAACACCATATATGTACCAGAATTATGTCCTCCAGGAATAAACTGTATGTTAACTCCAATATATATTTAGGAGTTCACATTTTCCCTATAATTTTATATTAGGCTAAAATATTAATATATACTTTCCACCTATATACATTAGTTACCATGTCTGAAGTAAGTGGTAAGTTAATTCTAGGTCTCATTATGAGATTCACATTATAACATCACCGTTGCTTTCAGATAGAAAGAAATATAACAATAACATAGCTCAGCTCGCCTTTCAATTAGGGGATTTTGTACTAGCATCCACAAATGAGGGAAACCATTCTCCATTTGTTTCTTTGGGACTGTGTTACTTTACTTAGCATAATGGCTTTGAGTTCCATCCATTTACCTGCAAAGTTCATTATGTTATCTTTCTTTTTCACTGCATAGAACTCCATTGTGTACATGTACCACATTTTTGTTATCCACTCATCAGCTGAGGGGCATTTGGGTTGGTTCCAACTCTTCGCTATTGTGAAAAGAGCTGCAATAAACATAGATGTGCATGTATCTTTGCAGTAGGGTGACTCAAAAGCTTCTATACAGCAAAAGAAACAATCAAGGAAGTGAAGAGAAAACTCACCGAGTGGTAGCAAATCTTCACCTGTGATACATCTGCCAGAGCATTAAAATCCAGAATATATAAACTACTCAAAAAACAAAGAAGCAAGAAAACAAATGACTCACTCAACAGATGGAGTAAATACCTGAACAGAGACTTCACCAGTGAGGAAGTAAAGGTGGATGAGAAACATCTTAAAAACTGTTCAACATCGTTAATAATTAAGCGAATACAAATTAAAACCACTCAAAGATATCATCTCACTCCAAAAAGACTGGCTAAGATCAAGAAAATGAAACACACAAAATTCTGGAGAGGTTGTGGGGAAAGAGGAGCACTCATCCACTGCTGGTGGGAATATAAACTTGTACAATCATTGTGGAAAGTAGTGTGGAGAAAATGAACTTGCCACCTGACCCAGCCATACCACTCCTGGGTATATACAAACAAGACTCATCCTACTGAACACTTTTTAAGATGTTTCTCAGCCATCTTTACTTCCTCATTGGTGAAGTCTCTATTCAGCTCTTTACTCCATCTGTTGAGTGAGTCATTTGATTTCTTGCTCCCATTCTGTGGGTTTTCATTTCTTTTATTGTTTCTTTTGCTGTACAGAAGCTTTTGAATTTGGTGAGGTCCCACTTGTCAGCTGTCGACCTTATTTCCTGCACAGCTGGTGTTTGATTTAGAAAGTTTTTTCCTACTCCTATGTCTTGTAGATTGTTACCAACTCTTTATTCTATCACCTTCAGAGTTTGGGTTTCACGTTGAGGTCTTTGATCCACTTGCAGTTATTTTGGTACAGGGTGAGAAGTAGGGGTTTAATTTTGTTCTTCTACATATGGTGATCCAGTTTTGCCAGCACCATTTGCTGAAGATGCTATTTTTCCTCCAATGAGTTTTTTTTCCCTTTGTCAAATATGAGGTGGCTGGAATTGTATGAGCTCAAGTTTGGATCTTCAGTTTTGTTCCATTGGTCAATGGGTCTGGTTTTGTGCCAGTACTAGGCTGTATTTATGACCATAGCCCTGTAGTATAGCACGATGTCTGGTAGGGTGATTCTCCCCTGTATCGCATTTTTTAATTTTATTTATTTTTGTATGTGTATGAATGTACTGTCTGCATGTAGGTTTGTGCACCCACATTGTGCAAATTCTGCGGAGGTCAGAAGAGGGTCTCGGATTCCCCTGGAACTGGAGTTCTCCTGGAATTGGAGTTACAGATGGTTCTAGCTGCCATGTGGGTGCTGGGGATCAAACCCGGGTCCTCTGCAAGAGCAGTCAGTGCTCTTACCTGCTAGGCCATCTCTCCAGCCCCTGTTTTGCATTTTTTACTAAAGGTTGCTTTGGCAATTTGGGGTCTTTCGTCTTTTCATACAAATTTAAGGATTTTTTTTCCAAGCCTGTGAAGAAACTCTTGTGGATTTTAATTGGGATTGCATTGAATCTGTGTATTAATTTGGGTAGAATGGACATTTTTTTGGTCTTTTTGAGACAGGGTCTCCCTGTAGCTCTGGCTGTCCTGGAACTCACTCTGTAGACCAGGATGGCCTAACTCAGAGAGATCTTCCTGCCTCTGCCTCCCGAGTGCTAGGATTAAAGGCGTGCACCACCACAGCTGGCGTAGAATGGACTTTTTAAAAAATGCTTTTATTGATGTTTTGTGTATTCCAGACATTTTTCAGTTCAATTTATGCATATTCCCCTTTCCCTTCCTCTCACCCCTCCCCATATCTTGCGTTCTGTCATAACTGTCCTGCATCTTTCTCTCAGTCTTTTTTTTATGTTTAGGAGTTTGCATTTTCCTCCTTTAATTTTATATTACTCTAAAATATGGATACATACTTTCCACCCATATACAGTAATTATAGAATATGAAAATAAGTGGTGGGTGGATTCTAGAGCCCGTTGAGAGATTTATATCATAACAACATAGTTGCTTTCAGATAAAAAGAAATATAACAATAATGTTGTTCAGCTTGCCTTTCCACTGGGGATTTGGTGTTAGCATCCACAAATGAGGGAAACCATTCGCCATTTGTTTTTCTGGGACTGGATTACTCCACTTAGCATAACGGCTTCAAGTTCCATCCACCTACCTGCAAAGTTCATGATGTTATCTTTCTTTACCCCTGAATAGTGCTCCATTGTGTAGATGTACCACATTTTTGTCATCCATTCCTCTGTTGAGGGGCACTTGGTTTGGTTCCAGCTCTTTGCTATTATGAAGAGAGCTGCAATAAACATGGATGTGCATGTATCTTTGTGGTAGGATGAGTCTTTTGGGGATATACCCAGGAGTGGTATGGCTGGGTCAAGTGGTAGACTCATTTTGAGTCCTTTAAGCATTCTCCACATTGCTTTCCATAATGGTTGTACAAGTTTACATTCCCACCAGTAGTGGATGAGTGTTCCCCTTTCCCCACAACCTCTCCAGCATTTGTCTTTTGTTTTCTTGATCTTAGCCAGTCATATCAGAGTGAGATAATATCTGAGAGTGGTTTTAGTTTTCATTTCCTTGATTATTAATGATGTTGGACATGCTTTCACTATATTAATTTTTACAACCCATGAACATGGGAGTTTTTCCATCTTTTGATGTCATCTTCAAGCTCCTTTTTCAGAGGTTTAAAATTTTTGTTGTAGGGATCTTTGGTGTCTTTGGTTAGGTTTGTTCCTAGGTATTTTATGTTTTTTGAGGCTATTGTGAGTGGGAAGGTCTCCTTATATTCCTTCTCCAGTTGCTTGTAGTTGGTGTAAGAAAGGCTAATTATTTCTATAGGTTAATTTTGTATCCTGCCACTTTACTGAAACTCTTAATTTTTTCTAGGAGTTTTCTGGTGGAGTTTTTAGTATCTCTCAGATAAACTAACTTATCATGTGCAAACAGGGATAGCTTGACTTCCTCTTTTCCAATTAGTACTCCTTTAATTTTCTTTTCTTTCCTTATTGCCCTAGGAAGGGTTTCAACCACTATATTGAAAAGGAATGGCAATAGGGGCATCCTTGCTAGATTCCAGCCTTTAAGGGGAATGGTTCTAATTTTTCTCCATTTAGGATGATGTTGGCTATGAGTTTGTTGTATATGGCTTTGATTGTATTTAGGAATGTTCCCTTCAGTCCAATTCCCTCTAGAACTTTATACATGAAGGGGTGCTGGGTCTTGTCAAAGTCTTTTTCTGCATCAATTGAGATGATTGTGTGATTTTTGTTGATCAGTCCATTTATGTGTTTTATGATATTTATTGATTTATGTATGTTGAACCATCCCTGCTTCTCTGGTATGAATCCAACATGATCATGATGGATGATATTTTTGATGTGGGTCTGTATGTGGTTTGCAAGTATTTTGTTGAGAATTTTTGTATATGTGTTTATTAGTGAGTTGGGTCTATAGCTTTCTTTTTTGGTTGTGTCTTTGCCTGATTTTGGTATTAGAGTGATGCTGGCTTCATAGAAGGAGTTTGGGAGATTTCCCTTTGCCCACATTTACATGATTCAGTTAAATTCAAATTATGTTCATTTAATAGGAAGCAATTTGGATTTACTTTTATATATTTTATTAAAAATTCACTTAGAGATTTTTAAAAATATACACAGAGCATGAAATTCTAATGTTTCATCCTTTCAAAATTTGCTCAAAAATTTATTATCTGTCCCTATAGAGTATATAAATAGCAGGTGGTTAAAATATTGGAATGCTTTCATTTTTCCATATGATTTATAAGTATAAATTTCTCCCTTAGGAGAGAAAATCAAAGAAATGGATGAATTAGGTGTGAGTTGACAAGCCATTCGAAACATTCTGATTTTTAGACATGAATAAAGAAATGAGATGTTCAAGAAAATAAAGTGAATTGGAATGACTTGCAGCTTGAAAGCTAAAGGCTTAAAAGAAGTGTGGCAATAATATTTTGAGGTCTGATAATGAGAAACTACAGTTAGCATCAAATTTAATGGCAGGTACATCCTTTTAGAATTCATAAGGGAATAAGTAAATTGATTATTGTGTAGAATTGCCAAAAAGCAGGAGCAAGAAGACAGGCAAATACTCCCTATGGATTTGTTTCCTAAGGAAATGAACTACGAACACAGACACAGACTCTCAGCATATTCAGCAAATATGGGAAAGGAAGCTCTTAGTTGCTTCATATCAGGAAGCATAGTTTAGTAGGACTTTATAATTTTTTGTGGTACTGAAGATTGAATGTAGGGCTTTTGCATGCTAAGCAAGCACCCCACCACTGAGCTATGTCACTAGCCCTGATAAGGATTTATTATATGTTTTCTGTAAGATCATTTTAAGCTGAGTTAGACAATGCCTATCAGACTACTAAATATTAGTAAAGATTTGATGGCCTGTAGGGGTATATTGTGACTGAATTTGGTATTGGAAAGACTAAGTCCATTGGTAAAGTCATCAAAGAATTTTGCAAGAGAATGAAATCAAGGGATTAGTCCATATTTAAATTCGTCACACCACACAAGTATCAGTAACACAGACCTGTCACTTCCCCTATTGGTAGAAATTCTTCAGATGAATTGGGGAGAAGTTAGTAATTCTGGAAATGAAAAAAATTCTTAAATATAAGCTATGTTCCTGTTAAATTACATTGGATCCCAACTAGAAATTCCTAAATATTTTGTTCTTTTAAAATATTTATTTTATGTGTATGAATGTTTTGCCTGCATGTACGGAAGTGCATTACTGGTATGCAGTGCTCATAGGAGTGAGAAAAGAGTATCAGATCCTCTAGAATTGAAGTTACATGTGGTTGTTAGCTGCCATGTGGATGCTGAGAACTGAGCTACAATTCTCTGCAAGAGCAGGGAGTTCTCTTAAACACTGAGCCATCTCTCCACCCCCAACCTTTGTTCTTGATCGAAAGCTAGCAAACTGCTTCTGTAAAAGGTTAATACACCAGGCAGAATAATAAATGGTCTGGCGGGTGTGGTGGCGCACGCCTTTAATCCTAGCACTTGGGAGGCAGAGACACGCGGATCTCTGTGAGTTTGAGGCCAGCCTGGTCTGCAGAGTGAGTTCCTGGACAGCCAGAGCTACAGGGAGACCCTGTCTCAAAAAGAACAACAACAACAAAAAAAGAATAATGAATGGTCCCTAATCATGTCAATATCCTGATCACTAAAATCTATGTTGTCTTTTAATTTATGAATATGGTATGTTTTGTTTTTCCATTCATTTAGGCATTCCTTGATTTCTTTTATCAGCATTTTGCAATTTTCAGCATGTGAATTTTGTGTATGTTTTGTTAAATTTATATTAAAACATTTTCACTGGAGTGAGTATAAATGGTGTAGGGTTTTAAATATATGTTTTCACATGTTTGGTTAATATATAGAAATGCAATTGGACTTTGTTGATTTTTGTATCCTATGACCTTGTTGAACACAGTTATTGGTACTTGGGAGGTTTTGTATATTCTTTATGATTTTTGTTCTTTTTGTGTGTGTGTGTTTTTGAGACAGGGTCTCCCTATAGCCCCAGCTGTCCTGGAACTCACTCTTTAGACCAGGCTGGCCTTGAACTCACAAAGATCCGCCTGCCTCTGCCTCCCAAGTGCTAGGACTAAAGGTGTGTGCCACCACGCCCAGCTAGGATTTTTATTCTTATAGAAAATCATGTCCCCTGTAAATAGGAGCTGTGTAATTTCTTTTTACTACTCTGTATGTCTTTTGTTTCTTTTTCTTTTCTTATTGCTGTTTTGAGAGTCTCTGGTGCCATGGTGAATAAAAGTCATGGTTCTTGTTCCCAATTTTTGAAAGCATTCATATTTTCTCCCATCAAATGAAGTTTATGCTTTTCATTACTGCCCTTTATAAGGTTAAAGAATTTCTCTTCTATTCCTCTTACCATCTTTCTGAGTTCCTTTTGTAATTAATTCTTCTTGCAGGGTCTATAATATTACTTATTATGGAAGATCAGAGTTAAATAATAAACAAATAAATATTTATACTTCCCTTGTTAAAGAATGCAAAGGTGAACAATTATATTTTACCTGGCACTGTGGAAGTAGCATGTTGGTATAATTATTAACAATAAGTTATAGCTAAAGAAGAATTTGAAGTCAACAATTTTGCCAATATATTAAGGCCCCTTGGTAGGTTAGTTATTGGATTATGTTTCTAGGCCCAGATGAGTGAATGGATAAGAAGTTAATCCAGGGCTGCAGAGATGGCTCAGCGGTTAAGAGTGCCGACTGCTCTTGCAGTGGACCCTGGTTTGATTCCCAGCACCCACATGGCAGCTAAGACTTTAACTCCAGTTCCAGGGGAATCCGACGCCCTCTCCTCACCTCTGCAGCATTGCACGACATGGGTGCACCAACCTACATGGAGACAGTATATTCTTACACATAAAAAATAAAAATAAATAAAAAGGAAGTTAATCCAAATATTTTAGGTAAAATCCTACCTATTCAAGCCACCATTTTATCATTCTTGAAAATGAAAGAGGAGTCCAAAATCAATATTTACATTCTTTTGTGCCATAATTCTAGTAGAATATAAAAAGAGTCATATTTCTTTAAGCAGAACAAGGAATATTCTCTAGAAAGTTGTTTTAAGTACAATATGAGAATCATTTTAAGAAATTCTGTTTGTCTTCCAGCAAGCTTTAGGAAATAGTATATTCAGAAACAGCCATACTTATAAGGCATTTGTTGCATTTTTCTTCTTCCCTTGTTCAGAAGTACTAGAGAAATATGACCGAATACATTAATGTTGATGTCTAAAACAAGCTAGGTAACTTTTCTCTGTAAAGTACGCTGTACCCAGTGCCTAGCACATGAGTATCACCGCCCATTTAAGTGTGGGCATGGACAGGCCTTGTTTAGATGTCTCTTCTAGAGGACTGCTTCCTGAATGTGCATTTGACTGACAGTTTCAGTTACTGCATCTTTAAAAATCCCTCACAACGTTGAATCTAAGGCCATCCTTTTCTTGGCTATTCGCAGCATGTGAGAATGGCAAGGGACCTACAATAGCACTATTTGGCCCAGTGCCATGTTCCTCCATTGGGTAATATCTGCCAAAGTATTCACCATGAACCTGTCTTACATTTTCTGCAGATTATGATGTGATCCAAAAATCTTCTTATATAGTACTCTATCTTTCTATCAAAGACTTCTTCTCTCTCTTCTCATTTACTTCAAATGAATTTCTATGACACATTTCTTTTTTGTACATTTTATTCAACATTTCCTAGTCAAATTTAGACCACCTCCATCATCCATGCTCCCACACCCCTCCCACCCAGCATCATGTACTCTGCCATACATGTTAAGTTCCATCCAGTCAAGCTTTTTTATATAAAATATTTTATTGCTGTTTTGTGTATTTCATACATCATTTCAGTCCAATTGAGACACATTTCCATTTCCATGTCCCCCACGCTACCCCAGTTCATGCATTCTGCCATACATATCTTGCATCTTTTTCTCGGTCATTTTACAGTTTTTCTCTGCAGAGGTTTATTGTTTGAGCAGAAGGTAACTGTTTCAGTCAGTTCTTTTTTGCTGTTGATCCCTCCCATTTGTATTGTTCCAAAATATGCATATGTATATGTCACATATATACTAAAATTATGACCTCTGAAAATAAACTGTATGTTAATTCCAAAATATGTTTAGTTCACAATTTCTGCTTAATTTTATATTACTCTAAAATATGAATACATATCCTCCACCCATATACCACAATTACAAAGTCTGAAAATAAGTGGTAAGTTAATTCTAGAGCCCGTTAAGGGATTCACATTATAGTAGCACAGTTGCCTTCGGATAAACAGAAATATAACATTAATTTTGCTCAGCTTGCCTTTCAACTAGGGATTTGATGCTAGCATCCACAAACGAGGGATACCATTCTTCCTTTGTTTTTCTGGGACTGTGTTACTTCACTTGGCACAATGGCTTCGAGTTCCATCCATTTATCTGCAAAGTTCATGATGTCACCTTTCGTTACCTCTGCATAGAATTCTATTGTGTAGATGTACCACATTTTTTTATCCATTCTTCCGTTGAGGGGCACTTGGGTTTCTTCCAGCTCTTCACTATTGTGAAGAGAACTGCAACAAACATCAATGTGCTTGTATCTCTGAGATAGGATGAGTCTTGTAGGTATATACCCAGGAGTGGTATGACTGGGTCCGGTGGTAGGCTCATTTTCAGTTTTTGTTTGTTTGTTTGTTTGTTTGTTTTTAAAATGCCCATGCACGTTTTAGTAATAAAAAATAACAGTGCTGAGTTAAACAATTAAAGTCCCTTTATATTCCATAAAATATTACAGAAAAGTATTTGTGTTTCAACAAAAAGACTATCAGTTTAGAACAGGCAGCTAACAGCAACTGTGCAGTTAATGGGTTTTTGTGAATAAACTTTAAGAAACTGCTACCTGTCTTTAAATTCCTTTTTCTTTTTATGAAAAAAAGAACTATTAAAATGATTGACAAATTTTGAGTTAAATTGTTAAAAACATTCTCTATATTTAATGTCAACTTTATAAGAGATTACAGGAAGATGCTTAGGAAACAAATACATTTGTTTCAGTACCTGACTTTAAATGATAGATTTATATGTATGTAAAAAAATTATATAATAAAAACTTTCCAAATGTAGCCTGTAAGAAATCAGGCAACACACACCAGGTGGGCCCGGAAGGCATAGGGTGACAGGGGTCAGCACCAGAGGCCTGGGGCTCAGGAACCAGGCAGGACGCCATGCCCCTCCTCCTTCCAGCAAGATCAACATGGACGCAGTCACCCAGCCACCCTCAGGGAGATGCCAAGGAAATGGGCACACATGGCAGGTGGGCCAGGAAGGTGCAGAAAGGCCCTGGTGCCAGAGGCAAACGCCAGAAGCCTGGGCTCAGGAACCAGGCAGGATACCACACCCCTCCTCCCTCCAGGGTAATCGACATGGATGGAGTTACCCAGCCACCCTGAGGAAGCCACCTAGGAGGACAGCACACACCAGTGGTGCAGAGCATCCAATAAGCTGGTGGAGCTGCTGTGCAGACATCAACTGAGGACAGTGTTAGTGATTCTAGACTAAACAGCAAACGTAGAGGAACTGACAGGCAGGAAGAGCAGTGAGTGACCAACCAATCCTCCATATTAACATTTGAAATTAGCACCAGAATCGAAACAAAAAATAATCCACATGCCAAATCTGCAAGGAAAAAAATAACATGGGAAAATCTCATAATAAATCCACACTGAACTTGACCAGTCCTATAGAAAATCAATACAATGAAATCTCCCTCGAAAGAAACTGAGACATGACCCTTAGAAGAACAGTCATAGACATATTTGAAGAAATCAAAGAATATAAAGAACAAATCACAGATCTGAGGAAAGAGAATGAAAAACTCAGGAAGGATCTAGAAGGAACGAATGATAAACTTTGGAAAGAAATAGAGAGAAAGAATGACAAACTCTGAAAATAACTAGAGGAAGAGAAACAGAACCTTCACACAGAACTAGAGGGAGAGAATCACAAACTCCTGAAGGAAGTGGAAACACTGAAAATATCTCAGGCTGAAATGAAAGAAAAAACTGAGCAGCAAGACAAGGAGCTACAAGGAGAGAATGATAAGCTCCAAAAGGAAGTGGTCATACTAAAGAAATCACAGGAAGAAGTGAAAAAGGAAATGGAACACTCATCCAATCAAAAGGAAAGGATGGATGAAGCAGAAAATAGAATATCAGACCTGCAGGATAACACAGAACAACTAAAATGCTCAAGTGAAGATTATGAAAAATTTAAAAAAAGCACAAAGTGGAACAACCAGGAAATGTGGCATAGTATGCAAAGACCAAATCTCCACATCATAGACATAGAGGAAGGAGAAGAATTCCGAGACAATAGAATTAATCAGATCTTCAACAGGATAATAGAAGAAAATTTCCCCAAACTGAAAAAAGACATACCCATACAAATACAAGAAGCACATAGAACACCAAATAGACGAGACCAGAAAGGAAATTCCTCACGCCATATCATAGTTAAAACACTAGATGCTCTAAACAAAGACAAAATACTAAAAGCTACAAGAGAAAAACAACAAATTACATATAAGGGAAAACTCATCAGAATTACAACTGACTTCTCAGTGCAAACTATGAAAGCCAGAAGAACGTGGACCAAAGTATTCCCAATGCTAAATGACTTCAGATGCCAACCCAGCAAAAATGTCAATTATAGTTAAAAGAGAAAGAAAAATATTTCATGACATAAAAATAAAAGAATACATGCCAAAAAACAACACTTCAGAAAATACTCAAAGCAGTTCAAAGAACAGAGGAAAGGAGCAACTATTGCCAAACAGCTAGAGAGAAAATTAATAAAAGCATAACAGCATAAATACAGACCTAAAAGGAGAATGGAAACAAAAATAAGTTGAAAGGAAGCAACATAAATCTCTCAATAATAACCTGAAATATTAATCGTCTAACCCCCCCAATCAAAAGACATATACCGGGAGAGTGGATTAGGAAACAGTATTCATCTATATGCTGTCTACAAGAAACACATCTCTCCCTCAAGGACAGACACCAACTTAAAATGAAAGGATGGAAAACAATATTCCAAGCAAATGGTACCAAAAAGTGAGCAGGGGTTGCTATTTATTCTTTACTCTGATTTATTCCTTACTCTTCTGATTGACTTTACTCTGAGGTCTATTTTGTTTGATATCATATCAGACAAGATAAACCTCAGAGTAAAGTCAATCAGAAGAGATAAAGAGGGCCATTACATCCTTATCAAAGGAACAATTAACCAGGAAGACTTCACAATCCTAAATGTTTATGCACCAAACTGTATAAACAGAATTCTGCAGGTCCTCAAGACACAGATTAATCCCAGAACACTAATAGTGGGGGATTTCAATACCCCACTAAGTGTGTTGGACAGATCAACAGGACAAAAAATAGAGAGACATTGGAATTGAACAATACAATACACCAAATGAACCTCACAGATATCTAAAGAATATTCCACCCAAACACCAGAGAATATACTTTCTACTCAGTGCCCCTTGGAACATTCTCCAAAATGGACAACATCCTTAGACACAAAAGAAATCTCAACAAATACAAAAGGATTGAATAATTTTATGCATTCTATCAGACCACAGTGCAATAAAGCTCGATATTAACACCAGAATAAGCCTGCTAGCTACAAGAACACCTGGAGACTAAACGACACAATCCTGAATAATGAATGGGTCAGGGAAGAAATAAAGAAGGAAAGAAAAGTATTCATGGAACTAAATGCAAATGACAATACAATACAGCAAAACCGGCGAGACACTTTAAAAGCAGTTTTAAGAGGGAAATTTATAGCCCTAAGTGCCCACATTAAAAAAAAAACAAACAAAAAAAAAACAGAAAGGAAACAAATAATTGATCTAATACTGCAGCTAAAAACACTTGAGAGACAACAACAAATGTAACCTAAACCCAACAGACAGGAATAAATAACAAAAATCAAGGCAGAAATCAATGAAATAGAACCAAAGAAAACAATACAAAAAAAAAATAACGAATCCAAAAGCTGGTTCTTTGTAAAGATAAACAAGATCCAGGAGAACTCCAGTTCCAGGGGAATCTGACACCCTCTTCTGACGTCTGCGGCATTGCACAACATGGGTGCACAGACCTGCATGCATACAGTACATTCATACACATAGAGAAAAATAAATAAAAAAAAATTAAAAAGGAAAAGATAAACAAGATAGACCTCTAGCCCAGTTAACCAAAAGAAAGAAAAACTCCAAATTAATCGTATTTGTGATGAAAAGGGAAACATCACAACAGACAATGAGAAGATCCAGACACTCATACTAGAATACTTCAAAAACCTATACTCTACTAAGTTTGAAAACGTAAGAGAAATGGATGAATATCTGAAATCCTGGGAATCAATGAAGCTTAACCAAGAAGGGGTTGACAGTTTAAACAGACCCATAACATATGAGGAAATTGAAGATGTAATTAAACAAAAAACTCCCAACTAAATAAAGCCTAGGCCCAAATGGTTTCACAGCAGAATTCTATAAAACATTTAAAGAGGTCTTACAAACTTTACTACTCAAACTTTCAGAAGGACACAAACAGAGGGAAATCTCTCAAATCCCTTCCATGAAATCGGCATCACTCTAGTACCAAAACCAAGCAAAGACACAACCAAAAAAGAAAGCTATAGATCCATCTCATTAATGAACACAGATGTAAAAAATCTCAACAAAATACTTGCAAACCACATACAGACCCACATAAAAAAGATTATCCATCATGAACATGTTGGATTCATACCAGAGATGCAGGGATGTTTCAACATACATAAATCAATAAATATCATAATACACATAAATGGACTGAAAGACAAAAACCACACAATCATCTCAATTGATGCAGAAAAAGCCTTTGACAAGATCCAACATCCCTTCATGTTTAAAGTTCTAGACGGAATTGGACTGAAGGGAACATTCCTAAATATAATCAAAGCCATATTCAAAAATCCCACAGCCAACATCATCCTAAATGGAGAAAAATTAGAACCATTCCCCTTAAAGGCTGGAACCTGGCAAGGCTGCCCCCAATCACCACTCCTTTTCAATACAGTGCTTGAAATGCTTGCTAGGGCAATAAGACAGGAAAGGGAAATTAAAGGAGTACTAATTGGAAAAGAGGAAGTCAAAATATTCCTGTTTGGAGATGATATGATAGTTTACCTGAGGGATGCTAAAAACTCCACCAAAAAACTCCTAAAAACAATTAAGAGGTTCAGTAAAGGATACAAAGTTAACCTAGAAAAGTCAGTAGCCTTTCTTTACACCACCAACAAGAAACTGACAAAGGAATATAAGGAGACCTTCCCAATCACAGTAGTCTCAAAAATACCTAGGAATAAACTTAACCAAAGACACCAAGGCTCTTTACAGCAAAATTTTTAAAGCCCTGAAAAAGGAGATTGAAGATGACATCAATAGATGGAAAAACCTCCCATACTCGTGGATTGGGGAAATTAATATAGTAAAAATCTCCATTCTACCCAAATTAATATACAGATTCAATGCAATCCCAATTAAAATCCCCAAGAATTTCTTCACAGACTTGCAAACAAAAAAATCTTTAAATTCATATAGAAAGACAAAAGACCCTGAATAGCTAAAGCAACCCTGAGCAAAAAGTGCAATACAAAGGGATCACCTTACCAGACTTTAAGCTATACTACAGGTCTATAGTCATAAAGACAGCCTGGTACTGGCACAAAAACAGACCCATTGACCAATGGAACAAAATTGAAGATCCAAACTTGAGCTCATACAATTTCAGCCACCTCATACTTGATAAAGGGTCTAAAAAAGCTCATTGGAGGAAAAATAGCATCTTCAGCAAATGGTGCTGGCAAAACTGGATCACCATATGTAGAACAAATATAAGCCCCTACCTTTCACCTGGTACAAAAATCAACTCCAAGAGGATCAAGGACCTCAATGTGAAACCCAAAATTCTGAAGGCAATAAAAGAAAAATTTGGTAGCAATCTACAAGACATAGGAGTAGAAAAAGACTTCTAAATCAAACAGCATCTGCACAGGAAATAAGGTCAACAGCTGACAAGTGGGACCTCATCAAATTCAAAAGCTTCTGTACAGCAAAAGAAACAATCAAGGAAGTGAAGAGAAAACCCACAGAGTGGGAGCAAATCTTCACCTTTTATACATCTGCCAGATCATTAACATCCAGAATATAAAAACTATTCAAAAAACAAAGGAGCAAGAAAACAAATGACTCGCTCAACAGATGGAGTAAAGACCTGAACAGAGACTGCACCAGCAAGGAAGTAAAGATGGCTGAGAAGCATCTTAAAAAGTGTTCAACATCATTAATAATTAAGGAAATGAAAATTAAAACCACTCTAAGATATCATCTCACTCCAATAAGACTGGCTAAGATCAAGAAAACAAGACACCAAATGCTAGAGAGGTTGTGGGGAAAGGGGAACACTCATCCACTGCTGGTGGGAATGTAAACTCATACAACCACTGTGCAAAGCAGTGTGGAGAACCCTTAAAAGACTCAAAATGAACTTGCCACCTGACTCAGTAATACCACTCCTGGGTATATATCTACAAGACCCATCCGACTTCAGAGATACATGCACAGCCAGGTTTATTGCAGCTCTCTTCACAATAGAGAAGAGCTGGAACCAACCCAATTGCCCCTCAACTGACAAGTGGATACAGAAAATGTGGTACATCTACACAATAGAGTTCTATGCAGCCTTAAGGGAGGCAGAGGCAGGCGGATCTTTGTGAGTTCAAGGCCAACCTGGAATACAGAGTGAGTTCCAGGACAGCTGGGACTACAGGGAGACCCTGTCTCAAAAAGATCAAAAAAAAAAAAAAAGATGACATCATGAACAATGGATGGAACTAGAAAATATTATGTCAAATGAATTATCACAGTCCCAGAAAAACAAAAGACAAAAGGTATCCCTCATCTGTGGATGCTAATGCCAAGTACCTAGTTGTAAGTCAAACTCAGCAATGTTAATGTTAAATTCCTTGTGATCTGAAAACAACTGTGCTCTTATATTGTGAATCCCTTAACAGGTTCTAGAATTAAGCTACCATTTACTTTCAGACTTAGGCAGTTGTGGCATATGGGTTGTATTAGTCACTTTTCTGTTGCTGTGATAAAACGACCATGACCAAGGGAACTTATAAATGTAATAGTTTATTAGAGCTTATAATTGATAGTTTCAGGGAATTAGAGACCATTGTGGCAGGGAGGCATGGTGGCAGAGGCTGGAACAGAAAGCCGAGGCTCACATCTTCCAAGGAGCACAGGAAACAGAGGTAGAGGGAGCAACTGGAGATCTGTAAGGCTTGGTGAACTCTCTAAGCCTGCCCCCATTGATGTACTTCCTCCAGTATGGCCACACATTCTAAGGCCTCCCAAAACAGCACCACCAACTGGAGACAAGTACAGGAGGATCAGGACAGGATATGCTGCTTACTGGACCTCATTTTGTTAGCAAGGGAATTGAAGACCCCAGTGTGGAGCACAAAGGCAGGACTGATGGTGGTTTGGGATTGCCAAAGAGGAGCCTTCAGACATGACATCTTTCAGCCTAATTAAAAAAAATTATAAGCTGAAGATGCTAAAAGATATATGTGGCATGCATATATGCATATTTTGGAGTGATGCAAATTGGAAGGAACAACAACAACAAAAAGACTGGGTCAAAGAACTGACTGAAACGGTGAACTTCTGCCCCAAACAGTAAACTTCTGCATTGAAAATTTTAAAAGAGACTGAGATAAAGATGAAAACATGTTTGGCAGAATGCATGAGCTCTGGTGGGATGGGGGGGCAAGGAAGGGGGAATGGGTCTAGATTTGATTGAAAATTTTGTATGAAATGCACAAAGCTTCAATACAAATTATCTTTGAAAAAAAAAGACTCAAAATCAGCCTACCACCTGACCCAGTCATACCACTCCTGGGTATATACCCACAAGACTCATCCTACTGCAAAGATACATTCACATCTATGTTTATTGCAGCTCTTTTCACAATAGCAAAGAGTTGGAACCAACCTAAATGTCCCTCAAAAGATGAGTGGATAACAAAAAATGTGGTAGTTCTAAACAATGGTGTTCTATGCGGTGGCAAAGAAAGATAACATCATGAGTTTTGCAGATAAATGGATGGAACTCAAAGCCATTAGGGTAAGTGAAGAAACACAGTCCCAAAAAACTTAATGGGGAATGGTTTCCCTTATTTGTGAATGCTAGTACCAAATCTCCCAATTGAAAGGCAAGCTGAGCAATGTTATTGTTATATATCTTTCTATCTGAAAGCAACTGTGATGTTAGAATGTGAATCTCATAATGAGCTCTAGAATTAACTTACCACTTCCGACATGGTAATTAATGTATATGGGTTGAAGGTATATATTCATATTTTAGAGTAATATAAAAGTAAAAGGGAAAAATGTGAACTCCTGGACATATGTTGGAGTTAATATACAGTTTATTACTGGAGATCATATTTCTGGCACATATATGACATGTACATGGGCATACTTTGGAGTGGTACAGTTGGGAGAGAACCACAGCAGCATGAGGACTGGGTCAAGGGATGGACTGATGTGGTTGAATTCTGCCTGGGACAATAAACCTTTGAAAAAAGCTTTGGAGAGACAGATGCATGACATGTATGACAGAGTGCATGAACTGGGGTGGGGTAGGGGGGCTTCCCAGCCCCCCTATGGGAATATGTCTAAATTGAACTGAAAAATGATATATGAAATACACAAAACATCAATAAATGTATTATATTAAAAATCAGGCAAATTTACCATAAGCAATAACCTTCTAGACAATTTCCATAGCTGCACCAGCATGACAGTAAACATTTTCCAAACAAAACGAGAAAACATACAAGAAAAAGTGCTTTGCAATTTGTTGCTGCAATAAAGAAAGGTACAAATTTGATGGAATCACAATGATCAATATGATTTAAGGAAAATAAAGTCATAATAGGATGCATGGCACTTAATTTTTAAAAAGTAGAGCTTTGCTATCTGCTTAGTTCTTTGGACACTGGACACTGCATGATCTTTTTTTATCATGAATTTCTTTTTAGAATTTTTTTTACATTTTTTATTCATGTATTATGTATTTCATACATCATTTTTCATTTATGTTCAGGCATATTCCCCTATCCCTTCCTCCCATCCCACCCCATCCCATCCCAGATCATGCATTCTGCCATAACTGTCCTGCATCTTTCTCTCAGTCTGTTTTTTATGCTTAGGAATTCACATTTTCCTCCGTTAATTTCATATTATTCTAAAATATGGATACTTACTCTCCACCCATATACAGTAATTACAGAGTCTGAAAATAATTGGTGGGTGAATTCTAGAGCCCATTGAGAGATTCACGTTATAACAACATAGTTGCTTTCAGATAAACAAAAATATAACCATACTGTCTTTCAGCTTGCCTTTTCTCTGGGGGATTTGGTGTTAGCATTCACAAATGAGGGAAACAATTCTCTGTTTGTCTTTCTGGGGTGTGTCACCTCATTCAGCATAATGACTTCGAGCTCCATCCATTTACCTGCAAAGTTCATAATGTCATCCTTCTTTACCGCTGAATAGTACTCCAGTGTGTAGATGTACCACATTTTTGTTATCCACTTGTCTGTTGAGGGGCATATGGGTTGGTTCCAGCTCTTCACTATTGTGAAGAGAGCTGCAATAAACATGGATGCGCATATATCACTGCAGTAGAATGAGTCTTTGGGGTATATACCCAGGAGTGGTATGATTGGGTCAGGTGGTATGGCACTGCATGATTTAACAAAAGGAAAGGAAACTCATCCTAAAGCCTGGCTATCTGCAGTGGGTGGCAACACTCAAACACATAGCAAACACAGCACTGGGTGGTGGATGTTGGTGGTGGAATAGCCTTTTATTATTGCTGTTACCATGGGTGCAGTACAATTTCCTCAGGAAACCCAGCAAGAACTGTTGAGTGGCAGAAGTAAACTTCAAACTTAAAAAAAAAACAGAAAACAAAACCACAAAATCTAAAAAGTAAATACAGACTCTGTTTCAGCATGCTGACATCAAAACACATCCACAGTACATACAGTTCAAGCCACGGGAACAATCCTTTTTGGAAGTACACCTTTAACTCGAAGCTCACGGATATCTTCTTGGGAGTAGGCCAAAAAGAACAGGAAACCCCACTTTTAAAAGTTTGGGGGTTTTCAGTTTCTTAAGTGTTCTCCACACTGCTTTCCATAGGGGTTGCATGAGATTGCATTCCCACCAGCAGTGTATGAGTGTTCCCCTTTCCCCACAACATCACCAGAATTTTGTATCTTTTATTTTCTGGATCATAGCTAGTCTTACTGGAGTAAGATAAAATCTTAACGTGGTTTTAATTTGCATTTCCTTAAATATTAATGATGTTGAACACTTTTTATGATGTTTCTCAGCCATCTTTACTTCATATATGAAGTCTTTGTTCAGCTCTTTACTCCATCTTTTTAGTGGGTCACACCAAAAATCTCTACAATGAAAATTTTTAATCCCTCAAGAAGGAAATTGAGGAAGATAATAGAAGATAGAAGAACCTCCCATGCTCATGGATTGGAAGAATCAATATAGTAAAAATGACCATCCTGCCCAAAGTAATATACAGATTCAATGCAATCCCAACTAGAATCCCCACGAACTTCTTCACAGACCTAGAAAAATATCCTAAAGTTCATATGGAGAAACAAAAGACCCCAGATAGCCAAAGCAACCCCAAGCAAAAAGATCAATACAGGGGGGGATTACCATACCAGACTTCAAACTATATTACAAGGGTATAGTCATAAAAACAGCCTGGTATTGGCACAAAAACAAACCCAATGAAGCAGAATTGAGGATCCAAACTTGAGTACATGCAGTTTCAGCCACCTCATATTCGACAAAGGAGTCACGAAGACTCAATGGAGGAAAGACAGTATCTTCAGCCAATGGTATTGGCGTAACTGGATCACCACTCGTAGAAGAATAAAACTAAACCCCTACCTCTCACCCAGTACAAAAATCAACTCCAAATGGATCAGTGAACTCAATGTGAAACCTGAAACTCTGAAAATGATAGAAGAAAATGTTGGTAGTAATCTACAAGATACAGGTGTAAAAAAGAATTTGTAAATCAGACAGCAGCTGCTCAAAAAATAAGGTCAACAATTGACAAAGAGCTTCTGTACAGTGAAAGAAACAAAGAAGTGAAGAGAAAACCCACAGAGTGGGAGGAAACCTTCACCAGTGATACATCTGATAAATCATTAATATCCACAGTGTATAAACTACTCAAAAAACAAAGGAGGAAGAAAACAAATGACACATTTCTTGTACAAGTAATCTTATCTTAGTGCACACCTCTCAGAAGACCCAACCAGGAATATTAGGGTTACTCTGAATAGTAAATGAAGTTGAATAATTTGGATTTCAGGAAAGACAAAGTTTTCATGGTGAAGTAGATAAACTCTGGTTAAAATTTTAGAATTTAATTCTCTTGAAAATAAAGTATGGCTCTGTTCATAGATTTTTTTTCTTAATATTTTTGTCTTTTAGAGACAGGGTCTCCCTTTAGTCCCAGCTGGCCTGGAGCTTGCTATGTAGACCAGGCTGGCCTTGAACTCCCAGTGATCCACCTGCCTCTGCCTCCTGAGTGCTGGGAGTAAAGATGTGCGCTATCACACCCAGCCTACATGTTTCTTAATTTTTATTAAAGTATGAGGTACACAGAAAACCTGTATGTTAAAAAAATAAAAATAAATAAAAAAGGAAAAAAGAAAACCTATATGTTATGATTATATAATTATTTAGCTATTTCTACATTGAACATATCCATGTAATTAGCATCCACTCAGATCATAAAACAGAATATGATCAGCATCCTAAAAGTTTTTTTCATATTTCCTCCCAATTATTTTCCCCTAAGGATCTCTAAATTTTAACACATAGATCACTTGGAACTTTACATGCTCGTAATCATATAGTTTACTTCTTCATGCCTACGATTTTCACTTAACATTAAGCTTTTGAGTTTTATCCATTTTTTATGAAATAATAGTTTATTCATTTTCATGGTTATAGTCCAAAATCTTTCGTATTTCTAAATTGTGTCAGTGCATCAGCCAGATATCCAGCTGAAGTGTTTTAGAATGTTCAATTTTCACCAATCTTTTCCTTGATTCAGTGAAGACAGTTTCTGCCTCTCCTCTTGAAACACTATTTCACAGGTCCTGACATGTAGAAAATGTTCTCAAAAGGCTGTCTTCCATCCCAAGAATCCTTCCCATATTATCTAATTACTTTCTCTGGAACCATTATATCCTTCTAATTCTGCAGGACTATTGTACCTTTTTTTCACTTTTTGTCTTTTTACTAACATCTCAAATTTTCTACCTGAAGTACAATTTTTCAGGCATTACCAAGTATTTATTTCTGGTTATTCTTTCCTTTTGGATGTTTAAGGACACACAGTTAGTCCAGATTAACCAAGGTTTTTGTTTTCTCAAGGTCAATTTAGGATCTGGTCCTCAGGTTTGGGGGGTGGAGGGAGCCTCTGGCTCCTTTTGGCTTTTCATTATATTGTCCCTTCTTAGTCTTCCTTTGGCTGGCATACTTTGCTTTTGACTTTTGTAGAACAAGTTCTAAATGTCTTCCTACTTTCATTTATAAAGTCAGGATCCAGCCCCATCACCAAATTCAGGGATCCTGAGGTCCATATTGAGGTATACAAAAGCTGCATAAAAGGAAGAATTTGCTCTCCTCTGAAATTTTTCTTCCCTGAGATCTTTTCCCTACATAAAACCAGCACAATCGTATCTAAAACATGCAATGTCACCATTGAGAACAAGATGTTAAAGGTAAAAAAGTCCATTTATCTGTTATTGTATGACCAATAATACTTGAAAGAAACAATATCCACTCTTTAAGTCCTTATCCGGCACCCAGATTTCCTATAATTCTTCATAAGGCCAAGTGATCAATTTTGTTTGGTAGCACATACCTGCAATTCCATTGCTATGGTGGTTGAGATGAGTTTGAGATAAGCCTGGGCTACAAGAAAGACACCATCAAAACAAACAAGCAAACAACAACCACCAAAACACCTAGGGCATAATGCATCCCAGAAATTTTCTTTGTTAAAAATGTGTGTATGTGTGTGTGTGTGTGTGTGTGTGTGTGTGTGTGTGTGTGTGTGTATGTATGTATACGTGTGTATTTATATGTGAGTGCAAATGCCTGACGAGGCCACAGGTACAGGATCCCCACAAGGACTGAGTTATCCCTCCAGACCACAGGCAATTTTGTAAAATAACTTTGTTCTAAATGAATTCTAGCCACTTTGAGTTGATTTTTCAGTTAGATAATTTCTAACTACAACTTTCAGTTTGGGCTAAAGACATCAGTCATCTTCATAACATACTAACATCTAATAATGATTGTCATAATGCTGAATCTACTATGTGCAAAGCTGTTTAGGTACATTATCTATAATCTATAAACCTTTAATATAATTATTAATTTTAATTATTAAGACAGGGAAATTAAGGGACAGAGATCAAAGTCAGACATAATGCATATAGTTTTCAGATGGCAAAGTTCTGATTTACATTTGAGCTTTTGCTTGAAAAAATCATTCTTGTTTGATTACTCCATCTACTCTGTTTTCCTTGGGCTTAGTCATCTACAGTTTCTTCAATATTCCATCTACTGCACATATTGCTGACACTCATGTGTTAAACCATATGCAAGCATGCACAGACACACTATGCTTCATTCTCTTTTGACATAGTTACTTCCCTCCTCCACTCTCCACTCCCTGAAGGCAACATTATCTCAGAATAGACAGCCTCCCAATGCACAATGAGCTATTTAAGTAAGATCTTACACTCCCGAATCAGACTGATTTTGAATGAATCCTAGTTCCTTCATTTATAAACTGTGGCATCTTAGGCAAGTTACATTATTTCTTTCAGCTTCAGTTGTCTCATCTTTAAAATGAAACTAATAATAATACATTTCTCCTAGGGTGATTGTGAGGGTTAAATAAAATGATACAATCAAAACTCTCAATTTAAAACATAATGATAAGTATTCTTATTTTTATTATTCATTCATTGTATTCTATAAGGTCAGAGAAAACTGATCAAATACTGGTCAAAAACAATGGCTCTCAGGGTCTGGTATTATTGTTGAGCAGGTAAGAGCACTTACTATGCAGACATGAAATCTGAATTCAAATTCCTAGCACCCATGTACAAAGCCAAGTGTGGCTGCACATGTGCCTATGACCCTAGCACGGTGGAGGGCAGAAACAGGAAGATTTCTGAGGCTTGCTGATCACCAGCCTTGCTCTAGGTTCAATGAGAGATTCTGTCTCACAGGAATAAAGTGGAGAGTGATAGAGCAGGAAACCTGACAGCCTCCTCTGGCCTGGATATAGAAGTCCTCCCCCACACACGAACACCCCCCCACACTTTTAAAAATATTTTACTTATTATTTTTATTTTATGTGTACCAGTATATTGCCTGTAGGTTTGTAAGTGCACCTGTGTCATATAATGTACTCAGATCAGAAGGATTTAGATCCCTGTGGAACCAGAGTTAAGAATCCTTGTTAGCTGCTATGTGTGTGCTGAGAATCAAACTCAGGTCCTCTATAAGAGCAGACAGTATCATTAACCACTGAGCAACCTCTTTAGATCCCTGAAAATATTTTTGAAGTCGCTCCTCCCAAACCCGAATCTTGACCTGGCACACTTTCTGTAGAGCCTTTAGTGACCCTTCCCCTATTGGAATCTAAGCTTCACTGCCTGATTCGAATGTTCAGCAGGTCATGGAAACCCCTGAGCTAAAGCAGAAGTCCTCAGCAGTAATGGCTTCAAATGGTCCAACTGAGTCATCTCAGAGGGATGTATCAGGGAAGCTCTATGTAGTATTTGGGGGGGGGGTATCTGACTATTGAAAAGACTAATGATAATGAACAGTTATCATATTATTTCTAAACCTCTGTTAAGACCAAAGACATGCCTACCCTAATTATTTCTCTATCAGCAAGACAAGTCTCAAACCTGGGACTCTTTCTATAGTCAATGGGCCATTTAACAAGGTAAGGATTGGAGAGAGTATTGAGATTATGGAATTCCAAAGAACTGCCATTTCCACAAATGCACAAATATTATGTTCTTCCCTTAAAGAAGAAATCTTCTTTCCTGATGTCTCAGTTCTGACTAGTTTCCATTGTGTACATGGGCAGTCTCCGTCCTAACATGCAGACATGATTCTAAGTACATGCATCACATTTTTAGAAACCCAAGAGCAGTATAAGATGATATACTAAGTAAAACTCTCTGGGGGCTCAATATTTTCTCAGGAATGACCCCATAAAATTCTCACTCATTTGAAACCAGACAGTTCTTGGAAATTGCTCAGTTAATTTCAATCAACCTAAGGGGCAACTAAAGCTGGCAAAAAAATCACTGTTCGAGGTGCCAGCTGATCCACAGCCCCAGGTGCTCAAATTTGTTTTTCTGTGAAGAGGATGTGGAAACTGTTTTTTTATCATCCACAGTAAGTACAAATAGCAGGAGGAAAACAGGCAGAACAGGTGAAATTAAGCTCTGTGACATTTGATTTGGTTTATTTCTATTAACAATCATGATTTGGCCTGAACTGCTTCAATTAAGAGATTGGGGTAGGTGCCCTTGGTTTATTTATTGAGAGAGAGAGAGAGAGAGAGAGAGAGAGAGAGAGAGAGAGAGAGAGAGAGAGAGAGATAATGACAGAATGTTAATTTAATGTGACATATGTAATAAGACTGTTTGAGAAGATGGGGGTACTGCATGAATTCAATCCTCTACCCCCCAATACCTTCTTCTACTACTCCAAGAAAGATCACAAGCACTACATTTAAGAGAGCTCATTATGCCAATATGTCTATTTGATGAATGGTATCACTGATTAGTGAAGACTTGAAACAATTGCATTCTGACTCAAAAGAAGCACACAGATTTTAAAGAAAAAAAACCTAATCATTGGCAATCTTCTGTCTTAAATACTCTCATCCAAGTTTTTCCCTTAAAAAATCTCTTTACATTGTTGGTATTTCCCTGTTTGCAGACACATTTCTCACAAGTAATAAAGCTTGTGAAACCAAATTGAAATGGCTCATCTCAATTTTACCCTTTTGGTCTTGCAACATGAAATATCATTTTTCTAAGCTACCCATGGGATGGAGAAGAGCTTGTATGAATTAAACTCAGAACGTGGAGAAAGATAATTTTGCAACCTTATCTTGTTCACAGAGGCACTGTGGCACATGGCAGGGCAATATACTGGCTGCTGATTGGCTTTTTTGTTTCATTTTGTGTGTTGATTTGTGTGGGGGGGTATATGCACTCACACACACACAAGCTTTGTATTTTCTTGTTTTTCATGAAACTCATTTTTACATTTTATTTCTAAATAAGTTTAAATTTACAGAAAAGTTGCAAAAATGTGTAGAGCGTCTGAATATACCATTTACTCAGCTTTCCCTAGTAACAGTTTATATACCTACAATGCAATCCATAGATCCTGAAAATTAACATTAGTATAGTTCTAGCAACTAAATTACAGACCTTATTTGAAATACCCCAGTATTTCCTCTAACCTTTTCTGTTCCAAGATACTTCGGTATCTGCAATCCATTATAGTTGCTGAGCCTTACCTTGTTTTTATCTGACTTTGACACTGTTGAAAAGCAGTGTTCATTTATCTTGTGGGATATCTTTCAATTTTGGCCTATAGGGCGTTTTCTCGTAATTAGACTGAGGTTATATGCACTTCGCAAAACAGTGCCATGTAAGTGCCTTTTCAGGGCATTGTATCAGGGAAACATAAGGCTGGCATGACTGCTTAATAGTGATGTTAACTTCGATCTCTTCTTTATAGTGTGTCTGCTGGGTTGGTTACTATTTCTCCTTATAATTAATAAATATCTTAAGGCAAATAACCTTTGCTTCTCTTCACATATTCTCCAACTACATTTCATAACCTAGCGGTATATCGTGCCTTGGAGATAGTTTTAAAGAACCCCACTAGTAGTTATTCAAAGAGCCTAAGGACCATGTTATTGGACAAATGTAAGTTCTTGACCTTGAAACAAGGAACTTATGCTACTCTATTCCCTAGCTTTCAGATGGCTGAAGAAAAATACTTAGCTTAGGGAACATGGAAGCACTGAGCTTAGTAGTGAAATTATCCTTCCCCTTCTCTCTTCAAAAGAGAAATAAAATATCCCATTGAACTTCTTCATATGACTGGATGACTTCAGTCATACCCTTAAAGAACTTCCCCACTGGCTTACATCCTTTCGTTTGAAAGTACTATTCCTCATCACCACCTCCATCCTAATGGGAGAAAACTTGAATGTCTTTCTTTTATCCTTTTAGGACAGTGGGCAAGTCCACGGTATCATTCTCCCATTTTTAAAGATCTTACCACTATCAGCCTATTATCGATGAGTTCACTATAACTCATCCTGTGAGGAACAATTAGCTGACATGAATGCATCTTGTACTCTCCTCTGAGCATACAAAATAATGATCAAACCCACAGTTGATCCTGACGAGTGTTACTCAATTGGGAAACAAACCATTTTATTAAAATAACCTTATGGAATTAATTCATTCTCAGAATGGAAAGTAATTTATGATAAACCTTTGGAATTACAATAAATTTTTGATTAAAAGGAGAATATAATTTTTATGTGTTCTAAGAGACAGTAATAAAGACTCATCCTGAAGTCTACTTAGACTTAGAGCTTTATTTTTTGATTTTCTGTTAAACATGTGTATTATGTTAAACATGTGGGATATTCTTAGTGGTGGCAATATTTTTATAGTGTGCAATCACAGAGCTGCCTTCTCCATAATTCCCTCTTACATAAGTCACAAATTTCACTCTTTCAACTCTAGATTTAAAGATAGTTGAGTGAGAGGAAGCACCATCAGACCTAAGGTCACACATGAAAAACAGTAAAATCTTCAAAGCAGTTGCTTACTCAAGTGCACTTTCTCTAGCACAGACCATTCTTGGCATAAATGGCAGTATTGCTGTACCTTAGGATGTGTTCCAAATTGCTTTAGAAATAGCAACAGGGAAAAACCTTCAGTCAGCCTCATACCTCACCTTCTTGAACCCACCAATATTCCTTTGTGGTATAACAGGTAGCCTAGTCTGAAGAGGACTAACAAATGTTAAAAAAAACCCACATTGTTTTGTGGGCTCACTTGGAAAGGAAGACATGACTGTCTAACCCCAATCAAATTCATGGGCCTTAAACATTTGTCAAAGTCAACATCAGCACTTTATAAAGGACTATTACTTTGGTGAGCTACTTTTCAAAAATAACTCAGGCCCTCAGAAAATGTTAACCACCTTGTCTTAACTGTTTCCAATGTCATAAAATTGAAAATTATGTGATTTCTGGAGAATGGAAATTTCAGACTTTTTATAAGAAAAGGGGAAATGGTGATAGAAAGGTAGATAACACTCATCAATATCTTGTCTATGCCAATTAATTTCACTTAGTCAATTATTTAACCTCCATGGCACCTCTGTAACTTAAATGGTACTGCTCCATTTTACAAATAAAGACTTAGTGAGCTCTGGCGGGGTGGGGGAATGGGCGGGAACACGGGTCTAGATTTGTTAAAAATAAATAAATAAATAAATAAATAAATAAATAAATAAATAAATAAATTTATGTGAAAAAAGGAAATGGTACAATTAAAAAAACAAACAAACAAACAAACAAACAAAAAAACAAATAAAGACTTAGAGAGGTTGAGAAACTGGAATAGGCAGGGGAGAGTCAAATCCAGCTTGGTTTGCCTCCAAAGGCTAGTCCTTCTTAGATTACCACATACTACCTTTATTGAGACATGTTTTCAACAGCAGTATCTCAAGAACAAGTTGAGAAAATATTTTATAAATGAGCTAGGTGGGTATATCTTGTTGAATTCTCTGTTGGTCTCCTGGTGGCTTTATGTAAAGCAAAATACTCCATGAATTATTCTGAGAGTTGATATGTAAAAATCAACACCCACAGAATTTTCCAGTAATGGCTAAGAAATTAGCAGACCCACATACTTAAGACCCCAGTGAAAAGCTGAGAATTTGTGTTTTTCCTTCTCTCCTTTTTATTCCTAATTTTCCCCCTCTCAAGTAGATAAACAAAATTTTTTATATTCTCATCAAAACACACATCATTAACTGCTAATCAACTCAAGTCTCAGAAATCCCCAAGCAACCTCTCAGTTTTCAGAATACCAGCAAGAAATAAATTACTGTTGATCAAGCCTTGGCTAATAAGACCAAGCTGGTCTCAAGGGGCTTCAGGTGCCAGAAGCAGTACCATCAAGTCTGGTCTACAACTAGGCCTTCTGTTTGGAGGCCATGAAAGACAGAGCCCTCTGGAGCTTTGGAGTCAACGCCTACTACTTGTCAATGCCCAAAAGGTTGGGAAGAAAGGAGAGTGAGGAGAGCAGAGTCTCACAGGCAGGGGTAGATGCAGGCCAGTGATTATGGGAGAGAGTCTGGGAAAGAAATACTGTGGCTGCAGGAAGACAAATGGATCCCCTGGAATGAGGGATGATTGACTTCTTGGCCACAGATACACAACAGCTTCAAGTCCATTTCTGGCCAAGACAGGACTAGTTCTCCAAATGGAACACTGTGTCTTTTGTGGAACTCTGTCCTAGAAGCTTGATAGAGCTGTGGCTGATTACCTATAGGAGACACTCCCAGGATTGGGTTTATAAGCATTATCTTATAGAAGAAACGGATGACTCTGATGGCAGCCCAGAAGGGGCTTTCGGGATCCTCCCCCTCTCTGAGGATATATATGCATTTATTGATTGCTGGTTGGGGGAGACTATTCTTCAGCCTTGCCCATAAGTTACCCATTATGTAAGTAACCACAATAAACTCATGGGTTCATCAAGGTAGATTTGGGCGGAATAATTTCTTTTTTTTTCTGTCCATTTTGTTTGAGAGATTTTTTTTTTATGATATCATATGTTTTTTTTTATTGATGCTTTGTGTATTTCATACATCATTTCCCGATTCAGTTCAGGCATATATCCCTTCCCTTCCCCCCACCCCACCCCTACCCATCCCAGATCATGCATTCTGCTGTAACTTTTCTGCATCTTTCTCTGCTTTTTTGTTTTGTTTTGTTTTCATTTTTTTAACAATAAGTGATAATTTGAGAGTACAAGCATCCTTCATGTAAAACCAATTTGCAAGCAGTTGTGCCCAAACCCACACAGCTCACGGGTCCCACCATCCAGCAGGGGGGGCTTGTATGTTCAATCAAGTTGATCAAATGAGTGTCCAGTCTATATTGTTGTAGTTTCACTATTAACCCCAATCGAAGCCCTTACATTCTACCACGCCCCCTCTTCCGCAGATTGTTCCCTAGGCTTAGAAAAGGGGCACAGGTGGATGAGAAGCAAAACACTCTACTTTCTCTGGAGCTGATGTCTTGGTCTCTAGTCAGTTCTGGCTGTTTTCTTTCATGGGCTGCCAGCTTGTCCAGGCATAACCTTTCAATCCTACTAATGAAGCACATGCAATTAGATATTTAGGTATTAAACAGTATAATATATAGCCTTTCGATCCTACTAATGAAGCACACACAATTAGATATATAGGTATTTAAACAGTACTAATTGTTATGGTAGGTGTCTTTGGTATAGACACAGATGTTTGGATGGTATGTTAATTCATGATTTACATTTTCTTCTGTTAAGTATGGCAGGGTCTTTGTGTGGTTTATAACATCTCCTAACCATTAGAGGATGTAAGCTTGTGGCATCAGCCATGGGTTATTCCTCCAAGGAGAGAGCTAATAGCCAATTAGATTTGGGATATACAGACATATGGCTGCCACTGCTGCACAGTATTTCCAGGCAGATGAGGTGTAGCTGGTGCTGACGGAGGAGTCTTGCTTGACTCAAGGAGACCTATATTTGCTTTATTGGTTTAGTGGTCTTTGGTAACACTCTCTGGCATCCCAGAGACCATCTGTATACTTGCAAGTGTGGTCTCCATACATCTTTCCCATGTTTATATCAGGTCTTCAACAGCAGGGCCTTACCGCCTCTCTTCCTGCAGATATCCCAGTTTGGAGGCAAGGAGCCTTTACCATTTGTGGGGGCTTGGATCCCCTGGCCAATATCTCCTTGGTAGAATAATCCATTGTTGATGTCAGAGCTCCTGTAGTAATATATTTTGTTTAAGTGCATAGCTTAAGGAGACTTTAGCATTATATTTGGTTCTGAATAGAGAATAATCCTTTTCACAGTTTCTATGTCCATTAGTCAATTAAAGAAAAAAAAAAGAAGGCAGTTTTGCTGATTTTACAAGAGAATACCTCTATAACAGCTGGCTCCAATCTACAGCTGGAGTACGACCTCATCATCATCTTATTTCTCCTTATTCTATGGGGGGGGGAGTTAAGAAAGTCTCTTGTATTAAAACCTTTGCGGCACCTAGAAGGTAAGCTTCATTAGGAATCATTAAAAATAGTTGTTACTAGTAGGATCCACAGAGGGGCCTGATGTCTGCAGCAATCTGAGGCATTTCTTCCCTTCAATGCCCAGAGGAGTCAATCCTTCTGCTGGCACTTTCTGGTACATCCTACTCACTGCAAAGCTGCATTTTCTTTCTCTGTTTCCCAAGTTAATCACATACAGTAACCCAAAACAGCATGGGTGAACTTGATGAAATCTGTGCCTTGATTCCACCCTATAGGTATGTATAAAACAACTGCTTTTTTGACACTCATGGGTCAAAAATAAAAACCTTAAATAAAAAAGGGGGATATAGATAGATATGAAAACTTTTTGTCAAAAAACCTTGCAACCCAAATCTTAAAACTAACTATGGGAAAGGATTTGTATGTTCCAACAGGCCAGAGTATCACCAACTTAATGGCTGAGAGAGATTTCTTTAGTCTCTCATTAGTGCGTTATCTGGAGTGAATAGACATTTGTTCACATCTTCCCCCAGAAATGTCACTGCAGTGGTGCATTCCATGCCATTACATGAGCAACACAATTGGAGGCTATGATATACACAGTCATATGCCCTCACTATGGCTCTCTGGTGCAAGAGGATAGGGTTATGAAGGAAGGTTCTATAAGATGGGAACTAAAATTTAGGAGAGAAATGGGGCCATGCCAAGGCTATCCAACAGATTGGAAAATATATAGAGGGCTTGGTAAAAACATATATAATGCTGGGGCTGGAGAGATGGCTCAGCAGTTGAGATCACTGGCTCCTGTTGTAGAGAACCAGGGTTCAGTTCCAGCACCCACATGGTGACTTATCAACCATCTGTAAATCCAGGTCCAGGGAATCAAACATCTTCTTCTAACCCCCATGGGCATTGCCCAACATTAGTGCACCTACCTACATGCAAGCAATACACTCATAAACATAAAATTAAATAAATAAAATATTTTAGGAAATAAAAAGGAAGTATATAATGCCAGGGGACTACCAAAGGGACCTGACAATTCCACTGAATTTAATTCAGTGTTCTGGGGTCATGCTACATAAAAATGAGGAGGATAGAAAATAATAGTGATTGTAATTGTAGCAGAGCAAAATGGAGAGTGCCAGGCACACTTAGCTGTTTCAGATTTATCTTCCATGACATTGATAATCATTATGGACTGGACAATCCATCACATGTGGAAAAGTGCCACCCTGATGAGGATTTAAATTGAACTATGGCCATTTGATTTTGGCATGGTGATGAAGCATTTGACCAGTAACTGAGTCTAGGTGCTCTTCCAGGATAGCAGCATTTCCATCCACCTTAATGACTACCAGTGTGGCAGAGTTCTAAGCTCAGCTTTGCTCCTTGCGAAAAACATACATCATTCGACAGTTGATGTAATCACACATTGTCCTTTAATTTCCCATCTGTGAAATGGTGAATAGTGGTACCTACATGGTAACTGCCACAAAGATTAAATGAGGGCTTGAGAGATGACTCAGCAGTTAAAAGCACTTGCCATGCAAGGCTGAGACTTGAAAACAATCTCTGTATGTCATGGAGGAGAAAGCCAACTTCCAAACATTGTCTTCTGACTTCTACATGCATGTTGCCTCACCTGTGTGCCCACACCCACATATGCACACGAATCAGTTATTTTAATAAAGTAAGCATTATTATAAATTTAAATGAGTAAATACATGGTGCCCCAAAATGTTAGTGCCAGTTTATGCTGTAATAACTTCAGAAATATGGATGGTAGAAACTTGCAGAAATTATCATTTGAAAGTTATTTAAATTTGCTTTGTACTTCTTAACTTTGTGAACTCATTTCTGTGTATAAGGGAAACATAGGGAAGACTAGGAGCACAGAAAATTTCTGTTTTTATCCTACCAAGTATTCATCTCTGAGAAGGGATATTTTATTCACTTTGGGGAAAATGAAAGGCCTAGGGCTGCTTCTTTGGGAGATGTTTAGAATGTATTCTACTGCAAATCTGAATTCCAGTCATGAGGAATGAATTAGCATGAAAAACACTTCCATATCTGTACAAGTGGTACCTGCAGGTGAGAGTCACGCCACAGCTCAAAAGATGTTCAGATGGATGTGATCTTAAACCAAACTTTCTTGGGATGAGAAGAATTCTAAGACTTATGCCCTAAGCACTTCAAGCATGGCACAAGGACTTAGGCAAATGCCATTTTATAAAAAATCCTTTCGGGGCTGGAAAGACAGCTTAGCAGTTAAGAGCGCCTACTGCTCTTGCAGAGGACCTGGGTTTGATCCCCAGCACCCACATGGTGGCTAAGAACCGTCTTTGACTCCAGTTCCAGGGGAATCTGAGACCCTCTTCTGACCTGCGCAGCATTGCACGACATGGGTGCACAAATCTACATGCAGACAGTACATTCATACACATAAAAAAGTAAATAAAATAAAGAAATAAAAATTAAAAAATCCTTTCATACCTATTCCTTTAACATCTATCTACAAATAGTATGATTTGAGTGGCATCAAAATAGATGCCACCTTCCTACCTCCCAAAAATCATATCCCCAGCAGCCCATTGTACTGTTTAAAAATCCATCATTACAGGTTCAAGGTCTCAGATGCAGACACCCCAGGGAGCATTAAGTGTGTTTAGTCATCAACACTGGAGTGTGACTTTGTTTAATCAGCTGCTTTCCACTAGCAGCTATCTGAGTAGCTTGGAGGAAAATAGTAGTGATTGTAATTGTAGCAGAGCAAAGTAGAATTTGCAAAGCTAGGGCAATGCCATTGAGTGAACAGGGGAGGGTGCTCTGAAGAGGACTGTGGGAACATCAGGCACCTATAAGAATGGAGGTGACACTCTAGGAAGAAAGTTAGTATAGAAAGTAAATACTTCAGCCTTCATATCACACAACTGTTTTTCCTGTATATGCCCCATCAATTATAACGAAAGTGCTGGGCATTACAATAAACATCTCGGGAAAGACTGCATGATCAGTGACAGCCTTCTTCTAGAAAAGTTTTTTTTTTAAGAGTTATAGCCAGACAGAACTTTTAAATTCTAACATTGATGCTGCTTAATTCTAATTTGCTTATTTGTCTGCATCCCAAAAGGATTACCAGTCCCTCATCAGAAACTTGCAAAGTAATTTATGTTCTTCACAATTAGGTTTCCTTAAGAAGAATCATTCAGTAATGTAATTAAAAATGAAAACCTTAACTCCTCATCTTTAAATGCAATAGTAACAGCATTTCCTGAATAGGCTATAACATTCCAAGCTTCCTTTAAATTTTGTCTTGTGTATAAGATGGTAGACATTAGTGGTAGACATTAATTGCACTAAAATGGTAAAGTAAAACCACTGGTAACTCATCGTCATATATTTTATACTTCCTTAGATCAATACTGTGATTATAGTTAAGGCTACATGCTTGTGTCTAGGATAAATCTTCATATTGTGAAATGTAAAATAAGATTTAAGACAATTATTTTCTCTCTAGTCTATCCCTAAATCAAAGGGAATGTGTGGAGAGAGGTTTTGAGGAACTAAGGATATTATGAACTTCCCTTAACAACAAGTCACTTATCTGGCTCATATGAACTTGTGGAGAATTGCCAAGAATGTATCTCTGGTATGGACAAAAGGTACCTATAGCCTTGCAAGAATGAGGTTAGAAAGTACCAGGTACCAGACTTCAGAAACTAGGAGTACTCAGGAGCACCCAAAACAAGACCGTGCAGTTTGATGGAGAGTCCTGGGAAACTGGCAGAAGTAGTGGGTGTGGGAGATGAGGATTAATACTAAATAGGAAGGTTCTGGAATCATTGACATTTATTGTACTGGGGCTAAAATGAGGATCTGCATAGACCAAAGGAACCCAGAAGACTAAATGCCTGGCCTCACCTGAAAGGGCCCAGGAAAGTAGAGTCCTGCACTTTACTTGCTGAAACTCCAGGGTTTAACATGTAACTGAATTTTGGTGACCACCTGGAGGGCTGGCTCACTCCCTTCACTTGGATAGCAAAGCTTGAAGATTTGGAAGATGAGGTAGATGCTCTTTAGTAGAGAAGTCTTTAAGACACAGTAATAATAAATGGAGGGAGAGATTGAGTGGTTCTGCCCTAAATAACATAAATATCATCTGACACATTACACACACACACACACACACACACACACACACACACACACACAAACACACACACATGACAATGGAGTAGGTTTTTTTCCCAATCAGAAACTGATAGGAAGAAGGGAGAAAAAAAATAAAGGCTCCAATTAGACTGAAATGAAGAGTCTCTCTAGGAAGCAGAATATCACATTGGGTCAAGTACCTGATCCTTAAAGCAGAAAAGTGACATTTTTTTTACAATACCAAGATGTTTAATTTCTTAATATCTCTCTCATGATGGGAGATCTAAATTATGGAACATTTTAGTCCTGAGGAAAGTGACATTTTTAAAGGGTGAAGCTATGTACTGAAGTTGTGTGGTCTGAAGAAAGCAAAGGGAAATATAGCATGCTGCAGGCCCAAGAAGATGAGAGAGAGGTGAGGGAAATGGGCAAAGCTCTTGTCAGATTTGTTGCTTATGTGGTGACTGAGGTCATATCACCACATTGAACCTCTCAATGATGGGTAGAAGCCTTACTTTGTCTCTTCCCCTGTTTTAAATTATGGAGATCTGTATCTTTATTTCCCACTTTCCTTTCTAACGAAGTTAATAAGCAAAGGAAGGGATGCACATTGGCACATTTCCCTAGGCTGCTTGGAATGTGGATAACTTTAGTAACTTTTTGTTGGTGATATATCACTTAGCTTGTTTTTGGCCATTATTTTAATGTATACATATATCAAGTCATCTCATTGTACATCTTAAATATATAATTTTCCAAAGGGTCAAAACAAGCCTTTCACTGGCTTTGTTCCATGCTTTGTGAAAAGGGGGAAACCAACTAGGATCCCATGCACCACATTGATGCCAGGGGACGGCTTTCTTGCCAGGCTAGCTATCCAGTTCTAGAAATGGGTGTGTGCCATGTCAAAACCAGCATTTACAGTCTTTAAAATCTTTTTACTTACCCTTATACCCTCATCAGATTTAGAATTTAAAAAGCAGTCTCATTCCTCTGCTTTAAACCTTCCTCTCCAGAAAAGCCCAGCAAAGAAAATCAAAACCTGCGAACATCCACAAGGTTTCCAAGCAATAACAATAATAAATCTAATATATTAAAAAAGGACGACCACACACAGCCATTTTCAAGTTTAAAAATGCCAGAGTTTTCCTTAGCTTGAGGCAAAAAATGACTTTTTTATTATATGAGGGAAAGGAGCATGAACTCTCCCAGGTCTTTGCCAGAACTGAAACACTCGGTACACTTTGAGAAGGAGCAGGAGGTTGAGTGGGCCATGGGAGGCATGCTGTCTAATTGGAAGTACATGCATCTCTTTTGGCTTTATCTTTATGATATTCAAGATCTCCCCCTTCTTGTTTCTGCTTGCTTCCCTGGGGACAGCCTCTGGCATCAGCAGAGTTTCTTTTGTGGGGAATGCACAATGAACAGGCAGGCTCACCAAGGTTGACTAGAGGTATCTGACGAAGCAATCCTTGTTTCTTACTTCACAGTCCTTCACAGCAGCTTCCTATTTTTGTTTACGTTACAGGATTGCCTTATTTAGGAAGCACATGTGTTCTGAACCAAGAGATCTTTGGATATGGACTCTCAGGCCTATATTGTCAGGCTTCAAATACTGGATTTGTCACTTGCTGGCTGTACATCTTGGGTGGTTAATTAGATATGCTTAGCATAGCCTCTTTATCTAATATACAGCTAAAAAGGCCTAGACAGCAGAGTGGTTGGAACATCAGGAGTGAGTTATGTGAAATATTAGCCTATCAAATATTGCCTTCTTTTTTGGCTTAAATGATGAATTCATTTGTACTACCATCCCAGGGGGAAGGGCCCTTCTCACGAGTTGAAATATTTGATGATGAGATTATAAAGATGAAATTCAATCTCCCCAAATGTCAGAGAGATTTGAACATTTTGAAGTTTCAAAAGTTAAGAGTCAGTTTATTCCTACCTTTATACATTTTATAAGAACAAACCATCACATACTCCCTTCCCTTAAACAACACAGAACATACTTGTTTGGCAATCAAATTCTTCAGTTTCCATAGGAGAGAGATCAAAAGCTTGGAACCAAGACTGTGGGATATTGGTTCAGCCCAGACTGGCCATACACTCTGGAATGCTAAATCCCTGTCAAAATCAAGCAAATGAACCTGGGTTTGCCTTGTGATTTTCATGAGTTACAAGTAATAGAGCCAGAAATGTCTCAGGTTGCCCCTTTCTTGCACTGTGCTGACAATCCTTCGGGATACAGGCAACTCACAGGTTGCATGTACCTAAAGATCATATTGGAATTTTTGCATTTCTTTTTAAAAAATCATTCATTCATTCATTCATTCATTCATTCATTAATGTGCACAACTGTGGCACGGCATGAATGTGGAGGACAGAGGATAATTTATAAAAGTCAATTCTCTCCGTCCAGCATGTGGGTCCCAGAGTTCAAACTCAGGTCATTGGGTTTGCCAGCCAGTGACTTTCACTGCTGAACCATCTTGCCTACCCTCACTTGAAAAACAAAACAAAACAAAACAAAATCTTGATTGAATGCTTCTTAAGGGTAAAATACGTAACTGACAATATCTTACAGCAATGTCAAAATATTGGACATCCCTGGAGGTTTGTGAATCTAGAGAGAGCTCAACTATACAGGAGGAAAGACCAGCCACTTGCTCTTGGTCATTGAATATTGATTCTACAATTCTCGTGTGCAACTTCCCTCAGAGGATTCTTAGCACTGTTAAAAATTGGATTTCTGAGCCGGGCGTGGTGGCGCATGCCTTTAATCCTAGCACTTGGGAAGCAGAGTCAGACGGATCTTTGTGAGTTCAAGGCCAACTTGGTCTACAGAGTGAGTTCCAGGACAGCTGGGGCTACAGGGAGACACTGTCCTCAAAAGACCAAAAAAAGAATTGGATTTCTGCTAAAATTGGTGGTACATGCCTTTAATCCAAGCACTGAGGAGGTAGAGGCAGTTAATTCTCTGTGAGATCCAGGCAAGCCTGGTGTACATAGTGAAATCCAGGCCAATTGTGGCTACAGAGAGAACTTGGCTCAAAGAGACAATTTTTTTAATTGGATTTCTGATCTGGGGGGATGGTCCAGTCAGTAACGTGTTTATCACACAAGCCTGAGGCCCAGAGTTTGGATCCCTAGCACCCAAGTGGAAAGCCAAGCACAGTGGCACACATCTGAAATCTCTGCACAGGAGAGGTGGAAATGCTAGGTTTCCTGGGGTTTGTTGCTCAGACAGCATACCCCAGTCAGTAAGTTCTAGGTTTAGTGAAAAACTCTGTCTCAAAAATTAAGATGGAGGACAATTGAGGGAAGACACTGCACACCAACCTCAGTATTCTATATACATTTGTGCACACATACACACACAAATAAATAAATAAAGCGCTTCTATAACTCATAGGGAAATTAAGACACATTGAATAGGATAGGTAAATAATAAATTTTGAGGAAAATGAATAAGAATAGTAATGTTGGGGCTGAAAAGATGACTCAGCAGTTAAGAGCACTGGGTACTTTTGCAGAGGACCCAGGTTCAATTCCCAGCACTGACATGGTGGCTAACAATTGTTCAGAACTCCAGTTCCAGGAGATATGATGCCCTTTTCTAACCGCTGTGAGAATTGTATGACATAGGTGCACGCAACACATTCACACATATAAAAAATTAATAATAATTATAAATAAAAATTTATAAAAGAATAGTAATGTCCATCTGAACCATCCAAAGAGAGCATTATTGCTAGCTGCAATGAAAGTACAATATATTTTCTTATACAAGGAGATGTGTTTTCTCATCAGTGAGACTCAGACAAGCACAGGCAATGCCAAGATCTAAAGCAAGGTAAACAATAGTTAGACACCCAGTGGTTAGAAGAAGAGATCTTCTAGAAACTTGGATTTGAATATATTTACACCAAATGAATCTGATTAATTTCATACATTCTCATTTTGTCATCCAAACAATGGAGGAGGCAAACCACTTACTTTCTTAGGTGCTTATAAAAATGGCCTGGAGTACGTACTAGCTATCAGATTTGCTTTTATAATGAGTCCTTTAAGGATTCACAGACAACTCACAATTCTTACACCTATGTTTGCACCCTAGATGACCAAAGTAATTAGTTGGTAAAGAAGTCAAGTTCTCTGACACCACCTAAAATTATAATGTGACATCAACAGCCTGGCTGAAAGGGGCTCAGACCCAAAACTTTCCTGTCAGAAGGAGTCAGCAAAGTCTGGGTGCTCTTTACTCTGATTTATTCAGCCTTACCAGCCCCAGTCATACACTGAATTGTGCTTTCCAACTTCATGAGGGAAAAACTGATGTGCCTGAATGGAAAACATAAGGGACATGTCCCAATAATAATAGTATTACCTTCTACTTCATACTCATTCACAAGGTATTTTTGCAAATATAACTTAATCTTTTCATCTGTAAAATGAGGTTGAGAATCTATCTCATTTTATTTTATTTTATTTTATTTTGTTTCTGATCATTCTTTTGAGACAGGGTCTCCCTGTAGCTCCAGCTGTCCTGGGACTTTATTTAAACCAAGTTGGCCTTGAAATCACAAAGATCTGCCTGCCTCTGCCTCTCAAGTACTGGGATTAAAGGTGTGTGCTACCACACCTCGCTATCTTCTTTATTTTTTTAATTTCATTTATTGATGCTTTGTGTATTTCATACATCATTTTCCAATTCAGTTCAGGAATATTTCCCTATCCCTTCCCCCAATCCCACCCCACCCCATCCCAGATCATGCATTCTGCCATAACTGTCCTGCATCTTTTGCTCAGTTTTTTTTTCATTTTTTAACAATAAGTGATAATTTATGAGTACAAGCATCCTTCATGTAAAACCAGGTTGCAAGCAGTTGTGCCCAAACCCACACAGCCCATGGGTCCCACCCAGCAGGGGAGGGGGCTTGTATGTTCAATCAAGTTGATCACATGAGTGTCCAGGCTATATTGCTGTAGTTTCACCATTCACCCCAATCGCAGCCCTTACATTCTACCACGCCCCCTCTTCTGCAGATTGTTCCCTGGGCTTAGAATAGGGGCACAGGTGGATGAGAAGCAAAACAGTCTACTTTCTCTGGAGCTGTTGTCTTGGACTCTGGTCAATTCTGGCTGTTTCCTTTCATGGGCTGACAGTTTGTCCATGAATAAGCTTTCAATCCTACTAATGAAGCACAAGCAATTAGATATATAGGTATTTAAACAGCACTAATTGTTATGGTAGGTTACTTTGGTATAGACACAGATGTTTGGATGGTATGTTAATCCATGAATTACATTTTTTTCTATTAAATATGACAGGGTCTTACTGTGGCTTATAACATCTCCTAACTACTAGAGGATGTAAGCTTGTGGCATCAGCCGTGGGTTACTCCT